>CM041292.1:210905937-211462090 GCA_023052935.1 Piezodorus guildinii
GGGATGTATCTGAGGATTCTGTTGGCGTGTCTCGTCTGTGGGAGTCTGCTAATGGGTCCATAAAATGTAATTAGCCTCTTTCTAATGTGTGATGCATATATCCTCCGTCCGTTATTTTTGGTCCAATAATTATCCTAATGATTTTTCGTTCCTGTGTAGGAATGTTCAAACATTGTGGTAATATATATAATTGTATTGCTTCACAAGAAATGTCCGTTTTTATAGTTTCTGAAATACATAAAGAATTTTGCAGGTTTCTGTTGTTTTCTTCCGAATGTTTACATATTTAAAGAAACAATTACTAATCCCCTACCTTTGTATTATAAACATTAGCTTCCAATCAATTACCCACTTTTTAGTATACCTCCAAACATGAACATGGAAACACGCGATTGACACTGAGCGGTAGCAAACCCCATGTTTCAAAACATACCGTACAAAAATTGTGTACGAAGTTCTTCCGCACCCACCATGTTCTCCCGACTTCTCTCTAACAGATTACCAACTGTTCAGGAATCGAGACAACTTCGTCAAAGGAAATCTTTTTGAAAATGATGATCAAGTGAAAAGTGCGTTTTCAGATTTGGTTTCACTTCAAAGCTCAGAGTTTTTCAGTTCGTGGATGAAAAAGTTGGTGTCACGTTGGAAAATGTGTAGAAAAAGAAGGTAAATACTTCGAGTAAAATTATATTGTTTTCATATCGTATTTTTAATAAAACTCCTTTACCTTGAAAACGGACATTTCATGTGACACAACCCAATATATAGTTTCTATTGAATAGAAGGACCTTTGAATCCTCGTCAAAAGATTGAAACGACAAGTTTTTGGTCACTCACACTCACGTTCTAACCTTCCACTTAACCACTAAAAGCTCATTTGCATGACTATCGTTATCTTATCCCACTGACATGAGCTTTAGAGCTCCACTAAGCCATCGAATTCTTCTGGTATCCGATCCTTGGAATATAAACTCCTTCCTAAAATCCTCCGTGCTATTTAGTTAGCTACTAATGAACTACACGTTCCCCATTATGCCCGAATAAGGTACCATTCCTTTTATAACAAACTCCATTCCCACTCTAACACAATCCTGACTACCTCTTTGTTTACTAATGTTTGAAATCGGATGTTTTCCTTTTGTAATCCTCGCATTTCAATCGAACGCAAATCGTTGACGTTAATGTGAACGTATGATATAGTCTGCGAAATAGTTCTGCCGGGAGATTGACCGGGAGAACAAGTTTCATGTATGAATGTGAAAGCAAATCTGCAGAAACTTGCCCTGACACAGTTTCATGATATAGTGTTTAATTATATTAGAAATGTGTAGAATATTCAAGAAACTTGTGATTGTGAGATTGTGCAGAGAATGATTATTAAGGTAATTTTGGGTATGAATAAAAGATCCCCATCAGTTAATATATTCTCGGACCTTAATGAAATGCCTGCAAAAAAATTATACATTGTCTCAATTATGAAGAAGCTGTATTTTAGACGGGATGAGCTAGTCGGGAAGATTGACCACCGTTTTTCTACAAGACTGAAAAATTACTATAGCTTAGTGGTGCCAAGACTAAAACATACCTGGACGACACACCAGACTTGTTATTCCATCGCTACTTCATTAACACTCCCTTAACCAAACGTCTTGCAAATATTTTTAGCGGCCTCAGCTGTATGGCCGAGTTTAAACTCGTAGAAAATCGCGTGTTTCCATGTTCATATTTGAAGATATTCTAAAAATTGGGTAATTGATTTTGGAAGCTAATTATTATAATACAAAGGTAGAGGATTAGTAACTGTTTACTTTAAATATGTAAACATAATGATGGAGTTTTGTTGACCGTTGAGAAATTAGATGAGGAAGATGGTTGGGGTGCGGTCATAAATTAGATACACACATTTAAAATAAGTGCTATTTTAATTATGTGCCGACGTTTCGGCCTAAAATGTGGGCCTTCATCAGGGCTAAAAGAAACAAGATAACAACCAATGTAATTATAGACTTAATAATATGTTAGGTATATAATAATAATATGACAGTAATAAAATATGGGAACATAAATAAAATTAAATGTAAAATGATAATAAGATGACAGTTATGAAGTATGGAAATAAGGTGACAGTTATAAAGTATGGAAATAAACAAAGTTAAGATGATAGTTATAAAGTATGGAAGTAAACATAATTGAGATGATAATATTGTAATAGGAATATATAAAAAGAGACTACGCAAATGAAAAAATGACAAAGGAAAAATATGTGAAAAATTAAAATTTTAAATATTAACAATTTTGAAGTGATATATAACGGTAATATATTAAAAACATAGTTAAGAGTATAGGTAATATATGAAAAGAACATAGTCATTAAAAAAGAGAAACAGTATGAATAAAAAATAATTTTAAATTTTAAAATAATGTAATATTAAACTAACAAATATATGTCAGGATATGTAACGGAGAAAGATATGAGTATGGAAAGAGAGAGAAAGAAATGGGCGATGAACTATGCTTTTAATATATTACCGTCATATATCACGTCAAAATTGTTAATATTTAAAATTTTAATTGTTCACATATTTTTCCTTAATTGTTCACATTGGTTGTTATCTTGTTTCTTTTAGCCCTAATGAAGGCCCACATTGTAGGCCGAAACGTCGGCACATAATTGAAATAGCACTTATTTTAAATGTGTGTATCTGATTTATGACCGCACCCCCAACCATCTTCCTCATCTAAATATTTAAACATACGGAAGAAAACAACAGAAACCTGCAAAATCCTTTATTTATTTCAGAAACTATAAAAACGGACATTTTATGTGAAACAACCCAATAGATCGAAAAAAAAAAATTAATAAATCGTATTAGTAAAGTTATTGGAATTTAAGACAATTTCCATTTATCACTTCCGTACAGGACTTAAATGTGATTAACATCCTAATTGATTTTGTTTTTTTCAAATATTGGTTCTATCTCGTCCAGTAATAATAATTTTATTACTTTATTTTTATATATTACTATGGGTCTACTTAAAGGAGCTAGACCGGAAAAAATACCCGCATAAAAATAATGTAATATCGAAATGCAATTTTCTCAGAGGATAAGTCTACTCGGGAGTTAAAAGTTATAAGAAAAATTTACGAGGTCGTGAGTAAAATATTGGGTCGTGGGCAATGAAAGAGAGATGTTTGATTATATTGGAAGAGAATAAACAGTGGGGGGAGTTTAATGCATCTGGGTGAGGCACCGACTGCAATGGATCATATAATGCGACCGTGCAAATATTTACTTCAATGCACTCATATTATTTGGTGACAGTTTGTCTCTCCAACCTATTGCATTATATCTACTTATTTTATTTATTTCTTTAACCTCACTTTATGCTACTATGGCTAATCGGACGATGCTACAGTGGGAGTCCTAAATTTTGCCTATCCAGGTTTTATTAGGATAGGGATCTTTATCCACGAAAGTGTTTGCAAAAACTTGTGGCTATGGACTCTAAACAACCTAACCTTGAATTCAACTGGATTTCTCCTTCTTCTTTTGCTTCTCCCTGTAGTGCCGTATCAGCGTAGGGGAGCGTTCAGCCACCGCTTCCAATCCTCTCTATTCCCAGCTAGGTTCCTGGCCTGGCGGAGATCTTTCCCTCTTCCTCTGCAAAGCCTGTCGACGTACTCCAGGTAGGACATCCTTTGTCGCCCCCGAGACCTTCTCCCATCTGGCACGTAATCCATGGTTTTTAGAGGATCTCTGTGATCCTCCATTCTAATAACGTGGACAAACCACTTCAACTGGAGGGTTTGCAGAATTTCTTTAACGGCGCAACCTCCAGTTCCTGGCGTATCCGCTCATTCCTGACAACACGATCTCTTCTGGTCTTTCCCACTAATCTTCGCAAGAACTTCATTTCAGCAGCTGTGACTCTGCTTTCCTGTCGGTCCGTCAATGTCCAGCTTTCAGCTCCATATAGTAGTATAGACAAATATACTGACTTGAAGATATGAAGCTTAACACCTCTACCCACCTCTTGCCTCCGTGCTACAGTATTGCATATCTGATAGTAGACTGCATTTTCCTTCCTGGATGTCAGGTACTCGACATCGTACAGGCTCGGGATCACCTTTTAATGTCCCCTCCGAAGGACGGCTTATATCTACTAAAGAGACTTTATAATTAACAATTATTCTTTTATAATTGTGGATGTAATTAGTTGACCGTTGAGAATAACTGGAAGGAATTAGTCCGGGTGGCGGTCATTAAATGAAACAACTAAATAGTTTCAACTATTTAGTTGTTTCATTTAATGACCGCCACCCGGACTAATTCCTTCCAGTTATTCTTTTATACTTCGCATTTTTTCTTAACATTTTGTAATTTGTTATATAAAATAGTTTTATATAAACTATATATTTATTGTATATTTATATATAAAGCCGTGTAACAATACAACCCATGAAGGGTCTTGGGCTCAGTACATATAGAGATTCTTACTGTTTCTAGGCCAACGGCAGTGCAATGAGGTGGTTAGGTCTCGCTCAGCCGCCAGGTTTTTCCCTAATCTTATTGGGTACCCACTCGTCTCGTCTATTCCGTTATTTCTGTCCATTCGATTTCCAAAGAATTCTAGCTGGCGCAGTTTCTATAAAAAGATGTACATTGAAAAAATGTATAGTAGTGTTTCGTAATGTTTACAAAAAAAAAAAAAATGTATTTTTGTATTTATTATAGTCTTTAATTATCATTTATATTGTTTATAAATATTTTTATAGTCACCAGTTTTCGAAGCTTTTTTTTTTAACCTATACCACTACGGCCCATAAAGAGTTTTGGGCTCAGTACATGTAGAAATCCGTTCTGTTTCTAGGCCAACGAGCGTGCAATGATGTGATTAGGCCATGATCACGCTCAGCCGCCAGATTTTTCCCTAATCTTATTGGGTACCCACTTTATAGAGGCTGCGTCTGCCCCAGGAGGGTCGCCCCCCCCCCCGACCTAATTAACAGAATAAATAATATCCTGCCTAAGCCGGGATTCAAGGATTCCATTCCAGGACCCGGAGAACAGTAGACTAGTGCTCTATCCACTAGATCACGCCGCTCTCCTGTACATATATAAATATAAAGCCTCTGCTGCTGAATGGCCGAGTTTGAACTCGTACAAAAATATTACTCGAAAATCGCGTGTTTCTATGTTCATATTTGGAGGTATACTAAAAAGTTGGTAATTGATTGGGAAGCTAATGTTTATAATACAAAGGTAGGGAATTAGTAACTGTTTACTTTAAATATGTAAACATTCGGAAGAAAACAACAGAGACCTGCAAAATCCTTTATGTATTTCAGAAACTATAAAAACGGACATTTCATGTTAAACAACCCAATAGATAAACGGTCAAACCTTTCTTTTAACTCAAAAACTCTCATCTACATGGCTATTATAAGACCTATCTGGACTTGAGATATAGTGCTCTACTAAACCATCCTATTCCTTTCGTATCCAATCCTTACAATCCAAAATCCTTCGTAAAATCTTCAACGCTCCTTACTTTTTCACAAATTAACTCATCCATATACCTTTAATGTTACCTATGTATATGTTACCTATCGATCCGAGTAGTCTGAAAAGAAGATGGCTACGGGATCTTCTGATTTTGGAGTACTGCCATTGGGTAGTGTCTCTACACGTCATTGAATTACATTTCTATGAAATTTACTAGATGTATTTCTTAATACAGTTGTAAATAAATCAAAAATGTATTCAAGATGATAAATAAAAAAGTTGTAGTGAATCCTTTGCTCACTGGATAGCACAAGTGTTTGTAAAACATGAAAAAACGATATTTTTTATTATCTGATCCAAGGTAACGTTCAATAATAAGCCTTTGACTAATTAGTTTCCGTTTCTAATAGCTCATGTTCCCAATTTAATATTTGACTATTTTTAGTAGCCTATGGACTCAAATTTAAGCCTGCATCTGTGCATAGAAATGAATAAGATATATATATATATATATATATATATATATATATATATATATATATATATATATTTATATTTCTTTTTTGGTTTAATGAACTTGGAAAGGGTGGTATACGTTCTACCCTCTACCACCATAAAAAAATTACTTCTGGGACATCAACAAAGCAATGAAACGACAGATAGCCGCTAATCTACCTACAGATGTGGTCCAACGCCAAAAACATTTGATAATTTTTAGATTTATTCAAATATATTGGCTTAGGCCCCCGTGAAGGTAGCTACAGACAGATAACGTATCAGAAACAAATAAATATACCTCAGGATGTATCTTTGACGGTTTGTAAAAATCCTGTCATACACAGCTTATCTGACATATATACATTTTTTTTTTTTAATTCTCGATGATCTTATCCAATACCAACTTCTCCATCATAAACTGTACGGCAATTATTATAACTATAATGATTTTATGTTCGGTTTGGCTGAGTAGTTATTACCTCAGAAAATTAACTATAAATATTTAATTGCTATATTCGAATCTTTCGGATCTCCAAGGAATTATCCGGTCCCGGTGTCCATCGTAGAACCTCTCTTACAATTTGAATCCTCAATCCATTCCCGCATCACTCGTATACGTCCTTCTAATTTATATATTACGGCCCATTGGCAGTGGCCGCGAGACGTATTGTAAACATTTAAATTGGAGTTCTGACACTGGTGAGATCCTCCACTCATGTAATGTATGTTTGTGGCTATTGCGCCCTAGTTCGGCCTCCACTGAGTCACACCAGTGACGCGGCTGAGAGCGAGGCGCTGGGATCTCTTGGATTCCGCTCAGCCCAGTCTGAGGTCCCTATAACAGTTGTAAATATTGTATATAGTTTGTTTGTATGATGTTTATTTATTTTCCAACTTTTTATTTATCTCAATTATAGGTTGTTGTTTGTTTTTTATTTTTATATATATATTTTTTTATTTAATTCGACTTTATCATTCTATACTGTTATATATTGTGTGAATGGGATCTTATATCACTATTACTAATGTTCATACAGAAACAAATTGTAATATATCTCAATAAATAAATAAAAGAATTAATTACGGCCAATTGAACTGCAGTTTTTCACAGATCATTCATAATCCGATTCTTATTCTTAAAACGAATTGAAAGCAGACGGACAATTTCTGTGTTTTGGTTTATTATTTGTAATAATTAATCTTTGTTATTGTCCAAGAAAATAAGAAAATTGAGATTTCATGTGGGAAGATGTGTTTTAAAAAAAATTGTTTCTAAACGAACAGTAGTAATAGTGATATGAGAGCACATTCACACAATATGAACAGAAACAATCCAAAATCCTTCGTAAAATCCTCAACGCTCCTTACTTTGTCACAAATAAAATCATCCATAAAGACCTAAATGTTCCATATGTTGCTGATTTGGCCCGAACCAGATATCAATCCTTCCATGACAAACTCCATTCTCACCCCTACCCACTAGTTTCAACCATTGCTTCCTCTCCTAGTCCTGATAATCCTCCGAGGCATCTGGAAAGAATCTGGCCTCGAGACCTTCTTGTTTAAAATAGTTACTGGAGTGCTTCCGTTGGGTTGCTTCTCTACAAGTCTGTCTCATGTGATTTTTCTTTTAGCATATTTACTTGTAATATAAATTTCAATTAAAAAAAAAAAAAATCTATTTATATATCCTAAATAAAAAATTCGTTCTTCATGACTTTTATAGATACGCTTCCTATTTACAATTCCCAACCCCATTATGCAGATATCGCTGCTTCCTAAGTCGAATATTCGCGAATAGCCATAGCTCATTGACGGGGACACGGAGCAGACAGGTATTCGATGTATCGATAGTCAATCAATCAGTTAGGAATCGATACATTAATTTACGACTTTACATTAGCAGCAGCGGTGGCACATATTTCCATCGCCCTACCACCCCCCATTCCACAAAACGACGAGTTATTTGGCGGAAAGAGATTCAACTGAAATACGTCCAGTCGGATTTCGATTCCCTTTTTTTTTTTTTTAATTCAGCGTTGGTTGGCGTCGAAGAGAATATGGATGTGCTGTGCCAAAGTCGTTATTTTTACATATTTGCTCTGGCGGAAGCTGATTGGCCGCAATCCCTCATGAGCCATTAAATACGTTAATGACTGCACAAGTTTGGGCCCTATCGCAATCAGAGCTCAGCTTCTCCCATTACGTTGTTCAAGCTTTTAGAACACTTTTTATTCCGAAGGCCATCTAATAAATATTATCCCGTAGTCGTTCCACTACTAGAGTTAAAACTACTTCTACTTCTAAGCATATTTTTCAGACTCAGATTACTTCAATCTCTAATTTAATTTAATATCGAATTATATATTGATCGTAACCTAAACCTTGAATCATATGTAAATAATTACTAATCTTCTAATCAGGCATAACAATAATATAGGTTGACATTCATGTCAATTTTAAATTTCCATTATAGATATAAACATTAACAATCATATAAAGAAAGAGATGGTTCGGGTGGCGTTTAAAAAAACAAAAAATCTGGTGCGCGCAACACAAGACTTTGACATACCTCCGTTGTTATAATCTATTTAGGAATTTTCAAAACATTTAGAGACAATAAATTGTTAAGAATTATTAGAAGGAATGGTCAACATTAAATGAAACAACTAAATAGTTTCAACTATTTATTGTTTGCCAATGTTTCGACCTCCCTTTGTGGGTCAAAGGGATCATCAGGGCTAAAAAGATACAAAATAAATACTATTTCAATGACATTACCTACAATATTATATAACCTATTGAGCTAGAGAACGTCGGTATTAAAATATAACAGAAGAACTATATATGTAAAAAAAACTTAATTAAAATACAATGACTATAGTATACATAGTATAGTTTAGTAAACATTTTTTACTTTCACTTACTATATATAGTAAGGGGAAGTATTGCGATAGTGAAAATTTTCGAATTCCAGTTTTCAACGGAAATACACGTTTTAGGGTCCCCTGAGTCCAAATAACCAAGTATCGCAAAAACGTCTGTGTGTGTGCGTGTGGTAACTCGCGGGCGGGAACGGTAAGTCCTATGAAACTGAAATTTCATATTTAAGACAAGTATACGCCCGAGACGTTACAAAACTTTTTTCATCAAAATGAGCTTACCAGAAGAGGCACTTTATACCATGCATTTTGCACCTTTTTTCGATGTTCTCGATAACTGTTCCGACAATTTTGATTAAACTCGCTATATCAATGTAAAATTTAATGGGCTTTTATATCATGTAGGTTTTATTCTGATTAAAATGGTCTGACAGGGCTTAAATGCCGATATTTTAAATTTTCTTCCCCTAAAGTGCTTTTAATTTTGTAGATTCAATAAAAATAAATATATTATCTTGTTAACGCTGATGAAAAACAGGTAAATATATAAATTGAATAAATTTGATACCTAACTAAAGGAGAAAACATAAAAAATATTTTTTTAATGCAATTTTTCGTTTTTGAACATAAGAGCAGTAATACACATGTATGATATACCGTTGGAAAGCTAAAGATTTGAGAGAAAAATATGATCTCATACACAAGCTTTTAAAAGTTAATAGAGAGTGATGAAATGAACATAAAACTAACTGATTATTTTAGATAATTATATAATAGATTTTTTAATAAAACATATGTTTTCTATATAAATTCAATTTAATTAATTCCTTAATAGTTTCACGTATTTTTATCTCTAACTGTTTTTGAAAATTCTTTTATTGATTTTAAAAATGGAGGTAAGTGAAAGTCGTGTGTTGCCCGCACCAGAGTTTTCTGTATACTATAGTCATTGAATTTTAATTAAGTTTTTTTACATATTTAGTTCTTCTGTTATATTTTAATATCGACGTTCTCTAGCTCCATAGGTTATATAGTATTTTATGTAATGTCATTGAAATTGTATTTCTTTTGTATCTTTTTAGCCCTGATGATGACCCACAAAGGGGGGTCGAAACGTTGGCAAACAATAAATGGTTGAAACTATTTAGTTGTTTCATTTAACGACGGTTTAATAAAGGCTATCAATTTTGGCGGGAACGGGCGCCACCATTTTGCATGAAAGCCCTGTGTCAAAATCACCATTTTACATCTCCTCACTCGGTTATTTATAGATAGAGGAAAGGTCCAAAGTTTTTTAGTTATAATATTCACTCAATAAGGAGCCATGCCGATTGGCGAAAAGAAGCCGGACCGGAGAGCTACTGTAGAAAAGCCGGAAGCGGAAGATAATGAGGTTTGGATCGGAGAGCAGCGGAGCGTGGGCGGGCAGCAATCAGTGTACCTAGCCTTCATTAGCGGCATAAGCACTTTTTGTCAATCTGCCCCCTCATTTCGTTAGCGCCCCCCCCCCCTCCTCTCTACTCCCCCGCTATCTCTCTCTCTTCTTCTTTATTGTTGTTTTCTCTTAATGATCTCATTTGCCTCCCCGATAAGGGACCGTTTTCGGGGCGGCTTAATGAAAATACATATTGTCGGCCTCATTTGGTTTGAAGTTTGAGTTGCGGCTGTAGTCAGTGGTATTTTCCCCCGCCAAGTGCCATCCTAGCTAATGAGAAAGTTGAATTATAATAAATAATAATAATAGGCTTAGCGAACCCGAAGGTTCAATGCCGATACCACCAAACTTTGCCTGCACAGACTCGTCCAATGTTCACCGGTCAAGCCCAAGCCCCCGAGATCAGCCTTAATGCAATCCTCCCATCGACGATTCGGCCTACCTTTCGGACGCCTACCAGTCGGTTTACGCGCCCATTTGAGTCTCCGCGATGCTATCAACTCAATTATAATCACAGGGTACAAACTCCACAACTCCGCGTTGTGCAACCTTCTAAACTCCCCAGTGGCCTCATCTCTCTTCGGACCAAATATTTTACGCAGTATCTTATTTTCGAAAACCTTAAGCCTTTGTTCATCCTTTAAAGTAAGTGGCCATGTTTCACATCCGTAAAGAACCGTCGGAAGAATAATAGTTTTATAAATTCTAACCTTTTTAGACAGAAGCCGCGAGCTAAGTAATTTAGCAACTGAATAATAACACGCGTTTCCCACCTTCAACCGGGACTTTATTTCTTCCTGGATTTCATTTTTTCTTGTTATCATTGAACCTAAACACTTGAATTTCTCTCTGTGTTCAAAAGTATGCCCTTAACTATTAATTTCATCAAGACTGCCACCAATCCTGCTACTAATCATATATTTCGTCTTATCGGTATTTAATTCGAGAACTATTTGTTTACCGGTTTTTATTAACACACTTGTATTTAGTTGTATGGTTTCCGTGTCTTCACCTAGCAGTACCAAATCATCGGCATACCCCTAAACCGGAATCTTGTCACCCATATTTAAGCCTTTCTCGGTACACATCACCTTTTCTATGACATATTCTAAAGCTATAGAATTTTAATAATGAACTCATTATTTAAAATAAGAAAAAAAAACAATTTACCTCGGATTAGGTGCATATTAATTTTAATAATTATAACTGTATGGAAGAATATAACCTGATTGATACTGTACTGTGGCAACACTGAATCATCATAACCTCCCTCATCACAACATATCAAATAACATATGCTCATAAGTTTGAGGGCTTATAAAAAAATTGTGACATATTTTATATCATATTAACTTTTCTAAAATCTAATAATTTCCAACAATATATTATACGTTTAAGTTATTACTTATATTTCAGAAAAGACTTTTTGAAGGATGCTGTGAATGTATAGAGGGTGCTGGGAGTTTATGATTTGGTAAAGGTATGATCCGAGAAAATATTTCCTCCGTGTACAGTATATATCCCCTTATATAGACAGACTTGTGCTATTTCGGACCGATTCTTCGGGAAGATAGTTTCTATATTAAAAAGTGTCCTTTTTAGTGTGGTAATCCTAGTTACCAGTGAATTATTTCGATTCGTATCCTTTTAAAAGGAGAATCGAGTCAAAAATGGTGGTTCTCTTCCATTTCCAATCATATGCTGGTTACAATAAATGTCAATTGTTAAGAATCCTTTCAAAGAGAATGGCGACTTTGTTTAGACGTCACATTTATGCTGCTATGGCTAATCGGACGATGCTACAGTGGGAGTCCTAAATTTTGCCAATCCAGGTTTTATTAGGATAGAGATCTTTAAGGAGTACCTGACATCGCACAGGCTCGAGATCACCTCTTAACGTCCCTTCCGAAGGATTTTTTACACCCATAAGAAAATCCTAGAGGCACCCGATAGTTTGATCCCGCGACCTTTCGCATAGAAAGCAGTTATGCTAGCCCCTACGCTCTGGGTGAGCCGAGTGAGAAGAAGATGAGAGGTTTAGCACTCCCCTTGACAAGAATACCGACTTCAACTTAAAATAAAAAAATCTGGTGCGGGCAACACACGACTTTCACTTACCTCCATTTTTAAAATCAATGAAAGAATTTTTCATTAAAGATAAAAATACGTGAAACTATTAAAGAATTAATTAAATTGAATTTCTATAGAAACATGTGTTTTATTAAAAAATCTATTATATTATTATCTAAATTAATCAGTTAGTTTTATATTATTTTCATCACTCTCTATTAACTTTTAAAAGCTTGTGTATGAGATGATATTTTTTCTAAAATCTTTAGCTTTCCAACGGTATATCATACATGTATATTACTGCTCTTATGTTCAAAAACGAAAAATTGCATTATACAAATATTTTTTCTGTTTTCTCCTTTAGTTGGGTATCGAATTTATTCAATTTATATATTTAGCTGTTTTTCATCAGTGGTAGCAAGATAATATAGTCATTTTTATAGAATCAACAAAATTAAAGGTACTTTAGGAAAGGAAAATTTAAAATGTCGACATTTAAGCCCTTTTCTGAATAAACGTTAAACTTCTTAGAAGCTGCATTCAGCCTCCGGTCGAGTTTTCTTGTAAGTGCCCAGGTTTGAGCCCCATAGAGAACCGTGGGATACACACATGTGGTAAGAACATTGGTTTTAAGATCTAGTGATAGATTGCTTTTGAAGATCTTTTGGAGAGACCAATATTTGCACCACCCGAGCTTAACTCTTCTTTCTATTTCCTTATTCATATTTTCTCTAAATGATATCGTCTGCCCTAAATAAATGCACTCCTCTACATATTCTATCTCACTATTGTTAGCATAAACTGGTATTTTTATTGAGTTTTATGTTTATTCAGAAAAGGGAGAGAATAAAAAATAAAAATATTCTTCAGATATTGAACATTAAAAGTCTAAGGGTTGAGGCACATCGATTAAAATGGAGCTGTGCTGGGCACTTGGCCAGGCTGAAAGACGAAAGATGGACCAGAGCTTGCACGGAGTGGATCCCGAGAGAGGACAGCAGGCAGAGGGGGCGACCACATCGCAGGTGGAGGGACGAATTGACGCAGACTGTTGGCGAAAACTGGTGGCTGGTTGCGAGGGACAAATCCTGGTGGATAAACGATTTAAAAAATAATTAATGAATATTGTGTTTGATTTTGGCGTATTTTTCAAGGACTCTGTTTTTTTTTTTGTTTTTTTTGTTTTTTTGAGTTTTGTATTTTATAATTATTTGTATTTT
Source organism: Piezodorus guildinii (assembly GCA_023052935.1). Classification (NCBI taxonomy): domain Eukaryota; kingdom Metazoa; phylum Arthropoda; class Insecta; order Hemiptera; family Pentatomidae; genus Piezodorus; species Piezodorus guildinii. Next base: position 210,919,550 of record CM041292.1, read on the forward strand.
TTCTTTCTTTGGATTATTTGCTTTTTTTCAATATTTTATTATTTCTAACTATAGCCAACTTCTATAAATTCCTCCCTATGGGAGAGGCTTTTGTCAATATGATGCCCATAAAGCTATTATTATTATTATTTATTTAAGCCCTGTCAGACCATTTTAATCAGAATGAAACCTACATGATATTAAAGCCCATTAAATTTTACATCGATATAGCGAGTTTAATCAAAATCGTCGGAACCGTTTTCGAGAAAATCGAAAAAAGGTGCTAAATGCATAGTATAAAGAGGCTCTTCTGGTAAACTCATTTTGATGAAAAAGGTTTTGTAACGTCTCTAGCGTATATTAGTCTTAATTATGAAATTTCAGTTTCATAGGACTTACCGGTTCCGCCCAGGACTCAGGGGACCCTAAAATGTGTATTACCGTTGAAAACTGGAATTCGAAATTTTTTACGATCCCAATACTTTCCCTTACTATATATTGTAAGTGAAAGTAAAATAGAAAGTTTATTAGCATACACTAAATGATAATATGTAATCAATTCCTCATTCGAATAGGATTTTCAGAGTCTGGCTTCAACCCAAAACCTTGCCTCAGTCGCGAACAGCTGCTGAAAGGGACGGGAGAGAATACTCCAGATAGACAGAGAGAGACGCGGCCTTCAGAGGAAGAGGGAAGAAGCAAACAAGATAAATAAAGAGAAGAGAAGAGAAGCACTAGCTATAAGCCGGCCGAGGCTATAAAGGCTCCTTCTAATTTAAAGTTGGGGCGGCGCCTGTGACCTTATGCCGCCCCCGGTCCAATATTCGCCGCCCCCACTTTAGATTTACTGTTCTGTTTTCCAAGCCGCTAACTACACAGCTCGGCTAGTTCACTGCTATCTCCACGATGGCTTTTTCTACTAAGTAGCATATTTCCCTTATCTGGGGGAGAGAAATGTATTGTCCTATCTCTTATAACTATACCCATTTACATTTGGAACACATCTTCTAACGATATGCTATCATTTGCCCTACTGTAAGGTCATCAAAATATACCAGTTATAGTTTTTTTATTACATACAAGGTAATCAACATTTATATGAGAGTACCATTTCACTCACTTTATTCTGGTCATCGCAGTATCTAAAAAATCTGGTGAGCGCATAATACGACTTTCAGTTACCTCCGTTGTTAAAATCAATTTTTACTTTCACTTACTATATATAGTAAGGGGAAGTATTGCGATCGTGAAAATTTTCGTATTCCAGTTTTACACGTTTAAGTTTCGTATACACGTTTTAGGGTCCCCTGAGTCCAAATAACCAAGTCCCGCAAAAAGGTCTGTGTGTGTGTGTGTGTGTGGTAACTCCCGGGCGGAAACGGTAAATCCTATGAAACTGAAATTTCATATTTAAGACAACTATACGCCCGAGACGTGACAAAACTATTTTCATCAAAATGAGCTTACCAGAAGAGGCACTTTATACTCGCTATATCGATGTAAAATTTAATGGGCCTTAATATCATTTAGGTTTTATTTGGATAAAAATGGTCTGACAGGGCTTAAATGCCGATATATTTTAGATTTTCTTCCCCTAAATTACCTTTAATTTTGAAGATTCAATAATAATAACTAGATTATCTTGTTAACGCTGATGAAAAACTGGTAAATATATAAATTGAATAAATTCGATACTCAACTAAAGGAGAAAACAGACAAAATATTTTTTTAATGCAATTTTTGGTTTTTGAACTTAAGAGCAGTAATATACATGTATGATATACCGTTGGAAAGCTAAAGATTTTAGAAAAAATATCATCTCATACACAAGCTTTTAGAAGTTATTAGAGAGTGATGAAAAGAAGATAAAACTAACTGATTATTTTAGATAGTAATATAATAGATTTTTTAATGAAACACATGTTTCAATATAAATTCAATTTGATTAATTCCTTAATAGTTTCACGTATTTTTATCTTTAATTGTATTTGAAAATTCTTTCATTGATTGTAAAAATGGAGGTAAGTGAAAGTCGTGTGTTGCCCGCACCAGATTTTTTTAAACTCTAACTGTATTTGAAAATTCTTTCATTGATTTTAAAAATCGATGTAAGTGATAGTCGTGTGTTGCCCGCACCAGATTTTTTTTATCTACAACTATCAGTTAGTGTTTAGGGTGTCGAAGTGTTGACCTTAGATCCTTGATAAATGACGATTTGTCATGACTGATTTTATTGGTGGATTCTAGAAATTCACCAGGAAGGCGAATATTCTCGCAATAGAGACGTTCGGCTGCAGCATAACCGTTTTTGGGAACAACAGTCCTTAACCCTAACAACACAATCGGTAACGTGGCAACCCAATTTACAGAATTGTGACATCTGAGCGCTATCTTTAAGGAACGGTGCCACCTCTCGATTTTGCCGTTCGATTGCGGGTGATAGGCTGTGGTTCTGAAGTGCTTTGTGCCCAGTAGGTGATTCAGTTCTCGAAATAGGTCCGATTCAAACTGCCGTCCTCGGTCAGTAGTAACGCTGGTAGGTACACCATATCGTGCAATCCAGTCCCGAACAAAAACTTTAGCAGTAGTTTCAGCGGTCGATTAATGTGAACTAAAGGTCCTGTGAAGCAGGAAAGGGTCCGATGATGTCGATATGAACTTGATCAAATCTCTTTCCTGTGTTGGGAAATTGACCAAGTGGACTACGAGTATGCCTACTAGTTTTAGAAAGTTGGCATCTGGTACATTCTTTGGACCACTGACGAATATCTTTATCGACTGAAGGTCAAATAAAACGATCCTTGACCATTTGTGCAGTTCTCTTGGGTGAAGGGTGTGATAGACTGTGAATCAGATCAAAAACTGCTCGACGACTAGGTACAGGAACAAATGGGCGATTTCTGTCATTGCAGTAAAGCTTAATTTCAAGTCCAGAAACAGGTTTTTGTACAAGTTAAATAGAATAATTATTTGCAGAATTTCTTGTAAGTCGTCATCCGTAGTTTGCTGTTGAGCAACATCGGCTAAATCCAAAGTTGAAATTTCCTCGAGTCGGATTAAATAGTCAGCCATTACATTCTCGTTACCAGGAACGTGTCTGATGTCCGTTGTGAACTGAGATATGAAATCTAGGTGCCTTAATTGCCTTGGAGATGCTTTTTCAGGTTTTTGGGCAAAAGCGTAAACAAGAGGCTTGTGATCTGTATAAACCACTATTTCGCGACCTTCTATAAGATAACGAAAACGTTTAATAGCTGAATAAATAGCTAATAGTTCTCGGTCGTACGTACTGTAGCGTGCTACAGTGTCACTTAGTTTTCGAGAGAAGAAAGCTAGTGGTTGATGTGCTTTATTAAGCAATTGCTGTAAAGCGCCACCGATGGCAACATCCGAGGCATCTACGTGCAGTACGAGAGGTAAATCCGGATAAGGGTGGTTGGATAGAGTGGCCTCTTTTAGACAGTTCACGCACTGATCGTAGGCTTCGGCGAGTTCTTTGGCGACGACTAGGTACAGGAACAAATGGGCGATTTCTGTCATTGCAGTAAAGCTTAATTGCAAGTCCAGAAACAGGTTTTTGTACAAGTTTAATAGAATAATTATTTGGATTTTGCAGAATTTCTTGTAAGTCGTCATCCGTAGTTTGCTGTTGAGCAACATCGGCTAAATCCAAAGTTGAAATTTCCTCGATTCGGGTTAAATAGTCAGCCATTACATTCTCGTTACCAGGAATGTGTCTGATGAGAAGAAAGCTAGTGGTTGATGTGCTTTATTACGCAACTGCTGTAAAGCGCCATCGATGGCAACATCTGAGGCATCTACGTGCAGTACGAGAGGTAAATCCGGATAAGGGTGGTTGGGTAGAGTGGCCTCTTTTAGACAGTTGACGCACTGATCGTAGGCTTCGGCGAGTTCTTTAGTCCATTGAATTTGATTATCCTATTTTTCCCGCATTTTCAATGCTTCGTTCAGGATAACTTGTGGCCAAACTGCACGACGCATGAACCGTCGGTAATAATTCATAGCTCCCAGGGAACATCGTAAGGCCCGTACGTTTTGGGGCGTTCAGCAGTAGTTACGGCTAAAACCATATCAGTTAATGGTGCTATGCCAGCTGAATTTATCCGATGTCCTAAGAAATCTAGTTCTTCTACTCCAAAAACACATTTCGCCCGGTTGATGCTAATTTTATATGTGAAAGGCGCCGAAATATGATGTTTAGGTGCTAGTACTGTGGCGTCAACACATGTGGTTGCCAAGGGGACATAACCTTCATGTGTTTTGTGTCACAAAAAATACATTTTGTGTTTAAAAACAATTTCACATGTGGCGTGTGTTTTAATAAAGATATAACCCATTATTAATGTTATTTATGTGGTGATACCACCACAAGGGTAATCACCTCAAACACAATTCCAAGATGATCACACTAGGGGCGCTCTGGTTCTTTGACAGGCCGCCAGTCTATATTAAAAAAAAAAAAAAAAAGTACCATTTCATTCAATTTGTTGGTCATCGCAGTATCTCGAAATTGATAATGGTTATGAAGCTGAAATATTTCCTGGAGGTTGGTCTTACAGTACAGATGCGTAATAAGGCTGGGTTTAGAAAAAAATCGTCCTCTGACTAAAAACATAATATTTCTAAAATATTTTACAAAATTGGTTTACAAATAACCCAAAAACTAGACATTTTCTGAGAATTTATAATTACTCATTCTAAGAATAATCGAATTTAAAACATCATTAAAGCAAAATTGTCTCAATATAACATGTATTACCAAATTTTCATAAGAAATTAATAATAACAAACCAGGCAGATGAACCTAGGATTTATTATTGGGAGTAAAAAATACTGAGTTATGCCGTCCTTCAGAGGGGACGTAAAAAGGTGGACCGGAATCTGTGCGATGTCAGGTTCAGGTACTCGTTAAAGTTCCTTACCCTAATTAAACCTGGATAGGCGAAATTTAGGACTCCCACTGTAGCATCGTACGATCAGCCATCGTAGCATAAAGTGACGTTAAATGAAAAATTAATTATGGGTTTCAAGCTGATTTATTTACCTTAGCTTTCCAACAGAAAGTCCCGGTTAAAGGTGGAAAATGCTTTTTATTATTCAGTTGCTAAATTACTTAGCTCGCGGCTTCTGTTTAAACATTTAAAGGTTAGAATTTATAAAACTATTATTCATCCGACGGTTCTTTGAGGATGTGAAACGTGGCCGCTTACTTTGAAGGATGAACAACGGCTTAAGGTTTTCGAAAATAAGGTACTGCGTAAAATATTTGGTCCGAAGAGAGTTGAGGCCACTGGGGAGCTTAGAAGGTTGCACAACGCGGAATGGCGGAGTTTGTACCCTGTGAATATAATTGAGTTGATAGCATCGCACAGACTCAAATGGGGCGCGTACAGTTGTTGGGCTCGGTGGGGAACGTATTCCGAAAAAGTTGGTATTCGCTGAACCGACTGGTAGGCGTCCGAAAGGTAGGCCGAAGCGTCGATGGGAGGATTGCATTAAGGCTGATCTCGGGGGCTTGGGCTTGACCGGCGAACAATGGACGAGTCTGTGCAGGCGAAGTTTGGTTGTCGGCATCGAACCTACGGGTTCGGTAAGCCTATTATTATTAGCTTTCCAACGGTTCTTTAAGGACGTGAAACGTGGCCGCTTACTTTGAAGGATGAACAAAGGCTTAAGGTTTTCGAAAATATGGTACTGCGTAAAATATTTGGTCCGAAGAGAGATGAGGCAACTGGGGAGTTTAGAAGGTTGCACAACGCGGAATGGCGGAGTTTGTACCCTGTGAATATAATTGAGTTGATAGCATCGCGGAAACTCAAATGGGCGCGTAAAGTTGTTGGGCTCGGTGGGGAACGGATTACGAAAAAGTGGGTATTCGCTGAACCGACTGGTAGGCGTCCGAAAGGTAGGCCGAAGCGTCGATGGGAGGATTGCATTAAGGCTGATCTCGGGGGCTTGTGCTTGACCGGCGAACATTGGACTAGTCTGTGCAGGCGAAGTTTGGTGGTCGGCATCGAACCTACGGGTTCGGTAAGCCTATTATTATTATTATTATTAGCTTTCCAACGGTTCTTTAAGGACGTGAAACGTGGCCGCTCACTTTGAAGGATGAACAACGGCTTAAGGTTTTCGAAAATAAGGTACTGCGTAAAATATTTGGTCCGAAGAGAGTTGAGGCCACTGGTGAGTTTAGAAGGTTGCACAACGCGGAATGGCGGAGTTTGTACCCTGTGAATATAATTGAGTTGATAGCATCGCGAAAACTCAAATGGGCGCGTAAAGTTGTTGGGCTCGGTGGGGAACGGATTACGAAAAAGTTGGTATTCGCTGAACCGACTGGTAGGCGTCCGAAAGGTAGGCCGAAGCGTCGATGGGAGGATTGCATTAAGGCTGATCTCGGGGGCTTCTGCTTGACCGGCGAACATTGGACTAGTCTGTGCAGGCGAAGTTTGGTGGTCGGCATCGAACCTACGGGTTCGGTAAGCCTATTATTATTATTATTATTATTATTAGCTTTCCAACGGTTCTTTAAGGACGTGAAACGTGGCCGCTCACTTTGAAGGATGAACAACGGCTTAAGGTTTTCGAAAATAAGGTACTGCGTAAAATATTTGGTCCGAAGAGAGTAGAGGCCACTGGTGAGTTTAGAAGGTTGCACAACGCGGAATGGCGGAGTTTGTACCCTGTGAATATAATTGAGTTGATAGCATCGCGGAAGCTCAAATGGGCGCGTAAAGTTGTTGGGTTTAGTGAGGAACGGATTCCGAGAAAGTTGGTATTCGCTGAACCGACTGGTAGGCGTCCGAAAGGTAGGCCGAAGCGTCGATGGGAGGATTGCATTAAGGCTGATCTCGGGGGCTTGGGCTTGACCGGCGAACATTGGACTAGTCTGTGTAGGCGAAGTTTGGTGGTCGGCATCGAACCTTAGGGTTCGGTAAGCTTATTATTATTAGCTTTCCAACAGTCCATTGTTCATCAATATTACTAATCTCGTGTTAAAACAAAAAATTACCTTTGAAAATTCACTTCTCTTTTCTCCTTAGTGGGCTATCGAATTCGTTTAACTTGTATATTTAGTATTTTTTATGAATCCTATCACTTCCCAATAGGTTTGGTCACCGAGGAAGTTAGACCATCACCTCCGTAAGTAGAGGCCTGTAGGGATAACATATTGAAAATATCTTAAGCAACTATGGAACATTAATTATATAGTTTTTTTTTTTTCATTTAACAAGTATATGCATTATTATTATTTTTCACATATCATTATATTTTTTTTTTCCAATTATATGAGAACTTTTTATTATATTAGAAATTATATTAGATTATGTTAGAAATTATTTTAGAACTAAAAGTTAATATTATAATTTTTTAAATGTTATCCTTGCAATAAAGGCTTTATTCATTCATTCATTCATTAATTCATGAATCCTATAAGATATGTTTATTTTTTCGAATCTACAAAATAAAAAGTACTTTATAGGAAGACAATTTAAAATATTGGCATTTCAGTCTTGTCAGATTATTTTAATCAGGATGAAACCTACATGGTATTAAACCCTATTAAATTGTAAAATGATCGAGTTTAATCAAAATTGTTAAAGCCGTTTTAGAGAAAATCGTTAAAATGTGCAAAATACATGATATAAAGTGGCTCTTCTGGTTCGGCAATTTTAATGAAAATTTTGCTGTAATGTCTATATATAAGCTTCTAAAATATGAAAATTCAGTTCTTACGACTCATCTTTTAAGGCCTTTAAAAGATTTTTTAAGGAAAGTAAAACAAAACAAAAGTAAACGAAAGTAAAAATTGACACTTTAATAAGACCTAATTGAGTAACGATCATAACTTCTAATATTCTACAAAAGAAATATTAAATTTAATCAAACAATAAGTTCCTCACGCACCCACTCCTTGCAATCCTAAATTCTCCTTATTTTGCCGATACTCTTTGTTTTCTGTAACTTTAGTAAAATATTAAATGATAATCTTCTAGAACAAAAATATTTAACCAGGAAATATTTTTTTAAAACTTTTTGTTTTTTTAATTCAGTTGATTATAAAAATACACACTTATAATAACTGAGAATAATGCTACTTCGCAACAAGAAGTACAAAACCACTTTATATATTTTATCTTTCACCAAGGTTGAAATAAAATAAAATTGCGGTCTTTAACTGGGACTTCAACATCCTCATATTTATATGATTGTCGGTGTTGCAAACATGTGTGATTCACTGTTATTACGTAATTAGGTAACTGCTAGATAGTTATAACACGTGCATATTTAATTGTAGCCTGTAAACGTTTATAATAAAACCAGCGACTCGCCCTTGTTTCGAGAGGGTGCAATTTAAATTTGTTGTTATTTATGTTTAAAAATCTGGTGCGGGCAACACACGACTTTCCCTTACCTACATTTTTAAAATCACTGAAAGAATTTTCAAATACAGTTAGAGATAAAAATACGTGAAACTATTGAAGAATTAATTAAATTGAATTTATATAGAAACATGTGTTTTATTAAAAAATCTATTATATCTATATATATAAAAATCTCGTGTCACAAAGTTTGTTCGCGATAACCTCTAAAATTACTGAACCGACTTTGAACATACTTTGTAAGTATCTGTTATTTGGTCCAACTTAAATGACAGGATAGTTTTTATTACTGTGCTAAATAGTTGAAAAATATATTTTTCTAAAACATAAAACATAATTTGTTTAACTGTGGCAACACTGGTCCACCAGTAACCTTCCCATATCTTCACATATGTGATTATTAATTCAAATATAAGTGTTTGTTGGTTGTTTGTATGCGTTATTATTTATAAAATATACATTCACATTATAGTTTCCAGTTATAATAAAATACATATTACTATACGTTTCCAGAAAAATTATAAGTACTTATTTGAATGACTTGCTATGACTTGCCAAAGAGTTATGATGATATACAACGGTTATGTTTAAAAGATAAAACGATGTTATTAAATAATTTGGATGTGGCTACTTGGTACTGGTATGTAATTGTAACATTGAGTAAATAAAATTGATATCTGACATGAAATAATAATCTTTTATTTATCATAAACAGAATAGCTCATTGCTACTCACCTGTATTTCTTTTATATCATCTCTTTCAACATAGTCACTATCAACATCTTTCGTAATTTGTAGTAATTTTAATCTAAATTGTTTTATTTATCAAAATTAATTCGACTACCGCAAACAAAGATAATGAAGTGTAGTTTTTGTTCTATTTTTTCAATGTGTCTAGATGTTAGAAGCAAGATATTTATAGTTATATTAGATTAATTATAGTAATAGGTTAAGTTGTTTTGAAATCACTTTCCTATCAACCGTAATTCTAACTTTAGTCTAACTAGTTGCCATTTTATTATGTTAAATATAAAATCCGGTAGAAGTAGGCTTAGCCAAAATTACTCGATATATTTTAGCTGTAACGTTATCGTGGTATATAATCACGCTTGCAACATAAATGTGATTGATATACATTAATCCAACGAATGGGGATATTTTCAATTGAAAACAACTTTGATAAATGTAATTGTTAAAAATATAATATTTATATTTCTTGAAAATGTATACGTCTTATAATAATGAATTGGTTGTTGACCGTTTTGACTATGTGGTAAAGAAGTTGTTTGAGGGTGAAGCCATCAAGAAAACACACCAGTAAGAAAAAAATAAAATAAGTTTGTTTTATTTGTAGTTTCTTTGTGACCACATCCCCAAACAGCTGCTCCATCATATTTGATTTATAGTTACTACCCATAAACGCATTTATGCAAATTTAAATAATGACAAAATAAAATAATCGCGAGCAAAGCCGCAGGTTACAGCTAGTTATTACCTAAAATAATCAGTTAGTTTTATCTTCTTTTCATCACTCTCTATTAACTTTTAAATGCTTGAGTATGAGATAATATTTTTTCTAAAATCTTTAGGTTTTCCAACGGTATATCATAGATGTATATTACTGCTCTTATGTTCAAAAACAAAAAATTGCATTAAAAAATATTTTTTCCGTTTTCTCCTTTAGTTGAGTATCGAATTCATTCAATTTCTATATTTACCTGTTTTTCATCAGTGGTAACAAGATAATAGTTATTTTTATAGAATCGACAAAATTAAAGGTACTTTAAAGAAAGAAAATTTAAAATATCGGTATTTAAGCCCTGTTAGACCATTTTTATCCAAATAAAACCTACATGATATTAAAGTCCATTAAATTTTACATCGATATACAAAGTTAAATCAAAATCGTCGGAACCGTTTTCGAGAAAATCGAAAAAAGATGCAAAATGCATGGTATAAAGTGCCTCTTCTGGTAAGCTCATTTCGATGAAAAAAGTTTTGTCACGTCTCGGGTGTATAGTTGTCTTAAATATGAAATTTCAGTTTCATAGGACTTACCGTTTCCGCCCGGGAGTTACCACACACACACACACAAACACACACACACACACACAGACCTTTTTGCGGGACTTGGTTATTTGGACTCAGGGGACCCTAAAACGTGTATTTCCGTTGAAAACTGGAATTCGAAAATTTTCACGATCGCAATACTTTCACTTACTATATATAGTAAGTGAAAGTAATACGTGAAACTATTAAGGAATTAATCAAATTGAATTTCTATAGAAACATGTGTTTTATTAAAAAATCTATTATATTATTATCTAAAATAATCAGTTAGTTTCATCTTCTTCTCATCACTCCCTATTAACTTCTAAAAGCTTGTGTATGAGATGATATTTTTTCTAAAATCTTTAGCTTTCCAACGGTATATCATAGATGTATATTACTGCTCTTATGTTCAAAAACGAAAAATTTCATTAAAAATATATTTTTTCTGTTTTCTCCTTTAGTTGGGTATCGAATTTATTCAATTTATATATTTACCTGTTTTTCATCAGCGTTAACAAGATAATCTAGTTATAATTATTGAATCTAAAAAATTAGAGGTACTTTAGAAGAAGAAAATTTAAAATATCGGCATTTAAGCCCTGTCAGACCATTTTTATCCAAATAATCGCAATACTTCCCCTTACTATATATAGTAAGTGAAAGTAAAAATTGTTTTTTCGATACCTTATCATCTTAATTATCTCAAGAGGCATCTTTAGCATTAATTTTTAAAAAATGTTTTATAAATTTATTGTACTAATCTTCAATTATTACTATATACAGTAATGGGAAGTATTGCGATCGTGAAAATTTTCGAATTCCAGTTTTCAACGGAAATACCCATTTTAGTGTCCGCTGAGTCCAAATAACCAAGTCCCGCAAAAAGGTCTGTGTGTGGTAACTCCTGGGCGGAAAAGTTAAGTCCTATGAAACTGAAATTTCATATTTAAGACAACTATACGCCCGAGACGTGACAAAACTGTTTTCATCAAAATGAGCTTACCAGAAGAGGCACTTTATACCATGCATTTTGCACCTTTTTTCGATTTTCTCGAAAACGGTTCCGACGATTTTGAATAAACTCGCTATATCAATGTAAAATTTAATGGGCTTTAATATCATGTAGGTTTTATTTGGATCAAAATGGTCTGACAAGGCTTAAATACCGATATTTTAAATTTTCTTCCCCTAAAGTACCTTTAATTTTGTAGATACAATAATAATAACTAGATTATCTTGTTAACGCTGATGAAAAACAGGTAAATATGTAAATTGAATAAATTCGATACCCAACTAAAGGAGAAAACAGAAAAAAATATTTTTTTAATGCAATTTTTCGTTTTTGAACGTAAGAGCAGTAATATACATGTATGATATACCGTTGGAAAGCTAAAGATTTTAGAAAAATATTATCTCATACAAAAGCTTTTAAAAGTTAATAGAGAGTGATGAAGTGAACAAAAACTAACTGATTATTTTAGATGATAATGTAATAGATTTTTTAATAAAACACATGTTTCTATATAAATTCAATTTAATTAATTCCTTAATAGTTTCACGTATTTTTATCTCCAACTGTTTTTGAAAATTCTTTTATTGATTTTAAAAATGGAGGTTAGTGAAAATCGTGTTTTGCCCGCACCAGATTTTTTTTTAATGGAAGTGAGTGCCAAATAAATAACAGCCTGGTACAACTGTGAAAAAAACACTCTTTAATCGTTTTGGAAGTAAAGATGGTTAAACAAATAAAACGATGATGGTCAAATAAGCAAAATTATGAACAACAAAATAAAAGAGAGTCAACACGAGGATCGCACAATAATAACAGAGAGAATCACGACAACAGCTGGCGAGAGGATACAATGGATTTGTCACTGTAAAATAAAATAACATTTCTACAATAATAAAATACAGAAAATAAAATAATAAATAAAAATGAGCTTCAATTAAATATAAAGAGAACGAAAATGTAAACATGTTTGAGGCAGTGACAAATCCATTTCACATAACCTCTTGCTCCCACCAGCTGTGTGTCCATAACCTCACTCCATCGCACACACCAGGCCTGTCACAATATTCTCTTTGAGCTGAGTCGAGTTTATTATATCGTGTCTAGGAATTGCAATCCGGCGTCATTTTCAATCCGGCCGGATCCGGTCCGAAATTTCATCAATCCGGACGGATCCGGATGGTATGACTAAATCAGGTTGATTTTCACTTCTCGGTCCAAAATTAACTGTTAGTATGTTATTCTAGTATTATTGTATTCATGATAAGAAGTTTATAAAATAAACGTTATGTTAGGATTAGATATAGAGCGAAAAAATTAAAGTTTAGTAGTTTAGGTAACTAGTAAAATTTTAATGGCTATTAAAACAGTTGCCTATAAGTTACTATTTGCTGAAAATAAAGACTATTTGTTTTCTACCTGCCTTTTTCCAAAATCAAAATTGATTTTTGATAATATATACTAAAATTATTAGTACTTACATACTATTGTATTTAAAAAACAAATATTGTCAGTGGAATAATTTAAAGATTTATATTCATAATAGAAACTCATTATTGTGATAATTATGCCATTCATCAGACATATTCATCAAAATATGATTGTGCCTATCATTAATATAAGAGTTGTTTGTGATTGTTAGCATTCTCAAATAATTTAAATTTATTGTTATCACAATTCCCATTTGAGTTAATTACGCAAGGATAATTATATAAGATTTTATAAAGTAACTTAATAAATTAATTGAGCTATCTGAGAAAGTGAAGTATAGGAAGAGGTGAGCAGTAACGTAGCTCAGTCTTCCTAGATTTCAATAGATTTGTAAGCAGTTTATCATATAATTCAGTACACTTGAGTGAGTCAGTACGTGAGTGAGCAATTTTTCTAAAAGAGAAGTTAGAGTTGTTTCAGAAGTTCCTCTACAGCCTACTTATAGGATGCTATAGCCCGCGTATATCCAAGATAATAATATCTGTTAACTTACATTTAGGTGAAGCACCGACAAAACAAAAGCACATGTACTGTCTCGTGGAAGGCGAAGGAATGATGCTGGATTGAACTGATGATGTAATTTGGAGCCGAACGATACCACCATACATGTACACCAAATGTAACGCATTTAAAGTACTTTTTTTTTATTAAACTGCACTATTATGGCCAAAAATTGGTATAATTGGATCTGGTTACCGGATCCGATATATTATTGCCGGATCCGGTTGACGTATAATGATGCCGGATCCGCCGATTTACCGGATCCGGTTTTCCGGATTGCAATCCCTAGTCGTGTAGTTTCTTATCTCACACAACATCGAAACGACACGAAACTGGTTGTAGATAATTATTATAACAACATTTACTTCACAAATATTCAAATCTTTCAGACTATCTCAGAAAGTTCATGTATTTTATTATTATCAGGCTTGTGGAATCGAGTTTTGAAGCTCTACAAAAACCATCTCCCGCGTCCTATCCTTGCAATCAAAAATACTTCGCAAAATCCTGAATGCCTCTTTTTTGTTACAAATAAAATCATCCATAATGATTTTAACACCCCATTTGTCGCAGACCTAGCCCGAAATAGATATATCTCTTTTCTTTTCCAACTCTCTGCCCACACAAATCCAAATGTCCGTAGTCTTCCTTGCATATCCTGAGGCGATTGAAAAGAAGGTGGGTACGGGATCTACTAACTTAAATGTTCAAGTGCTATAAATGGGTTGTTTGGAAGACTTCAGTGAGAGCAACACGTAGAGAAGAAACTTCTCTAACAAGAACAAGAATAGGCCACTCATATTCATCACATCACAAAAGACCCACAACCAATATGCAGCAGATGCCAGACAACTATTACAGTCAAACATAACATAGAGGAATGCCCAGATTACGAAAATCTTATGCTAGAGTACAAGGTTGCTAAAAAAATCACTAAGATGTCATAACTAGACTATTCAAGTTCCTACAAGAAACAAAAATAATTAAAACGCTCTAACCTTTAGATGACTTAGTGACTAACATTGTTTTATTTTCTAATTGTAGTGGTTATTATTGGGTTGTTTCACATGAAATATCCGTTTTTATAGTTTCTGAAATACATAAAGGATTTTGCAGGTCTCTGTTGTTTTCATCCGAACGTTTACACATTTAAAGTAAACCGTTAATAATCCTCTACCTTAGTATTATAAACATTAGCTTCCCAATAAATTATCCAATTTTTAGTATGCCTCCAAATATGAACATGGAAACACGCGATTTTCGAGTAATATTTTTGTACAAGCTGAGGCCGCTAAAAATATTTGCAAGGCGTCTGGAGAAGGGAGTGTTAATGAACGGACCATTCACCGTTGGTTTGCTAAGTTTTCAGCTGGGGATACCGACTTGGAAAACTTGCCCCGAGGAAGACCTCCGTCCGTAATAGACAACGATATCCTCAAACCTACAGTAGAAGGAAAACTTTTTGAAAATGATGATCAAGTGAAAAGTGCGTTTTCAGATTTTGTTTCACTTCAAAGCTCAGAGTTATTCGGTTCGGGGATAAAAAAGTTAGTGTCACGTTGGGAAAAATGTGTAGAAAAAGAAGGTACACGTAAATACTTTGAATAAAATTATCTTGTTTTCACATCGTATTTTTAATAAAAATCCTTTACCTTAAAAACGGATATTTCATGTGACACAAACCAATAGTAACATATTTTCCGTTATATAAATATATGCACATGTATATTGTATTGTTTGCATAATAAATTGGAGGGTTATAGTAATAGTTTTTCCGTGAAAAAAAAAAAAAAAATTAAAGGATCTCACTCCAGTAACATTGGTAAAACACCAGACCGAGGTCTTGTCACTCACGCATATAATAATAAAAACTTCATTCTGGGACTATGTCCCTTAAGAATAACAGAAATGAACAGTAGATATTCATATATGTCTGGTCAAGAAAACAATAAAATTAATTTTTATTTACAAATGAGCAAAAAGGAAAAATTAAACACTACCTAGACTTATATACATTCATGTACAAAAAGTATGGATAATAAACACACAAGATTAAAAAAAAAAATGAAAGAAGAGAAGAGAAATCTCCTAAAGGCTACTGACAGGGTTGAGGGAATTTAAAAAAAACAAAAAAAAAAACTAATTATTCCACACTAGCTTTAGGGTAAAATATATAATTATAACTTGTATTGAAATAAAAATAAGTCAGTTGCAGATTTACATTTGTTGTGCATCTATTTGGGATGCCAAAAGATGTTAGAAAAGGTGAGATTTGAATGGGAGAAGGGAAGAAGCATGGCGAATATGAGTAGGTAGGGAATTCCAGAGGGTTGCAGAACGGATATAAAAGGAGTGATCAAAAGATTTAGTTCTATGGGTGGGAATGTAAAGGTCGGAATGGCGGGATCTAGTTTCGAGAGAGTGGCTGAGGATTTAAATTTAAGGATGCTGTGAATGTATGGAGGGTGCTGGGAGTTTATGGTTTGGTAAAGGTATGATCCGAGAAAATATTTCCTCCGTGTAACAGGTAAGAGCCACTTCAATTCGCTGTATAAGTGGGTCAGTGAAGACCTCTTCGAGGTGCCGAAGATAAATCTTATGAACATGTTCATGATACGCTTGAGTCTGTCTTCGAGCACCTTTGGGAGGCCACCATATACCACACAGCAATAATCGAATTGGGTTAATATTAATGAGGAGACGAGAAGCTTACGGGTGGAAAGAGGGAGAAGATGCCGGGTTGTGTATGCAAACAATACAATATACATATGCATATATTTATATAACGGAAATACCCAAGTTATGTTGAAGATAATTTCTATCTTATATCATTCAAAAAATAACTTTAAAATGTCTTCATAGGCAGAGAATCTACAATTTCAGAATTTATGCTAATTTTTTTTTTATTGTATAAATTATTTAAATCAAATCCTAATGTTCGTTATCCGTAGTCAGTGGTATGTGCTCATCAGGTTCGTGTACTTTTTACGGTCTATTGTTGTATCAGAAATCAAATAATTTTAATTCTTAACTCAAGGGTAAGTTGTAGGTGGTCTGTTAGGAGTTTGTTTCTGAATTACACATTACATAACGCGTTATAACAGGTCACATACGTGCTAAGCATATATTTAGGTTCAATGTTTTCAAAATTGACATTGGTAAAATATAAAGTTTCTATATTAATAAGATTATTTCATATTTTAAAATCAACAGGAAGTTATTGATCGAGTGGAAATATTTAAAACGTTCAGTTTTGCTTTAATTGTTATAACAGTTTAACGCGTGTTATTTAATCATAAACATAATGATATCGCGTGCATAAAATCAGCGTACTATTATAATACTTATAAATGGAGTACTGCAAAAAAATAAAAAATAAAAGAAAGCCTTTTGACTTTTAAAACTGTTTTAGTTACGGAAAAATCTAAAAAATTTAACGTGATGTAAACTAAGATTTAGAGAACAAAATCACTTTTCTAACATAACCACTTGCAAATGGGAAAATCTGAAGGTGATTCTTTGATGTTTTGGGGACTTTTCTCAGCCAGAAGGGTTGGAAAAATTAAATTTATTAATAATATTATGAGCCCTGGAGCATTTTTAAATGTCGTTAAAGGGATTTTAAAAGAATCTGGACAAAACATGGTATTTGAAAGGAAATTTACTTTATATTAGAATAATTATTTCTTGTAAAAGACACTTAAAAATCAAAGAATGTATATTAAACGATTGATTCATAGTTATGAATGGATACAATCTCACAGTTTCCAGATTTCTATCATATTAAGGGAGGGTTATGATAACAGTTTTTCTGAGAAAAAAAAATTATGGGATCTCACTATCTATCTCAGTACCACCTGTTCAGAAATTTAGACAACTTCGTCAAAGGAAAACGTTTTGAAAATGATGATCAAGTGAAAAGTGCGTTTTCAGATTTTGTTTCACTTCAAAGTTCAGAGTTTTTCAGTTCGGGGATAAAAAAGTTGATGTCACGTTGGGAAAAATGTGTAGAAAAAGAAGGTAAATACTTGGAATAAAATTATCTTGTTTTCATATCGTATTTTTAATAAAAATCCTTTACCTTGAAAATGGACATTTCATGTGACACAACCCAATAACTAAAGTTAAAATGATTAATCGTATCAAACAGATCTAAGAAACATTCACTCAATGAACATGTCAACGGATTAAAAAAGATATTTTAAACATTCTATGCAAATATAATATTGATACAGCTATAAGTCAAATATTTTATCCTGTATACAGGTTCTTATTATAGGAACTGAACAGTTTCATCCAAAATAATTGAAAGTTATTTCAATCATCTATGTTTCGGTTTTTTTAATTATCATCCGTTTGATTAATTAACTTTCTATGATTTAATTTCTTAAACTGAAAAGAGTAAGTTAAAAAGGTTCATGCTAGAATCTGTATTTTATCAGAATTCTAGGCCAATTTGAGATGCTACAGTAGTTCTACAGATGACCACTAGGTCACACTACCTTCCACCGCCATCTCACTTTTTAAAGATCTACTGAAATATGTTTTTTTTAAACAATTATAAAATTGTAAAATTTCAATTGTTGATGTACAGAGCAAGATCCCTCCCAGTTTCATCTCTCAATATTTATTATTATTAAACATATGATCATGATTATGGTTTGTTTATTTATTTATTTAACCTCACTTTATGCTACAAGGGCTAATCAGAAGATGCTACAGTGGGAGTCCTAAATTTTGCATATCCAGGTTTTATTAGGATAGGGATCTCTAACGAGTACCTGACATCGCACAGGCTCGGGACCACCTTTTAACGTCCCCTCTGAAGGGCGGCATAACTAAGGATTTTTTACTCCCATTAAGAAATCCTAGGACCGCCTGCAGGTGATTAGTAGTGGTTTTAGTAAATTATAAATCACTGTCCATTATATCAATTTAATCCACTTGAAGAAGCAATTGGAAAATAAAATAAAAAGTAATCGCTTAAACATCATTAAGAAACAGCCCAAGATGTGCCCCATACTATGCTATTCACTTGTTTTCTCAATAGAAAGTTCTATTAAAGTATTATGTCTATCCTTGGTTCTATTACTATTATCATTGCTGCTTAGAGCTATACCATATGAACCTCATTAAGATTGCTAATAAAATATTTGAAATACTTGATGGAAAATTTGATAATCAACGTAGCCATAAATGGCAAAACTATAAAATAGCCAAGTGCTGATCCATGGTTAAGGAATTCTATATATTGCAGATGAAACACTTCTTTGAACTTTAGATTTTATTTGTTTTATTTCTGATTCTTATTCCTTCATAAAATATTATACCACAACATTATATTGATTGTTGGCGTGAAGGAAACAATATACAAATTGTGGACTAAGGAGTGGAGAGGAAAAGCCGAAAAGTTGGGGAAAATAAAAGACAGCCCAGAAAACTTCTGAGAGAAGAAACCGCCGTGAAGAAGTCGTCCTAGCCAGACTACGCTGCGGCCATACCGCCATTACCCATACTTACCTCCTGAAGGGACTCAACCCTCCGACCTGCAGGACTTGCAAGAGTCCGCTGACAGTGGAGCACATCATAATGGACTGCGAGGCATTCAGCAAATCAAGACGGATCTGCAAGATAAGTAACAGGCTGGACGTTGCTCTTGGTGACAGTGAGGACAGAGTTAAAAGGTTATTCAAGTTTTTAAAAAAATGTGGAGTGTATAATCATATATAGTGTATTAACAATATAAAAGAGAAAAAAACAAAACAAATGTTATATTGACCATATCATGTATGTAATATGCTAATGACCCTTAGTGGGTAGATGCATTTAAACAATAAATAAATAAATAAAATTGATTGTTGAAATCATAAATTCAAGTGTTTACTTTCATAGTATTATTTATTATTCATATGACTTCACTCTATGCTACTATGGATAATTGGAACATCATTATTATTATTTTATTTTATTTTTTTTCAGTGGAACGACTGGCCGTGTAGGTCCTGGGCCTCGTGGTGTAATATCCTGGGAGATTACACTCACGTTGATGAATTTTATAAGGTAGGGTTATCACTCCCTATGCCTAATTTTGTGAGTGGCCACTATTTGTCTGACGGGTCTCACATACCCGGGGGAGAGGTTGTGAGTGGATCCCCATTTAATTACATCCTTATAAAAGCCCTGCCGGGACTGGGATTCGAACTCACAACCCTTCGCATGAGAGACTAACGCGCTAGCCACTCAGCCACGGGCTCCCCGGAATATTATTATAGAATTTTTGTATCATACATTAAGTTTCTTTACTTCATCTCCATAAGTGTATGTGGATAAAGCATATATTGGTATTTTCAGGTGGTTATAAAGCTATCTTGAATGTTGGCTTCATTTTCATAGCTTTATCAATAAGAAGAAGAAACTTTATTTATTTACATAATATTTACAATGTACACTCAATACAAATATGTTTGGTTTCATGATTTCAGTGGACCCTTTATCAATAAGCTATATTACTAAAATACTTCTAGCCATGTATTCTGATGCGCTTTATAAAGTAATGATGAAATACCAGATTTCCGTTTTGCACATTCAATTTGTATGCATGTATTAGCTTCAGTTTCATCAATTAAGGAATAATATATTACAATTTTATATTGCATGACATTTAAAGGTTTTCCCTTTTTAGTTGAATGCTAGTTATTTTAATTTTATCAAATCAAATATTTCAATCTACTCCCTCATCTTAGATATGTAATGAGTTACTTACATACATATGTATTTATTTCAATATTTATAATTTTACTTACCATCAGTAAATTTTTTATTAAATTTTTCGTTAAAGATAGAATAAAATGATTTAAGGCAATGATAATTTAAAAACATGTGTTCTAAGAATATTATTAGTGTGTGCTCTTGGACGACAATTTGTTTGTTATTCAGACTTGATGTAATTAATGTAGAATAAAATACAGAATACATTCTCATAAAGGATAGATAGATAGAGATAGAGAAGTACTTTTATTTTTAAAAATTACAGAAAATAAAAATAAAATATTTACAAATTACAAAACAGAATAACATTTTTATAAGGTGTAGATTCTTTAAAGTGAAGGTCAAATTCTGTGAGGAAAATTGGAGGCTGATTTATACTTCACCACTCTTTCATTACAAATTAATGCATGACGTTTCGGCTAAAATGCGATATTCAGGTGCAAAGGAACAAATTTATCTAGTGTGAGTGGCTGATAACAACCAGAAGCCTAATGTCACATGTATGTATTTTTTTAGATGAATTCTGGTTGTAAACATCCACTCACACTAAATAAATTTGTTCTTTTGCACCTGAAGATGGCATTTTAGCCAAAACGTCGTGCATTTATTTGTAATAAAAGAGTGGTAAAGTATAAATCAGCCTCCAATTTTATTCATAAATTTTTAGATTTCAACCCAAAATCAGACGCACTACATGGTCTATTAACCGTCCGTAGAGTCTGCATTTATTGACAAAATTATTCTTTAATCTATACATATAAGTATTAATAATTAATAAACAACAAAATTAGGAACAATATATTTACACTGCAAAAATTAATTGGCACATTTTAGTCAAATTTACTAATAGTTAAATTCTCTTGTGAGCACGATTCTGTAGGAGAAAGCAGATCTGGAGTAAAATTAACTAATGCCAGCCAATTTTCTATTATTTTTTTTATTAACTCTATTATTGGATCTCATGTTAGATATTGATATTTTAAGTTGTTTTTTTTTCTGAATTCTGATAGTATCGGACAGGCAGCCAGAAAATGAAAGAGGTCTAATTATTTGTGTTACAAAAACTACATAGATTGTTTGTTTCCTTGAAATGTTTATTATTTAAGTTTGAAACATCAACCCTGATTTTAATAGCCCATCTAATGAACATTTGTTAGTTATGTAATTTACTGCGGTTAAATGAGGATAAAAGTTGGAAGTTTTAGAATTCCTAGTATATTGACCAAAAATATATTTTTGAATTGGAACACTTAAATAAATTAATTCTCTTATTAATCTTCGTTTTCATTAATGTATCATTTCATAAACTACTTAAACTGTATAGAGAATTATTACTTTTGTTTATATGGATTTACCAATTAAAATTTATATTGGATGATGGGCTCCAGTTAATGGGACCGGAGGATATACAACAGTTTGGGGTACTAATATCAGTGTTAGCCTTTAGGTATTTCTAATTCAGTTATATTTTACAAGGTCGAGCTATTCTTTTATTTATGTAGATTTATTTTTTTTTATATTAAAATTGTCTAGAGTTCTTTCAAGTCAGATATCCAGGAGTATTTCTATATAAGAGCA
Source organism: Piezodorus guildinii (assembly GCA_023052935.1). Taxonomy (NCBI): domain Eukaryota; kingdom Metazoa; phylum Arthropoda; class Insecta; order Hemiptera; family Pentatomidae; genus Piezodorus; species Piezodorus guildinii. The sequence goes on from CM041292.1 coordinate 210,941,333, forward strand.
AAGAATTAATGAATGAATGAAAAAAAACTTTATTCTTGGAGTAGGTCCCTTAAGAATAACATACAGGTACAAAACAAATAAGTATTATGACTGACCAAAGAACACATAGAAAGAAAAACAAAAAAGACTTATAACATTAATGATTACAATAAATATATACAAGTATTTTAAATGGTAAAAACAGAATGAAATGTAAAAATAAAAATTAAAAATATTACAATAATATCTAAAAGTAATATAGTGATAACAAACCAATGAAAAAAACTTTAGAATAATTAAAAATAAAAATGAAAACTTGATTAACATTTATGTCATGAAGTGTGGACATTTCTCACGTCGTTTTAAGCTTTATACTGAAATTAGTTGGCATCTGACTGAGAAGCAAGAAGGTGTTTAAAAAGGAGCGATTTGAATGAAGATTGGGAACAAAGACGGATATTTGATGGGAGAGTATTCCAGAAAAAAGTGGACCGGGCTAAAAAAAAAAAAAAATTCATATTTGGCACATAGATCGGAAGGACGAGATCCGGTTTCCTGAGTATGGATTGTGGATTTAAATTGCAGGAGACTATAGACGTAAGAGGGCGATGGGAGCGGATGACTTGATAGAGAAAGGAACCAAGGAAATATTGCCTTCAAATCGAGGAAAATAGCCAATTTGACTCGTCATAGAGGTGTGATACATGCGACCGTCTAGAGGTACCAAAGACAAATCTTAAGAAACAGTTCATGACTCGTTTCAATCTGCCCTCAAGCACCTTTGAGAGGCCGCCATATACTATATGTATATGTATGTACCATATACATATATGCCTATATACATAAATAGTCAAAATGGGGAAAAATAAGTGAGGACACTAGGAGCTTCCAGGAGGATTGTAAAGAAGAGAAAACTTTTGGGTTTTAAGGTTTAAGGTACTTACCAATGCTCTCATCTGTTCTCCCTGCCCTCTCTGGAACCACCTCTGTACAGTTTGCTATAAGATGTTGCAATTCTAAAACAAGGTTTATATTAAACAGTTTTATAAATGAAACAAAATCAATTATTCTTGCCTTTTTTAGGTGTTTTAAGCTGAATATTATTCTTTTTTCATTTTTACTTATTTAAATCTAATTTAAATAACTATTTAAATGCATTTAGTTTTGTCAAATTATTTTATTCTATACATTTACCAAAATATTTAATTGAAGATTGATGGTCGCCCTACTATGATGTTTACAATAAGAAAATTGAAAGTGTACAAAATAAATTTTTAAGACTGCTAGCATATACAATGGGTTGCAGCTTGGAAGCAATTGAGTATTGTGATATTAGAAATAATGTAAGATTACCATCATTAGAATTGAGAAAAATGCAATTAAATATTATGTTCATTGTCAAACTTCAAAACAATAGCACAAATTGTTCAGAATTACTTGGAATGATACCTATCAACGTTCCTCATCACAATATTAAGTCACCTCTTCCTTTTAGAGTGCAATACCAGTCTAGAAATTATTTATTGCATCAGGGATTGTCTGAGTTGCTTCTTATATGTAATAATTACTGTGATAAAATTTATATTTTTACTTGTAAGAAAAGTGATGTAAAGAAATTATTTTCTGGATAATTGTTGTCTAATCTAATATAAGAGACCACTTGTATTATTGTTAATTTTGGTAACTATTTATTTATATTTATATAAGTGTTTTTCCCCATTTATTAGTTCTAAAAAATCTATGTATATAATTATTATTTATATTTTATGTAATTTGTTAATTTTATTTTTAGTTACCACCATATTGTTTTGTAATGAAAACTTGTTATTATATTTTATTTTGTATGCTTACCTGATTGAATATTTTATAAATGGATATTCATATCGGTCTATTTTGTAAAATAAAATAAAATTACAAAGACTACAAACAATTTAGACTTTTGGGTTAATACCTAAAGTAAGAACCCATTTTGACCGTGATTATGCACACTAATTTTAGGATCCTCACTTTATAGAAGGGGTAACTCAAATTAAAACTCCTTATTTGGTTGATGTTAACTGGTTACTGTTTATAAACTTGATAAATCTAATTATATTAATAAAAGATGTTGGTTGGTGTAACAGTCATTAAAGAGAGCACACTTAAATAATGAATATTATTTTATTTTGTGCGTATATTCAGGCCTAAAATTGAATGCTTCATTAGGGGTGGACTAGGCCGATGCCTGTGGTACAGATTTGAAGATCAGTATTAAATGTATTTAGTTATTATTTTTTATCAATAAGAATTATCTAATAATCTTTCTTGGTTTCATAGTTGAATTATAACAGCTTAAGATATTATCAATTAGCCAATTGTATTTGATAAAATTTGAACCTAAATTAGTTGAACTTTCCTTTATGTAAGAAAACCAACTTTGAGTGTCAATTCATGTAAAAAATATCTCATTTGTCCATGAAACATTTGATGGTAACCTTGTAATATTCTTACTATACTTATTATCAAATTTTTATTTTATTTATTTATTTAATATATTTATTTTATGTATATATTTTTTTCACACAATATCTAATTATTCACCTTTTATTAAATTAAAAAAAAATTCGTTTGCCCTTTTGTTTCTATTTATTATAATATTTGTCAATTTTCATAACTACTGTTTTATGGGTGTGTTGCCTAGCTACCACAGAGGACCATAATTTGAAACCAAATAATTACGAGTTTGAGTCTCGATGCTGAGGAATTTTATCTCAGCATTTATCCACCACCCTTACCCCCTGGCCCGAGAAACCCCGTATAGCCTTCAAAGGTGAGGAAGGGATGAACAAATAAAAAATCTGTTTTATGGTATTTCTAATTAACAGTATAATTTCTTTTACTTATCATCTTTATATATTGTATTATACAACTGGTTGTTATCTTTTGTGTTAATACCCTGAAATTTAGGCCGAACCGTAGGCACAAATAAATTAGGTTTCCACTTAATTAAGTGTTCATTTGATTGCACACAGAACTAATTTCTCCCGTATATTTACACAGTCAACCATTCTCACTTCACAATAAATAATAATAACATTTTTTTTTTAAACTGCAAAGTTTCTAAAAAAAGGCATTAAAAGTCTTTATTTTTTTAGTGAAATGATTAACAGATCTGGTTTTGTCAATAAATTAAAAATACTTGGTTTCTTAGCTATTTTTCAGTAAAGAAGAAAAAAATAGTGAATCATAAAACATATATAATCATATTGGTAGTTCAGAACTGAATCGTAATTCTTTCTTAAAAATCTAAACATTTTAAATACCAAACTGTTGTCATATTTGTTTAAATCTTCAAGATTTCGACATTAATTGTATTGTGTTTATTACAGTAGATTTTTAGTGTGGGATCATGTCATCAGAGAGTTGTTTGTTTGTTTATTTATTCAACATCTCTTTATGCTGCTGTGGCTAATCAGACGATGCTACAGTAGGAGTCCTTAATTTTGCCTATCCAGGTTTAATTAGGACAGGGATCTTTAACGAGTACCTGACATTGCACAGACTCAGGACCACCTTTTAACGTCCCCTCTGAAGGACGGCATAACTAAAGATTTTTTACTCCCATTAAAACATCCTAGGTTTACCTGTGGGTTTGAACCCAAGACCTTTGACATAGAAGGCTATTATACTAACAACCAAGCTACAGGCAATGTTGAGTTAAGTGTCGAGATATACAGGGCATTATGGGCAATCTTCAATATGAATTCTGTGATATTTATAAAATATATAATGAGTCACTTATTTAAATTTTCTGTAGTGTTGGGCCCTGGACATTTGCCATCCTCTTTACTACTTGGATCAGCTATTGCTTAGTGGTGCTTCCTCTAAACTTTTTTAAAAACACACGGATATCTACTGTATGTCTTTTTTGATGCTTTTTAAAAGTTAAAACCTTAATTTATTGTGTTTTTTTCTTTTTATTTCAACTACTGAAGGTAGAAGACAAGTAATATTTTCAGGATTAAAGCTTAATTATTTTAGATTATTCAGAACCCTTTCACACAAGGCGATTAGTAAAAAAAACTCATCCACTAGACACTCATGCCAAAGAATCTCTCAGATTTATGATAAACTGTTGAATGAAAATTTTTTTATGTGTAATAATTAGCAGTCAAAGTCAACTAATTACCATAATTTATGATCAGTAAACAAATGTAATCTAGGAAAATATTTCTTGAATTTCTTTGGTACATAGATGAAGGTGAGATGAATGATAACAAAATATGTTACTAAAAAATTCACAAGTCAAATTTTTAAGTCAGATTAAGTATTTGAAGAAATAAAGAAAAACAGATCTTGAGTGTCCAGCTTCAGTAGTATTTTCTTTAAAGAAAAAACAAAAATCCATTTAAAATTATGAATAAAAAACAGAAAGTGATTAATTAATTTTAAAATTTTAAGAATATCTAGTAGTAGAACTCACTTTGTTTGCTTATTCATTTAATGCCACATTCTACTACTACTATGGCTAATTGGGTGATGACCAGATTATACCTATCCAAGTTTAATCAGAATAGGGATCTCTAACGAGTGGGGAAGATTAGATTAGTGTAGTTTTAGGCGGTGTAGTCAAATAATGTTAACAACTGGAGGAGTAAGACCACATGAAGAGAACAAAAAGGTGGTGGGTTCAAACTGCAGAGTGCCGTCTTTCGGCATAAGTAAATAAGTAAAAAAACCTGGTGCAGACAATACACGACTTTCACTTACCATTGCCTGCAATTTTCGGCAGGGAGCCCCTTACCACTGCCACAAGGTGGCGTTGTGCTCTTGATAATGATGCTGTATGCTAGATTGCAGCACTTAAAATATGTTAAGGGCCCTGTTTCCTTAACATGTGTTTGCTCTTTCCTCCTTTAGTTGTTTATCAAATTCATTTAATTTTCATATTTATATGTTACTTATCAATGCTGACAAGTTGATGTGCCTAATTTTTTTATATCCATATAATTAAAGGTGCTTTATTTGAACAAAATATAAAATATTGGCATTTTACCTTGTCAGACTATTTAAATCAGAATAAAACCTTCATCATGTCAAAGCTTATCAAATTTTATATCGATATAGCGAGTTTAATCAAAATCGTTAAAGCCTCTTTTGAAAAAATCGTGAAAGGGTGCAAAATGCATGGTATAAAGTAACAAAGGACGACATAACTAAGGACTTTTACTCCCATTAAAAGATTGTAGGGTCATCTGCGAGGTTTAAACCCACAACCTTGGACATTGAAGGATGTTATGCTTAATTCAGTTGGGGTCGATCCTAGGGTATGGAGACCCTCCTGGGGCAGACCCAGCCTCTATAAAGTGGGTACCCAAATTAATTGGGAAAAACCTGGTGGCTGAGCGCGATTAAGGCCTAATCACCTCATTGCACTGCCGTTGGCCTTGAAACAGTACGAATCTCTATATGTACTGAGACCAAGACCCTCCATGGATTGTAGTGGTACAGGTTTTTTTCTGGTGCTGGGCAGACACTTCTACCTAAAACTGTTTTCTACGGTCTTCAACTAGATACAAAACTACAAACCACAAACATAATTTTTCGATCTTATACATCAGGAATTGTCATTCCGCTAGGTTTTGTTCAAGTTCCAGTACAATATAGAGACATAAGAAAGTATGTGTATTGAAAAAATATTGACAAAGAAATTGAAAACCTTCTGAATTTTTGTCCAGAATGTGCCAACGATAGGAAAAATCCAGAAAAGGCTCCAATCTATTCCTGGGAGAAACTGACAGAAACTTTCAAGAGCCAACATAGAATACAGTGGACCGTACAAAAACTATTATTTTTGGTATTGGTGCTGGTGGATGAGAAATAAAGATGGTTAGAAGTTCGATTATCAAGAGAAGCTCCTACATCTCAAGGATATTCAATAGGGGACCAGTACATTTCTCCGAATATGTTTTACATTGTCGCTGAGAGTTGTTATGTTGAAAAAGTGTAAATTAATGTATTGAATAATTGAAAAGATTATAGGAGAGCCAAGCCTATAATGAGAAAATTCCAGCTAGGGCACAGAAACCTCCACCCCACCAGATATTTCCTATTAGCCTTCGCTGATGACCTCATCCTGCTAGCTGACAATGATCGAGATCTCCAACATAACATAAATGTCCTACAAGAGGAATTATCCAAAATAAATATGAAGATTAATCCGGGGAAGACTAAATGCATGAGAATTGGAAAGAAACCCCGATACTAAGGGCTGGAGGACAGAGATTAGAGCAGGTCAAAAATTTTAAATATCTGGGAGCTCATCTCAATGAGAATGGCTACATAGACGAAGAGGTGAACCAGAGAATTGGAGGGGCAGGGAGGATGTTCTGTATGGTACGGCGAGGTTTTCTGGGGAGAAGAGAGGTGTCAAATTAGCAGTATATAAATCGACATTTCTTCCTATCCTATCGTACTCCTCAGAATCATGGACTCTTACCTCAAAACATAGGAGCCAAATCCAGGCCATGGAAATGAGGTATCTCTGAAAAATAGAGAGAAAGACATGGAGAGATAGCATAAGGAACGCCACTATACGGGCTAACGGCTTGATGTCAAATCGGCGGAACACAAACTGAGGTGGTTTGGACATCTTAGGATGGATCTGGAGAGAAGTGCCAGGAAGACGTATGAGACCCGCACAGAGGTAAAAAGGCCCAGAGGAAGACCCCGCATCTCCTGGGAGGACGGTGTAAAGGAAGCATGCAGGAGGCACGGGATAGACTGGAGTAGGAGAATGGAGTTGGCACAGGAAAGAGACATATGGGCCAGACTCTACAGGCAGGATCCTCACACCGAACAGTGGTAGAAGAGGAAACGATTTTGATGATGATGATGATAATTGAAAAGTTAAAAAAAAATAATACACTTATATTTGAATAGAAAGCAATTCACAACAGATGTAACACTCTAATTCAAACTTGTCTATACATATGTTTTTTTTATTTTTATTTAATTCTTATTAAGAATCAATAAACATATCAACTCACCATGATACAACTTTCAATCTGCAGAAGCTGGATTCAAACTAGTGCCTTAGCTGAGGTGAAACCTTAATAATTAATCAAGATTTGATTTCTGGATTAACTTATAGGGAGTGGAATGGTGTAGTGTATAGAGGACTAGTTTACTGTTATCCGGGTCCTTGGGTTTGAACCCTGACTATGGCAGAATATCATGTATTCTGTTATTACAGCCGCAGGATGACCCTGGATAGTCATAATGAGCATGGAGAAAATATGGTATAGCTCACTCAGCCTTAATAAAGTGGGAACAAAAAATATGACAGCTAATAACCTCCTTTTAGACATAGCTTAATGGCCTTAAAACAGTAGGAATCTCTAAATATACTAAAAACCTTAATGGGTCATAGAGGTACAGGTTTTATATTATCATCTATTTTTATCCTTACTTAAATTCCAACAGATTTTTGCAATAATCATATCATATTATAGATGGTCGGACGAAATTAAGAAACTAGAAGGAATATCTTGGCACAGGAAAACAGAAGATCGAAAATATTGGGAATTAAAATGCCAAGAAATTGTAAATCAAGCAGCGAACTGCTATGCCAGAAGGTACGGCTGGTCACCGATCAAGACTATTCCTCCTTCAGAAGAGGCCTACACATCAGTAGAAAATCATTTTATTTTTATTTATATAAACATAAAAATTTTAATTTAATCAAGTTTTTTTTGCAATTTCATTAAAAAAGATGTTAGTAAATTTTATTTAAAAAGTTGTATACAATATTTGGTCACATTGTTTCTTTTTACTTATATCAATTATTTAAAGCGTTTTAAAATAAAAATAAATGTATATAAACTTTATTTATCAACAAAAATTGTTAATATGTGTAAATAAAGGCTTATCTTATCTTATCTTATCTTATGTATGATATATATACTCTAATACCCAATTATATAAAAATTACTTAAAGTAGGAAAGTACTTTAACAGGGCACACATATTTATATTAATTGTATTTTTCATAAAAACAAAAGTTGTTTTATTTTTATTAATTATGTTTTGTAGAGAATACTTTTTCTAGCAATCTTTAAAATAATTTATAATTAATACATATTGTAATTATTATAATACTAACATCTTAATTATATTGTATGTTAATGATATAGTTAGAAGAATTGTCACGAAAAGAGTTAAACAAAGCAAGAATGTCATAAAAACTTCAATTGAGTTTAAGCCAATAAATAAATGAACTACTGCCCAAATATTACAATGAAACTTAATTTGAAAATAACTAATAACCTAAAATACTCATTACAGATTTTTTTAAAAAATAAATTCGAGATGGTAAAATCCATATATTCTTTAACTGTCTTCCACCACTTTGCCAGCAAGTTACAATATTGTTAAAATTATAAATTTCCGTTAACCTTTTCAGAGATAATATGTCTCTTTTTCAACATATATTTTCAATAATTAGATAATTTTATCACTTTATAATATTGAACACTATGGTTTATTGTGACCTGATGGCAATAAGTTTACCCGGTAATTATTCCGAAGTGTCACTTCTGTTGACAAGTGGGCGTGGCCCTACTTATCCCTTGTGCACAGCTATGGTTACCTTACACTGCCCGCCTTTTTACGGAGGGTATCGTTACCCCCACCACACTACCCATTTCCCCTACTTTTTGAATTTCCCGCAATTATACGTTCACCCCGAGCCTCCTATTGTTTGAATTACCCGCGTCTCCCCACCTCTCAACTTATTCCCCTTCCTTGCGTAATTTACTTTTTGAATTTCCCGCGATTATACGTCCACACCAAACATCCTATTTTTTGAATTACCCGCGTCTCCCCACCACTGAACTTACTGGACTTCATTTCCCAATTTCCTTTTTGAATTTCCCGCTAATAGATCATCTCCCACTGCACAATTTTTTAAATAACCCGCGTCTACCCACTATTCAACTAATACTTCCTTTCATCTTCCTTCCCTAATTTAACTTCTGTAAACTCTTAATATACCTTGCTATAAATATTACTAAAAAAAATATTGCTATAATTTTAATTAAAAATACTGGTGCTACATTACTGACATTAGTGGCTTTTTACATAAATTGATCTATATAAGTAATAAATCAATGCATATTTAACAATCAATTAATTAATTGACCATATAAAGATTTAATTATTCATTAAATGGTTGGTAAATAAATATGAAGAATCAGATGGTCGGGTGGCAGTCATAAAATACTATAAATAGAGAAAAAAAAAATTTATTATTCTGGATAGGTGTGAATAGTTTTAAACAAAATATTTTCTTATGTTCTACGACCGCCATTTCAACCATCTTATACTTCATACATGTAATTACTCCATATAAACTTAATATTTATTACCTAATATTTTCACCAAAAACCATTATTTATAATTGGCTAAGCTGTAACCAGAAAATTTCCATGCGCAATAAAATATGTGAAAGTCCATAGTGGGTCGGAATGACAATTAGACTATTACATTTTAAAAGGTACTCGCCAGGGATTAAAGAATGTGTGTGTTGACATAATATAAAGGTAATAAATGTTAAATTTCGGTAAGAGTAATTTCCTAAGCCTATGAAAAAATGTATAAAACCTATGAAATGGAATATGGAAAATGCCATATAACTGCAAGTTGAAATATCTGTTTGGTGAGCCAAATATAGTGGCCATCCTAAGGGAAAGAAGACTGGATTAACTTGGGCCCAACCCAAGTAGGGGTGCAAGATGAGAGGCAATCAAAGTGAACCTGAAAGAAGGATAAACAGAACAACGTGTAACAGGTGAAAACAAAAACATCCATCAACCAGTTTGGGGCGTAATTAATTAGAACTGACGAATAATTTAGCTGTTTATTGCAATAAACAATAAGAAATGTTTTGTTTAACGTTAAAAGGTGGTCCCGAGCCTCTGCAATGTCAGGTACTCGTTAAAGATCCCTATCCTAATAAAACCTGGATAGGCAAAATTTAGGACTCCCACTGTAGCATCGTCCGATTAGCCATAGCAGCATAAAGTGACGTTAAATAAATAAACAATAAACAATGTTTTGTTCAATTATTTTCAAAAATGAATCTCTGCAATAGACGAAAAATTGAGGGCTTACGTTTCAACATACGTAGAAACCGAATAACAAAAAAATAATAATTAAGTTATCCAAATAAATCAATAACGAAAATGAGTTAATTGTCTCTAACCAGCTAACTCAGCTATAATCATATTCAATAGTCTCGAAGTTTTATTCGCTTTTCATCACTCTCTGTTATATTATGTACATCTTTGTAAATTAGATTTTATTTAATTCTTAAAATCTTTAACTTTGCAACAGTATATTATACATTATACTACTGCTCTTCTTGGTGTTCCTCTTCTATGGAGGGTTGGAAATGAGCATGTCAATAGGATGTATGTTCCTGGCTGCTCTCAATAGCTCCTTGCTACTGTAGTCCAACCAATCATTTATTGATTTCGAATCCGGTTCAGCCATGACCTTCCTCTGTCTTTCTTTCCTTGTAAGATGCGCTATACCATTCCATGTTTCTCTCCTCTTAAAAGTTGTTCAAAATACTGCAACTTCCTTGATTTGGTGGTTTTGATGATCCAATAAACTTTTCCCATTCTTCTTAATACTTCAATCTTGGACACTTTACCATCAAAGGATATGTTTAGTGCCCTGCGGTTAACCACATCTCAAATGCACTGATGTTGATGATATGAGCTTCCCTCATCATCCAGGTTTCCATGTTATACAACAAATTAGAAAATACGTTAAAATTAACATTCTGGTTTGAAGTTTCAATGATTGATTTCTGTTGCAGAAATGTATCTTCATTTTGAAATAGTCCGACCTTGCGATTCTAAATTGGATTTCCTTTAAAGTATACTCCATTTCTATTAATCTACATTCCTAGGCATTTATACTTATGGACTCGTTCTACAGTAGTATTATTGATTGGCAGTTTTTGTTTTAAAAATGGTCAGATTTATCAATGATCAATCATGAATTTGGTCTTTTTTTCTTCAAATCGTATAACTTGCATCCTTGGCAGACCTTTCTCATGGTTCTTTGTAGACACTGCAATGTACTAGACCAGTGGTTTCCAACTAGTGGTCAGAGGGCTCTTAGGGGTCCGCGAGATGTCATTCGATAATTATTTTAAATTACTTCAACATAAAATATTTGTGAAGCCCCGGCTTTCCATATGGATATCACGCTCTGCGCTGACAAATTTAACATTCTAAGAGATATAATTGCTTGTGTTTATTGACATGTGCCTGCTATCATACAATCACAACCTTTATATTATCACAAAATCTTCTTCTCATTGACTCTAGCGTTAACCTCCAATAAGCCCTGATAGAATGGGAAGCAGTATTGGAACGTTATATTAGTGCCAGAAAAAGCGAAATTCAACATGTGGGGCGACAGCCCAAACAAATCCACATTATGTGCAAATAGGAGGAGCTTGAAGTGGTAAATGAGTTCTCCTACCTTGGAACTGTGATCAGCGGAAATGGAAAAGTACAACCTGAAATACCCCACAGGATTGGAAAAGCGAATAATATATACTATTCCACCAGCTAAACAATAGCAGGAAAGAGAGAGAGGTCAAGCTCCATATATTTAAATCCGAATATATGCCTGCTCTACTGTATGGAGCAGAGAGCTGGGTACTGCCGGATAAAGATGTAGTCATATAACAGCAGCAGAAATGAAACAATAAGTAATCTTATATAATATAATAAAGTAATATAAATCTATCATTGAAACTTCAAGCCAGAATGTTGATTTTAACTTATTGATGAGGGAAGCTCATATTATTTGTCATTTTTATATCATATCAGTGCATTTGAGATGTGGTTAACCAGAGGATACTAAACATGCCCTTGGGTGATGGGTGTCCACCATTGAAGTATCAAGAAAAATCACTTTCCTTCTGTGACCTAATTAAAAAGGCCTGCCATTATACTTACCTTGCCTCTTATCTTTCACCCCCTATCATTAATTCAATGGTAACATAAAAATGAAGTTCAAGAAGCCGGATAAATCTTTCACATGATATGGTTTCAACAAAGGCAGGATACAAAAGTATCATCATACCATCAGCCATATAACACTGAAATGGGGAAATGAAAAAATAAGTTTAAAACCTATAAATCAACCTAATATACTGGAAGCCAGAGGCAGGCAGGCAGGCACTGAAATATAACAAAAGGTGCAGAAACATCCAGAGAATAACTTGCAAAACAAGAAGGGATAGTATAAGGAATCAGATAATACCAGGAAGAATTTACTTTAAGGAAAATCACTGAATAGAAACAGTTTATGTCATATACAGACTGTAAATAATAAAAATATGTTTAAATACAGGAACATTACAGAATAAATTACAAAGAAAATTCAATGTGATATATATACAATAAATTAACCAATTATACATGAATTTGTTATAAAGAATAACAATACAAATCAAAGCATATTGAACAAAACTACTTATAGTTATTATAGAATAGCATATTACAAATGACGTGATATATATATATATAAAGAAGGTTCTCCCTAAAATATTACACATTTTATCAAGAAAAAAATAAATATCTCTCTTGAACAATAATCAATAATGCCTGAGTATAAAAATAAAAAATGAAATTCCAGACCTCACAGTGAAAATGATACACTTCAATAAAATTCAATTTCAAAGTAATTTTATATAACTTTAATATCTTGTTGGAAGTCCTTTGTTGTTGATTACTTCTCTTAAGCGGTTTGGCATGGATTCCACAAGTTTTTGGGTAAAATCCGGGGTAATTTTCTCCCATTCTTCCAAGAGTGCCTTTTTTAGATTTTCTTTGTTTGTAATATTATGTTTTCAAATTTGTCTCCAATTTTGCCCACAAATGTTCAATGATATTTAAATAGGGTGACCGCAGGTGTCCCAGGCTTTCACTATCAACGAAGAATGCTTGGGGTCATTATCTTGGTAAAAGTAAAAATACCTTTTAATCCAAGTTTTTCAGCACTTACCTTCAGATTTTGCCTTGATATGTCCACATATAAATGTTCATCCATTATACCTTCTATGAAATGCAGATTTCCCACACCAGAGGCTGCCATGCATCCCCACATCACACTTCCACCTCCATGTTTCACAGTCGGTAAGAGATTTTGCTTGGAAAATGCTTCTCCAGGTTTTCTCCTAATGTATCCACATCCATCCGACCCAAAAATGTTAAATTTGCTTTCATAAGCAAAAATAAACTTTTTCCAAAACTCAAATTCTTTGGAAATGTGCTCATTTGCAAATTTTAGCCGGTCTTTTTTTATTTTTTTTTACTAATGAACAGCTTTTACCTAGCAACTCTACCATGAAAATTGTGTTTCCTTAGGACGCGACACACACAGTTTCCGCACTAGCAATGTTCTTTAAATAATTTTCCACTTCACTTGCAATTTTTGGTGCACTCATTCTTGGGTTTATTTTTTCCATATTTCAGAATCCACCTTTCGTCAGCATCGGAAAGTATCTTTTTCTACTGTTGCATGACTTTTCTGAAAAAGTTTGCCAATTTCTCTATACGATTTTCTTTTGTTGAACTGTTGTATAATGAGTTCTCTTTCTCTTACCGTTGTGTACCGACTCCAATGAAAATTCAACCCCCTTCAACTACTTATTTCTATTGTTTATTCAATAAAATATTCTATATATTTAATAGGATGCTCCTAAATTTTTATTTTAAGGGAAGAATTTAAATTAATAAACCATTGGTAAGATTCTCAATACTTGTGTTACTTTAAGGATCAAGGATACCATTGAAAAATGCTAATCAATTTTTTCAAAACTAGAATCTTTTCTCATGAAAATAATTAGAAAAGTCTTTATAAAACTTTTATTTTAAAATTCTGATAAATCAGTCCATTTAAACAAAAAATCAAAACCCTGCCTACAAGTAATATCTCATGGACGATGAGGCATTATTCCTTGCATAGGTAGCTCCTCAATTTACATGTCATGTTAGGAAGAAATGTTATTTATGGATGGAATTAAAAATGCTAATCAATAAAAATGTTTGGAATAGACAATCTTTTATTTCACAAATAATACATTCAAGTCTTCTTCTTGGAGCCTCCTGGCAGCCTCCACATCCAGCAATCATTCCAGTGGGTTGTTCTGAGAAATAAAATAAATTAATATGCATAATATAAACTATACACATAATCATAATAATAGTTTTATAGTTAATGCAAAAATATATGGGATATAAAATACAAAAAAAAATAAAACAATAAAATGGATATATACATAATATAAAATAATGAAACGGCTAATTAGTTATAATAAAAAGCATGTTTCATGAAAAATATATTAACTATTATTAAAGAAATGGAAACTTCTTAATTGCCTCTAAACAAGGTAATTTTGTTGTTGAACTGCCTTACACTCACCCCTTGGGCCACTTCAGATATACTTTTGTAAGAGTAGTACATTCATATAATATTTAATAATTACTTTAATAAGGTGGTACATATGACTATAATCAACGCTCTGATTTAATATGTGCGGTGAACGACAGCTGAAAGCTTGCTGGTCAAGGCTTTTTTGGAAAATTGATATCGTTAAAGCCTTCTCTGAATAGGTGCTCCAATGATGCAAGCCTCTTACTTTTGTAAATCCACACAGAGCTTACTCTGTGTTTCTACAAACTATGAACACTTCCTGGTTTGTATAAAGTAAACCACCCTTATCTTTAATATGTATCAAACCAGATGAAAGGGGCACATTGCTCCATAAAGGTGGATAAACACACCGTACAATGAATGCTTTTCTCAATTTTTTTAACTACAAAGCCATATATATATTTTATAACTTGCTAACTATAGTGGCTGAGGTCAAATGATATGTAATCATGATCAGATGGTAATTGGTTCTCGAGGTTTTCTACCCTCAACATACTTGAACTCGAACATGTCAAAATAGTCATGTTCTCAATGGGCTGACAACTGCCACCTACTGGTGCATGCAGCTCCTTTTGCACTAGTATTTTTTTCATTAATTTAGTCAATTGAAAGGCTGCTGGGTTATTGTTATACCCAAACTTTGAACTTATATGTCCGAAAAAAATCTCGAGGTGGTCTTGGCTTGACTTATAAAATGGAATGTACTTTACAAGTTTCTCTTAAATGACTAATTTGTCACATAAATATTGAGCATTTTCAATGACAACTATAAAGCCTGTAAAACCAATTCTCCTTTTTTCATCAATGACATGGAGATGTTTGTTGTTGCTTTTATTAAGTTAAAATTTTATTATATACACCTGCTGGAGTAAGAAGATGGAGCTACCTCGTGCACAGCTGTATCAGCAGGTATTGCGTCCTTTTCATTATTATTACAATCAAGCTTCTTCCTAGTTGTCCGTTTTGCAGGAGACTTTCTTTTCTAAAATTAATTTTTAACACTTGACTTACTAAAAATTTGAGTTTTCAATCTTTCATATGAATATTTATTTCATAATTGCCACTCACCACTACAATCATTAGTTTTCAAATGGTCAGGATAGGCCTCAAACACATTTGGTATTGATCCGGGTTTAAGCCGTGGTCTACTAATGTAAGTTGTCTCAACTTGATCAGCAATGAAATGTTAACTATTACTATCATATTTTGCAGGAACCCAATTGACTCTTTTTACAGCATTTATCCAGGCTTATCTTCTTTCTGGTTCCTTTAGACCAGGAAACCTACAAAATATATCATTAAAATACAACAACATTACTTAAATGTACAAGTCAAGTACCAGAAAAAATCAACATTCTTTATTTTAGATAGTTTATATTTAACCAATCATGTTATATAAAATTACATACTCTACCTAATCTAGAATAAAAAACATCAAAAGTATTCAAGGTAAATGCAAAACAGTAAACAGACACCTGGGAAAAAAATTAGATAATTTGATACCTTTCAACAGTATTAGACCTGTTTACATATTATTCTTTACATTCGAAACCAATTATTAATTTATTTCACTTTGTCAGTACATATAAACTTGTATTTCACGATTTGCCAGCAAAAATTATAGGTTTCAGGATCAATCAAAAAGTTATGCTCAAAAAATTGTATAAACATACGTATATCTAATTAAAGATGAAACACTTACCTAAAAAAGCTCAGTTTCTTTATAAGATTATCCTTGCCAGAATTATTACGTAGTTGGAAATTATGTATATAGATAGAAGACGAATAAAGTAAGTGACAACTGACAGCAATAGCAATACGCAAACAATGGCGGCTATGCAGGTATTAGTTACTTAAATTGCCCTCCATACTATAACAAACTCCTTGGGTTTTAATAAGTATTTTGAATTTGGCGCCATAAGTCGGGTGGAAGACACCTAGGATAAATATACTAACCTTTATTTCTAAAGACGTGGGTAGTATGGTGGGGGTGATAGAATTTAGCGCCCAAAGCCGGGTGGAAGACAACTAAGCTCAACAATATCACTCTGGATAATCATAAAAAGGGCTACTGATAAGAGAAGTGACACTTCGGAACAGTTACCGAAAGAAATTTTATGTATGTACGGTCAAACATTGGAACTATATTTTTATTATCCTTACAGATTTCCAACAGTACTGCAAATGTTTTGTCCGAAAGGTCGTTTTGAGTCTCAAAGTATTTTTTTCTTCATTAACATTAAGCACTTGATACTGCTTCCACAGCCTCACAAAGCCATCATCACCGGAAGAAATCAAGGTGTTTCCAACAGGACTCCAATTTATTTTCCTAATAGAAAAGTTATGACAAGGAATATTATACAAAAAACAATACTGAAATTGGAATGACGACTGTGATTGATTAAACAATTGGTAAAGAGCATAAATTTTAATGTCTTTGGCAGCAACGGCCAGAAGATCATACGTCCTTCCAAGACGAGCAGCAATCCCCAAATCACAGATGGGATCAGTAATTTCAGACATATATTTATCCCTAGCGAAAATATCTGTTTTATTCCACCTTTGATACCTTGAAGCATACAATAATATTTTAATTTTTTCTCCATTTTTACAATGCTCATCATCAAAACCTACGACAAGCATTGGATCCTGCGACAGAGCAATGCATGCATTGGGTTCATTCAACACCCTTGGATACAATGAATATATAGTCCCGACATCTTTGTTAAACTCATCTGATTCATCAATTTTAAAATATTTAAAAGAATAATTATCACATGTACCATTAGGATTCCAAGTTATACATTTCACTCGATGTATATAAGAAACTTCTTGAAGAAGACTCCATTGAGATAAATCTAGAACATCAAGGGCCTTGAAAATTCTAATGACACCTTCTGATGAGCATATAGCCATTAATAAGCCCACAGTCTTTGGAGCGAACTTAATGTCTGTAATGCAGGTAGTAGATCCCATGAGGCTGGCTCTCCTTATCCAACCCTCATCTATTTTGAAGTCATTATCCAGCATTTCTTCCCAGATAGCAACAAACCTGTCAGTAGAACTAGTAGCAAGAGCTTGTCCAAATTCAGGATGCACCCATGCTATTTTCAACGGAGGGTTTTGATGTGCTTTCCATTCTGCTGTTTTCTTCCACTCTTTCCAATCGTCGATTTTATTCCAAACTGTTATAAGTTTATCACTTGAGCACACGGCCATTCTGTTACCATAATGATTAAAAGCTACGTCATAAACAGATGCATTCTCTGAAGATGAAATCGCTTGTATGGAAGAGAATTGTGTTTCCATTTCTAAACAATCAGAAACTTTTAAAACCAAGTTTGCCTACCACGATTGAGCATTAACAGTGCTACCAACAAAATTAGATTACCCATTGTTTTTGTAGAGAAAATAAAATATCTTTCATTTTTTTCTGTACACTTAAAGGCTTTTCATTTCGGACACAGCAAAAGTTATTATTACGCTCAAACAAACATATATGATTTTTTTTTGGGTATCTGTGATTAATGCAGCAGACTTCGTAACCGCACATATTTTGTTACACTGGTAAATATTTGCCAACGGAGGGGGTTCAGTAAACATTATTGGGACAAATTAAAATAAAAGATATGAAAATTAAATAAAGTATTGAGTTAGATAATGGTGTGGTTAGAGTTATTTGAAGAAGAATTTAAGATAGATATACATCATAGAGATATAAAAATAGTCGTTTGGTTACTAAATATCAACAAAGGACTGCTAAGTTTTAGTATGCTGTATTAGAACATCTCAATTTAGTTCCTAAGTATTTCTTCATGAATTACGTTTTTTTCTTTGGTAGATTCTACAACGTTTTGCCAAGATAAACAGACCGGAAGTGCTTAACTGATTTGAAATTGTTATCTATTTTCTACAAAACAATCCTAACAATTTTAATAAAACCTATTTAAAGCCTTCTACTTAAAGCCCTTAAACGATTCAGAAGCATTTCAACCTGTTCTAGACTAGCTTTTTTAAATTAATGTTTCAAAAAACGCCTTGCTAAACAGCTATTACAGGTAAAATATTATTTAAACAAAAAAAAAAAAAAAGTATCCTAGTATTAATAATATCAATTTTTATGAATCCTTTCAACGAGAATGGCGACTTTAACTTATAATAAAAAAAAAATAATTAAAACAGTCCTTGAAATATGAAAATCGGACTTATCCTTTGAAATAGTAAAATTAGTTCTTTTCGCGATTTATATTATTATAATGTATTTTTTAAAAGTTAATTATTTATTCATTTGATTCTTTTCAAGATATATTTACTTTCTTTTCTTATTTGAATTATTTTATATATGCATTAATTTATTATCTTACATGAACTTATTCACTTTTAGTTTTATTTATTTCTTGTGTTTCAATTTGATTTAAAGTATTTGTTTTGATTTAAATCAATCTTATTATTCAATCGATCAGTATAATTACAAACATAAAACAGTTTTTGACATAAAACTTTGTCAATTGGTATAATTTGTAATGACTGTTTTTATATGAACCCATGCATGGCTTACACAGCCTATCTGGAAATAAAGAAATAAATAAAAAAAACAAATTGGAAAGCAGTATGGACAAGGCGGATAAGTTAAATTTGCTGATTCGGTAAACATGGATGAACTTTAACCTACCTTCTCCAATAAAACTATTCGTATATTAATGTTATAAATATTTGACAATTCCAGATATAGCATTGAGATGGACTTCTCATATGCGAATGTTGAGTGCTATTTAGTTTGCCATTTGTTTACTCGCTTATATCGGCATTGGCAGATTGTATTCTTTGATGGGTTATGGAACAATATTATTTGTCCTAAAAAACATTCTAAAATGGAACGAGTGATTAATAGGCTTATTTTCCACTACTTTATTTATTGCTCTGTATACTAGTATTATTATTATTTTTTTTTTTTTACACTAAGCTAGACAAACAATGGCAGTGCTCCACCTTTTATGCTATCTATTTAAAATAATTATTATCTGATTTTCAATTTATATTTCAGCTCTCTATGTTGTGATTCTCGCATCTTCTCTTCACCCCTTGAATCATCTATACAGGTAATTAAAAAGTTTATTTCAAAATTATTTAATAGTACATGAGTACATTAAAAATTAACTATTTAAAATTTCATTATAACTATTATGAAAAAACAATGGCAGGTAAGTGATGTTAATTAACAGATGATAGTGAGAGGATCATGAAAATTAAAAACATCATGGTTATACATCATTCTTTTCCAGCCATATTGTGACTTATTGAATTTAAGTGTTACTAAAATTCTTATTAAACCTGATTAAAGAACACTATTAATAAACTTCATAAATGTAAATATGAATTAGATTCAAAATAAAAATAAATAGCGATAAATAATAAAAGTAGATTATTCGAATGATCATAATATGCGTAAATCACTGAAAAAGTAAATAATTGTTTCCCTTGTACAATTCATTTGGAGGATAATTTATTTTTTATTTATTTACTTTTTTTCATTATCTCCATTTCACTTTCTGGCCCAGTAAAAAACAAACTAAAAATCAAGAGTTTTCATGGAAATATTGATATTTTTGTTGTATCAAATATCTCTACCATCATTTTAACACCATGTCTCTGAATGTTTATCCTTAAATAAGTTGTAATCCTTATCAGGAAGATCCATGCTGCCAATTGGTCCATACTTTAGTCAAATAAGGGTCATTGTTGTCAGTATCATTCTTTAATATATCTCCTTAAAGCTTTAAATTGGAATAAGTTCTCCTTTTTTTTTTTTTTTTTTTTTGTAAAGTCTTCTTCAACCTTTGTTACTGAAGATTACTTCAGTTTTTGATGTAGCTCTATGAATTTTACTTTGTTATGCTCAGTTAGTTCAAATCATCATTATATCTACTTAAATCTTGTCATTAACAACTTAATTTTATTTTGAATTATTGGGTTGTTTCACATGAAATGTCCGTTTTTATAGTTTCTGAAATACATAAAGGATTTTGCAGGTCTCTGTTGTTTTCTTCTGAATGTTTACATATTTAAAGTAAACAGTTACTAATCCTCTACCTTTGTATTATAAACATTAGCTTCCCAATCGATTACCCACTTTTTAGTATACCTCCAAATATGAACATGGAAACATAATAATATTTTCTGTATGAGTTTAAACTCGGCCATTCAGCAGCTGAGGCCGCTAGAAATATTTGCAAGGCGTTTCGGGAAGGGAGTGTTAATGAACAGACCATTCACCGTTGGTTTGCTAAGTTCTCAACTGGGGATACCGACTTGGAAAACTTGCCCCGAGGAAGACCTCCGTCCGTAATAGACAACAATGTCCTCAAACATACAGTAGAAGGAAACCCCACCAAACAGTTAAAGGACTCTCAGCACAGCTAAATGCAAGTGCATCTACCGTTTCCAGACATTTAAAGTGTATTGGGAAAGTAAAAAAGCTTGATACATGGGTAGTGGCATGTTTCAAAATATACCATGCAAAAATAGAAAGAACTGGGCTACGAAGTTCTTCTGCACCCACCATATTCTCCCGACTTGTCTCCAACAGATTACCACCTGTTCAGGAATTAGACAACTTCGTCAAAGGAAAACTTTTTGAAAATAATGATCAAGTTAAAAGTGCGTTTTCAGATTTTGTTTCACTTCAAAGCTCAGAGTTTTTTAGTTCAGGGATAAAAAAGTTGGTGTCACGTTAAGATAAATGTGTAGAAAAAGAAGATAAATACTTCGAATAAAATTATCTTGTTTTCATATCGTATTTTTAATAAAACTCTTTTACCTTGAAAACGGACATTTTATGTGACACAACCCAATAGTTATGACTTATTAACAGTCATGTAAAACTTATTAAAAAACAATTGTTTTATTGGCTTTATCAACTGTCCAATCAATTGAAACTACATTGACAGTGTCTGATTCATGACCTTATTTATTTATTTACTTGGACTTGGTTCATTTGCACCCTGTATTACATTTCCTTATCCTTAATTTTGTTATTGTGTTAAAATTAATTCTACTCTAATGAACTCTAGTCAGATTTTACTGAACAGTTTAGTATGTTACTTTTAATTAATTCTATGTTTCTTTAGACAATTTTACAGTTTGATTTTAATGCTCGTCTCTTAATATGTTTACTAACTGACACGCAAACATAAACACATCCTGAAGTTATATACTTGTAACTCCACTATCAACAATAAACAAAAAATAAAATAGATTAAAGTAGACCCAACAACTTCCCAACTTGTGTCTGTGCCTTTTTTTTTTTTTTTTCAATGAAATTATCTTGTTTTTCTTGACAATTCAGAATGTTTTGATTAGAGTCTTTCCAGTTCAAAATTTTTTTTAATTTAGACCCAAAAAAAGGCCAGTGGACAAGGGCATATGCCCGATTTTTGTTATGGAGAGTCATGTACGTTAGAATATAAAGTTGTTTTTTTTTTTCAAAAACTGTCACTTACTCAGAGTATATATCTAAAATTAATTTGGAATACATAAAGTGTTAATAAAAATGTTAACTGACAATAAATAATAAATATCATGAAATGACAATGGTTGACTGTGAGTATATATGAGAGAAGGTTGGTTCAAGGTGCAGTCAATATAACACACAATTAAGCATAAACTTAATAAATTACTGCAGGTTTGAACCCGGTACCTTGGGCATAGGAGGTTGTTATGCTAACCACCATGCTGCAGGTAACCCCTAAAAAAAATGTTAAACTTATTTTCTAAAGAAAATAAAAATATTTCTGAGGATCTTTATTTTTGATATTATATTTAATTCAGATTCTCTAGTTTTTAACATAAAAATCAACTTCCTTCATCAAAATAAAAACAATGATGGAAAAATAATATTATATTAGTAATTTTGATAGGATTTCCTTATGTATAAAAGAAAAATCTACAAATATATTAAAAATATTATATATTAAAAATATCTATGTAATCTAAAAATATAAATTAAGTTTATGCTTAATTGTGTGTTATATTGACTGCACTCTAAACCATCATTCTCCCAAATAAATGATAAATATCTATAGACTGTTTCACCCATTGCTGAAAAAAATCTTATTGTTTGTTTGTTTATTTATTTAACATCCCTTTATGCTGCTGTGAATAATTGGATGTTACAACAGTGGGAGTCCTCTATTTTGCCTATCCAGATTTAGTTAGGATAGGGATCTTTAACCAGTACCTGACATCATACTGGCTCGGGACCACCTTTTAACGTCCCCTCCGAAGAACAGCATAACTAAGAATTTTTTACTCCCATTAAAAAATCCTAGGGCCATCTGCAGATTTGAACCCGATACCTTGGGCATAGGAGGTTGTTATGCTAACCACCATGCTGCAGGTAACCCCTAAAAAAATCTTAATCTTATTTTCTAAAGAAAATAAAAATATTTCTGAGAATGTTTATTTTTGATATGATTTTTAATTCAGATTCTCTAGTTTTTAACATAAAAATCAACTTCATTCATCAAAATAAAAACAATGATGGAAAAATAATATTATATTAGTAATTTTGATAGGATTTCCTTATGTTTATAAGAAAAATCTACAAATATATTAAAAATATTATATATTACAATATTAAAAATATCTATTTAATCTAAAAATATAAATTTAATAGTAAACTTCTATATATAAAATAAAAAAATTTGAATTGTAAAAATATATTGTTTTGTTATATATTTTTTTATAACGTAGTTTCAAAAACATCTTTACACTTAGCCAAGTGACAAATGTGGGCAGGTGGAACGAAAGACTGCCTGGTGTCATGCTAAGTATAGATAACTTCAAGGGTGCATTGTTGCTACCTAAATATGGCACAAAATGAATGCAGAAAATAGAACATTCCTTATATGTTAAGTAAGGGCTAACATTTTGACAAAATAATTTAATTTCAGAACTAAAAATATTTATTTTGACAAATATATTAGTTTTAAGATTATAATGCTTTTCTAGGATTTTAAAAAGTATAGATAACAAAAAAAAAATTAAATTGTAAGTACTCTGAGCCATGACCTATAGTTATAGGGATTTGATGTGTAGACTATAGTTACTGCTTAATTAAGAGGTTGTTAAAATTATTAATTTTCAAAAGAAATTTATTAAATAGTACATATTATTTTAGACAACCTCCATTTTTATCATTATTAGTTAATTATTGTGTATTAATGAAAATATAAGCTAAAAAATTATTTTAATAAATTTATAAAACTTATAAATTTATTGAAACGTTTAGTGACATAACTAAAAATGACATTGTACATTTGCAAACATTTTTATTGAGAGCCTTTTTTTTTACCTCTTCTCCTCTGAGAAATAATCAACTTTATTCTTGTCTCAAAGTCGTATTTTAACTCATGTTTTGAACTAACTTCTGAACATATTATATGTTGCATTGATATTCACTTCTTGAATAAACCATTTTTAAATTTTGTTTGATAATAATCACTGAGATGATGTTGCATTGCTTACACATTTTGAGTTTGAGGCCAGATTGCTAATTTGAAGAGGGAAAAAAATTAAATTAAAATATTAAATATTTAAAGGAGCGGCGTGGTCTAGTGGATAGAGCACTAGTCTGCTGTGCTCCGGGTCCTGGGTTCGAATCCCGGCTGTGGCAGTATATTATTTATTCTGTTAATTCAGTCGGGGGGCGACCCTAGGGTATGGAGACCCACCTGGGGCAGACCCAGCCTCTATAAAGTGGGTACCTAAATTAATTGGGGAAAAACCTGGCGGCTGTGCGTGATTAAGGCCTAATCATCTCATTGCACAGCCGTTGGCCTAGAAACAGTACGAATCTCTATATGTACTGAGCCCAAGACCCTTCATGGGTTGTATTGGTACAGGTTTTTTTTTTTTTTTTTTATTAAATATTTATCTCTGCAGCTAAAAAATAATAAAGTTTGTTAAAAAAAGAATATGTTTTTGATGATATGAACTAATTTATGTTATAACATATAACTTGTGTTGTTTATGTAATAAAATCTCAATCAATGCCTTATATTTTATTAGGAATGAATATTAAGTTAAAATTTATATTGGATTTGAAAATTACCTAATTTAAAAATCACTTATATCTGTAACTATGATTAATGAGTGATAAAAAAATAAAAAAGGCCCTGTACCTCTACAACTCATAAATTGTCTTGGGTTCAGAACATATAGAGATTTATTCTGTTTCTAGGCCAATGGCTGTGCAATGAGGAGATCATGCCGAGAACATACTCAGGTGTCAGTTTTTTCTCCATTTTTGGATACCCAATTTATAGAGACTGCTTATGTCTCCAGTAGAGTCTCAATAATATTAATATTTTGCTACAGATGAGATTTGAGCCTGAAACCTTGAGAGCAGTAGGCTAGTGCTCTATCCACTAGACCATGTCATTCCCTTCCATTAGTGTAAATAAGATTGGAAAAGTTTTAAAATATCAATTCAATCCGTGCTCTCTTGAAAGCATAATTACTTTTTTGATGTGCTACACTGTTTTAAAAATAGCTGTGTTATTTATTTTTTTATAATACAAATATCTTCCATAATTTGCGATATTTTTTATATCCAGCATTGCGGAATTATTAAATTAATAATTATGACTAATATTTATACCATGCTGGGCTATAATTGTATGATAAAGCTATAATATTTTTGCAGTTTCTAAGAAAGACTTTCTAGCATAATAAATTATTGAAACATTAGGACCTTCAATCTTAAGAAATTGTTTTTCCTTTTATTAATTAATCTGTAGAACTTTCTCTTCATATAAATTATTCAATTATTTATCAAAATTATTAATTAACAACTTTTCCTATGATTCAAGGCTATGCCTCACCATCATTGACAACACTTCTGTAAAAACATTTTTGAAATTAAATACCATATTCATTATTTATATATTATTACAATTTCTATCCTCTATTCACTCACTTCACATTTATTTTTTCATTATATACTTCACACTTTCTTTCATTATCATGTACTGGTTGCAGTATAATTTTTGTTTGATTATATAAACTAATTTATGTTATGAAATACACAAACAGAAATCACGTGTGGCGTAGTGGATAGCTTGACAGCCTCTTATGTCCAAGGTCACTGGTTCGAACCTGGCAGGTGACCCTAGGTGACCTTGGCGATTTTGTCCTTTGGAGGGGACATAAAATGGTGGTCCTGAGTCTCGTAGGATATCAGGTACTTGTTAAATATCCCTAACTTAACAAAACCTGGATAGGCAAAACTTAGATTGAACTTCCACTGAAGCATCATTTGATTAGCAAAAGTAGCATAAAAGTGAAATGAATAAACATACAATTATATTTAAACATATAGTGAGTGTTTCATATTCATGTTTCATGTGTACTTTCCTATGGAAACGTGTACATTTGTTATTGGTTTCCTAAAATAATTCCAAGTGAAAAAAAAAAAAAAAAAAAAAAAATGTTTTATGAACTTAAAAGAAATCCAATCTGGAGCTTAAATCAAGGTTGTTTTTTTTAGGTAAAGAAGTTAGTGCGGGAATGAGAAAAATTCACATTCGTGTTGCAAACGAGTTGTGACCATGTTCAACGAATTGGTTTGCATGAAAGCTAAAACGCTTCAAGTAATTATGGATATGCTAGTTTAATATCGTCATTTTCACAGGATAAAATTAACATCATGCACTAAATAATTTGTAGTGTATGAAAATAATTAAAAGTGTAACTAATTGACCGATAGTTAATTTATATTTATTATAGTATAGTTAATTTATGTTTTGAAATACACTCAGAGGGATCAGCTGTTGAGTAGTGGCTAACATAACAGCCTCTTATGCCCAAGGTCACTGGCTCAAACCTGGCTGGATACCATAAGATTTTTATTCTGAGTAAAATATCCTCCGTAATGTCGTCTTTTATAGGGAACGTAAAATGATGGTCCTGAGTCACGTATGATATCAGGTACTTGTTGTAAGATCTCTAACTTAATAAAACCTGGATAGGCAAAACTTAGGACTCCCACTGAAGCATCGTTCGATTAGCCGTAGTAATATAAAGTGACGTTAAATTGATAAACAATAATAAACTATTGGATAATATGGAATAAAATCTCAACTAATCCTTCATTGTGTCAGGAATTATTAAGAAGTTATAGTTTTATACCTAATTACTCAGCTGATTATTTATTTTTTTCTATTTATGTTTTGTATTCACTAGTCACTTCTATGTTTTGTGATCTGAATAGGTTTATAATAGCATGTTTTTTTCTTTTGTCAGGACCATCCAAAATCTATTTCAGTGTATCATTGATAGAAGGGCGAGGACTCGGTAAAAGTACATAATGATGCATTAGGCCTGGCTGATGCTCCCTGACCTTAAGAAGCCTTAAGAGGACATTGCAAGAGGATTAGTGATATTTTAAATTAGCACTACCTGGGGGGATTAATGAATGAGACCGATCGTTGCCAACTGGCAGCCTCCCTAGTCGGCATATATTTAAAACCCTTTGTCTAGGACAGTCTGACTTTCTTCCTTCCTTGCAATTTCATATGATTCAGTGCAAAAACTTATATAACATCAATCTCTTTGGACGCTTGTTCTTTAATTAGTCATTCAACCTATATAACCTTTCTCAAAAATGTATTAAAAGGGCTATATTTTGGAAAATTTAAACTATTCTTTTATACTTTTGTCTATTTTTCTTAAATTTGGCTGTACATGGTTACATTACAATCTCAATGGTTACATTTGGGAAATCCTATTTGATAACACATATGCATTAGATATATCACAACTTAGGATAAAAAAAAAGAGCTGATTATGTTTATTCAAATTTTTAAAAAATTCAACTTGTGTTATAAAGGTTATTACAGATTTAATAATAATATATTTTAGAAAAAAAAAATTAAATTTTATCCAATGATGAGGTGATTGAATATTAAACTGAATAATGTAAATTAAGAATTTTAAAATAAATTTTAGAATATAAGATTGGCCATTTTCTTTATACTTTTTTGAGAGAACTATAATTTAAGTTATATCTTTATAGCTTTATTTACCAAGTGATGCTGCCGAACTTCACTGGGTTGCTTTAACATGGCGTACTTATTTTTTCATCATAAGAATATTTTTAATATTTCAATTTTTAATATATAACAACAAAACATCAATGCATTTTTTTTGTTTGTTTATTCTTTTTTTTTTTTTTCTTTCTCCTTTCATATTAATCCAAATATATATAGATATAAAACACTATTAAAATACCAGCACCAATATAAAATACTAGTTTAATATTAAATTTAAGCACCCAACAATAAAAAAATACATAAGCATAAGCAAGTGTTTTCTGGACTATAAAGATGAACACCATGGTCATATAATTTAGAAAACAAAGTCATGAAGTGTCTTATATAATATAGGTGCCAAACACTACCCTCAACTTACAAAATGAAATTCTTTAACGGAAAGAATTATGAAGTCTTAGACAAAACTAATATAAAATACTAGTTTAATATTAAATTTCAAGCACCCAATAAAAAAAACATTACGCGTATAAACAAAATTAGATAAAATAAATTAAAAAAATAATAGTTATAATATAATTTCTTGACCATTGTTTGTATGGATAAAAATGGCTTGAAAAAAGGCAAGTACAAAAATTCAAAATGCTGCCAAATATTTTAAAAAATGTATTTATTAATGATGAATAATAATAAAATATTTTCAATTTCTCAAAAATATTATTTTAGTTATCAAATGTGTTTATAATTGTTTATGCATTTATTTTAAACAATACTTCTTTATGTTGCTTTCATTCCCATTATAAACTGGAATATAGTTATATATATTTTTTAATTATTATTATTTTTACTTATATAGTAATTATAGTAATATACTATATATAGTAAGGGAAAATATTGCGATCGTGAAAATTTTCGAATTCCAGTTTTCAAAGGAAATACACAATTTAGGATCCCCAAATAACCAAGTTAACCAAATAAGTCCAAATAACCAAGTTCCGCAAAAAGGTCTGTGTGTGTGTATTTTTTTATATTTTTTAATGCAAGTTTTTGTTTTTTTAAACTTAAGAACAGTAATATACATGTATGATATACCGTTGGAAAGCTAAAGATTTTAGAAACAATAAATCTTATTCTTAAGCATTTAAAAGTTAATAGAGAGTGATGAAAAAATATAAAATTAACTGATTATTTTAGATAATAATATTATAGATTTTTTTAAGAAAACACATGTTTCTATAGAAATTCCATTTAATTAATTCTTTAATGGTTTTACTCATTTTTATCTCTAGCTGTATTTGAAAATTCTTTCATTGATTTTGAAAATGGAGGTAAGTGAAAGTTGTGTGTTGCCCTCACCGGTTTTTTTTTAATTTAAAATAAATCCAGGGGAAATCTTATGAAACTATTTAATTTAATCACACATCCTCATATTGAGTCAGTTTATTAAATTAAATTTCTCTATTTCAGCTATTAGTACTACCAATAGTTTACAGTTATTTAATCATTTGAGGTTTTAGATTTAGGCTCTGTGCATTATATCAATCATGAAGTGCAATGGTTTGTTTTTCAGTTATTTTCATTACTTTATTTATTTATTCATTTGTTTATTTATTTATCCGTTCAAAAAAATAAAATAACTGAAATAAAAACCTTAACCATACACACTGTGCTTAATGGGTCTTGATTCAGTATGTAGTGGAGGTAATCGATGTTAATAACAGTGTCGTTAACATTTTTGAATAGTGTGTGCTAGAATGGGAAGTGGAGAGAAGGTAAGAGTGTTGTGTGGATGCTTGGGACAAGCGAGTTTAGCAGTTATATTTCTTTTCATCTTTTAACATATGCATGCCTAGCCCTGTTAGGAAGTTAATGGTATTTGATTAACCACAATTCTTGTTTTTGTATAATGATTTTAGCATATTAAGTGACGTTTCCATAACTCTAAGTTGTTAGTGTATAATGTTTAGATGTGTTAGATTAATGTTTCAAATGTTTGTATTAATAAGGAATTGTTAATAAATAGTTCTTGTAAGTATTGAGTGGTTAGTGTATTATATTTTTCCTAGAGTAAAAATATAATCCTATACTATTTTACATGTAAACAAGCAGGAGGTTAAAAGTACATAAGCAGAATCTCAACTGTTTTTAGATCAACGATTGTTGAACATGCTCTCCAGATCCTTCACTCTTCCAATTTTTTAGTACCCTATTTATGAGGCTGATTGTGCCATTGGGGAGCCTCCAAAACCCAGGTTAGACTCATGGGTGATTTAACAAAATAAATAATTATTTTGCCAGAGGCATGTTTGAACCTGGAACATTCAGATCAGGAGCTCAATGCACTATCTACTTAGCAACTTATTTCATCTTTGACTTTTCAAAAATTTTCAAATACAGTTGGAGAAAAAAATGAGTGAAACTAATAAAGTATTAATTTAATCGAATTTCTATAGAAACATGTGTTTTATTTATTATCTGAAATAATAATCAGTCAGTTTTATTGGCTTTTCATCATTCTTTATTAACTTTTACAAGCCAGTGTATAAGATAATATTTTTTCTAAAATCTTCAGCACACATCTATATTACTGTTATTATGTTTAAAAACGAAAAACTGCATTAAAAAAAAAATATGTTTGCAGTTTTCTCCTTTAGTTAGAGATCGAATTCGTTCAACTTATATATTTACCTGTTTTTTTGTCGTTGATAACAAGATAACATAGTTATTTTTTTAGTATCTACAAAATTAAAGGTACTTTAGAGAAAAAATAAAATAAAATATCGGCATTTAAGCCGTATCAGACTATTTCAATCAGAATGAAACTTACATCACATTAAAGCCCATCAAATTTTACATCTTTATATAGAGTTTAATCAAAATCGTTAAAGCCGTTTTTGAGAAAATCGTAAAAAGGTGCAAGAGGCATGGTATAAAGTACATCTTCCGGTCTGCTGATTTTGAAGAAAAAGTTTTTTTAACATCTCGGGCGTATAGTTGTTTTAAATATGAAATTTCACTTTCATAGGACTTTTCGTTCCCGGGAGTTACCACACCCAGACCTTTTTGCAGAACTTGGTCATTTGGACTCAGGGGACCCTAAAATCTGTATTTCCGCTGAAAACTGGAATTCGAAAATTTTCACGATCCAGTACTTTCCCTTACTCTATATTTCATATATAGGTGACTGAAAGTAAAAATATGTCCCCACAGTTCACTCTCGGAACGATAAATTAATTTTTTATCAAGTATATAAAAAAAATTGGGGAGCCCGTGGCTGAGTGGTTAGCGCGCTAGTCTCTCATGCTACAGGTTCTGAGTTCGAATCCCAGTCCCGGCGGGGCTTTTATAAGGATGTACCAAAATGGGGATTCACTCACAACCTCTCCCCCGGGTATGTGAGACCCGTCAGCCAAAGGGTGGCCGCTCACAAAATTAGTCGTAGGGAGTGATGACCCTACACTAAAATTAACATCGTGAAACGTGAGTGTAAACTCGCAGGAGTTTACACCGCGAGGCCCGGGGCCTACACGGCCTGTCGCGCCATTGAAAAAAAAAAAATAAATATATATATATATATATATATATATAAAATGCCTTGAGAAATTATTTATCGATATGCAGTATGAATTAAATAGTCATGCTTGTTTTTTTTCCATACCAACTTCTGAGAAACTAGATTGGTTTATCTTATGATGGGTTACCTCCAGTAACCTAACCCCTATTAACTACCTTGTATTAGTGTCCATATATATACATATATTAATATATATATATATATATATATATATATAACATATATATATATATAATATATATATACTGACAATACAGGCTATATCCTTAAGTGATTCTTCATTTATATTCTTTCTTATTTTTTTGTATGTGTATATTTTTACTTTCACTTACCTATATATGAAATATATAGTAAGGGAAAGTATTGACTGAAAATTTTCGAATTCCAGTTTTCAACGGAAATACACATGAGTCAAATGACCAAGTCCCGAAAAAAGGTATGTGTGTGTGGTAAGTCCAGCTCGTAAACGAAAAGTCCTATGAAACTGAAATTTCATATTTAAGACAAATATACGCCCGAGATGTTACAGTAACTTGTTTACCAAAATCATTTAACCAGAAGAGGCACTTAATACCAGGCATTTTGCACCTATTTACGGTTTTCTCAAAAACGGCACTAACGATTTTGATTAAACTCGTTACATCGACGTAAAATTGGACGGGATATATTATCATGTAGGTTTCATTCTGATTAAAATAGTCTGACAGGGATTAAATGCCGAAATTTCAAAATTTCTTCCTCTAAAGTACCTTTAATTTTGTAGTTTTTATGAAATTAACCATTCATCTGATCAGACAATTTAAAAAATAGGTAAATATACATGTTGAACGAATTAGATAACCAACTAAAGGAGATAACTGCAAAATATTTTCCTAATGCAATTTTTGTTTTCAGTGATTATCGTATAATCTTGATTTACGAGTTTAAACTGAGCCGTAACGCGCTTATACTAAGGTGCCTTGATTTTAGATGGGCAAAGTGGAACAACTCTGAAGGAGGAGAGGGGTATCAATAAAAATTTCATGCAGAACAAAAACTAATGTAATATTTTTTTCTTTTAACATAATTACATATTATAAGGTGTAGATTGTTTTAGGTGAAGGTCAAATTTCTATGAAATAAAATTGGAGGCTGATGTCTACTTACCACTCTTTTATTACAATGCCACAATGCTACAATGCCATCTTCAGGTGCAGTGGAACACATTAATATTGTGTATATAGATATTTTATTTGTTTTATTTATTCTTTTATCATACATTTTAACGAAATTATATAATTTCATGACAAATTGTAAGACGTTATTTGTGAATTTGACAATATTTTGTATCTTTTAGATCTAATTAGTCCACTGCACCTGAAGATGCATTGTAGCCGAAAACGTAGTGGCGATTTTTTTCAATAAAAAGAGTGGTCAAGTAGACATCAGCACCAATTTTATTCATAAGTACAATTTATAAATATAAAAAAATGTATAATATATTTATTCCTTTGACATATTTTTTATTTGAGTCAGTTTTATTTCAGTAGATTGTTGTCATTTTTAAAATATTGTAAAAATCTTCACAAGAATTTGTCAAATTATATTTGACACATAAAAATGGCTTTCAAAGTTTCAACACTTAATTTTGATTTTTCTGATGTCCTCAACTTGATTTACTGTAGAAAAAACCTATAATTGTATGTTTTGATTATTAAAGATAAATTCAAATTTAAAATTAATTTGTGATTATCTAACTGTTCTTTAGTAAACTACAATATTATATGTCTATGAGAATTAAATAAATTACTAAAATGTTATAAACACATACAGTACAAATATTCGTTTCACATCGGCAATAATTTCGCCGAATTAATTTGCCCTAGATAATATTTAATTGTTGTTTATAACGAAATTAGTTTGATTTACTTAAAATATTTGCAAAATTTTATTCGTATATTTCTTTCTAAAATTTCTTATTTAAAGGGTTTAAGGTCGGTGATATACTTTTTGTAGTCAATATAAAATATGAAGACTACGAGTATTTTTAACTAAGCTCAAGAAAATTTATGTGTTTATGAAATATATAAATAAATTACTTACATTAATTTTCTATGGTAAGTAGCAGATTTCTAATATTTATTCATTCAATTAGTTTGCTAGCACGAATCACGAAGAAGAAGTGTATTATATGAAGACAAACTGAGTAGCAAAAGCAATATATTAGTCGTCGTAGACCGTAGGATTCTTGGAACGCAAAACAATGATTTTCATAAAGATAAAATTTAACTTAATTGTAAATTCAGGACTAATGAAAACGTCGCGGGACGCGGGAAAATTGTGAAAATACGGGACTGTCCCACCAAAAGCGAGACGTCTGGCTACCTTAGCCTAAACGGCTAAGAGCAATTATGCGAAAGACGAGGCAGTAGTTATGAGCGATTCGTTCAATGGCGGTATGAAACAATTCGAGTGAGAGAATTCACCTGGAAGATAAAAGTCGTGGAAGAACTTCATAACATAACATAACAATATCAATGCTAACAAGATGATGTACCGATTTTTTTTTAAATCTACAAAATTAAAGGTACTTTAGAGGAAGACAAATTTAAAATATCGGCATTTAAGCCCTTACAGACATTTTAATCAGAATGAAACCTACATGATGTTATATCCTGTCCAATTTATGATGTAACGAGTTTAATCGAAATCGTTAGAGCCGTTTTTGAGGAAATCGTAAAAAGGTGCAAAATAAATGGTAAAAATCTGGTGCGGGCAACACACAACTTTCACTTACCTCCATTTTTAAAATCAATGAAAGAATTTTCAAAAACAGTTAGAGATAAAAATACGTGAAACTATGAAGGAATTAATTAAATTGAATTTATATAGAAACATGTGTTTTATTAAAAAATCTATTGTATTATTATCTAAAATAATCAGTTAGTTTTATGTTCATTTCATCACTCTCTATTAACTTTTAAAAGCTGTGTAAGAGATAATATTTTTTCTAAAATCTTTAGCTTTCCAACGGTATATCATACATGTATATTACTGCTCTTATGTTCAAAAGCGAAAAATTGCATTAAAAAAATATTTTTTCCGTTTTTCCTTTAGTTGGTATCAAATTTCCTAAATTTATATTTTACCTGTTTTCCATCAGCGTTAACAAGATAATATAGTTATCTTTTAGAATAACAAAATTAAAGGTACTTTAGGGAATGATATGTTTTAAAATATCGGCATTTAAGCCCTGTCAGACCATTTTTTAATCCGAATGAAACCTAAATGATATTTAAAGACCCATTAAATTTTATTACTCGATATAGCGAGTTTTCAGTCAAAATCGTCGGAAACCGTTTACGAGAAAATTTCGAAAAAAGTGCAAAATGCAGGGTATAAGTGCTCTTCTGTAAGCTCATTTTGATGAAAGGTTGTTGTCCGTCTCGGCGTATAGTTGTTTTAAATATGAAATTTCAGTTTCATAGGAGACCGTTTTCGCCTGGAGTTACCACACACACACAACAGACCTTTTGCGGACTTGGTTATTTGGACTCAGGGGACCCTTTATTTCCGGCAAAAACTGGAATTCGGAAATTTTCACGATCGCAATACTTTTCCTTACATATTTATTTCATATATAGGTAGGTGAAAGTAAAATCATCAAAATATGTCAGGCAGATTTGGGATCCTCCTCCTTGTAAGTTTAATTTTGTATCATTCTGGTTATTCTTGTCTGTGTTGGAACACTTTTCCTTATTCTCGGATGTCTAGGTATATTTTCACATCTTCATAAGGGTCTTCATGAGACCCTGAAACGTTTATTCAGGTGAAAACTCGAATTCGTAAATTTTCATGATCGCAATACTTTTCTTTAATATATATTTCTTATATAAGTAAGTTAAAGTAAAAAAAAAAAACATTTAAGGGGCAATACGATACGTTGTTTCGAACAAACTTTACTTAGTGCTCGATTGGCGTTTTCTGGAGGTTCCGTCTTTTCTCTCTAATTCTTTGATCATATTGATTTATATCCTTAATTCTCAAGTTCTAAATTTGGACTATGGTAAAGAAAAAAGGAAGACCCTTTAAATACTCTTGTAAGTATGTTATAGGACAATGATGAGGTAGAGCGGAGGTGAGACAGGTTGCCGGGAAGACGAGAGGCAGGAGGGGGAGACCGTCTGGAAATAGCTCTCGATCTAGGGGTCGCTCATAGGCCAGCCTCTTCGAGTGCTCTCAGATCTCGTCGGCTAATATTGATGGCGGTACCTTCGTCTGTAGCAACTCATAGTCATTGTTTTGTCGAACTGAAAATCCTGTCGAAAAGAGTGAAATAAATGCGTTGTTAAAAAACATTGTTATGAACGGAAATATAATCTCCTGGGCCCAGCCTATAAATTACTTAGGATTAGAAATGTAGAAATCATTAACTTTCACAAAACACATACATAATAAATGCAATAGAGCCAAAAATATTATCAAAAAAATGACCCCATACTTCAATAGGTACTCAAAACTATCTTCAAAAAACAAACTGAATCTCTACAAAACTGTCATTCGTCCCATTCTGACCTACGCTGCCCCAGTCTGGAGTTACACATGTCATTCCAATTATCGAAAATTTGAGGTGGTGCAGAACACTTGCATGCGCATCGTTAATAATTATCCTCGTTACACGCGAATCACAATCATGTTATCGATTTACAACTCCCCTCGATAAAAAAATATACGTACTCGCTGGTACAACTTTTCTTTTCTCTTACTCCTACTAGTGACAACCCAATACAGGCGATTACGACAATGAAAACCCTAAAACGTTACGTACATAAACGTACAAAAGATGTACTACTAGACTAATCTTAAAATGTAAAAAAGAAATAATATACTAGCATATAACCAAAATATGTATTTGTATTGTTTCGTTTCCTCTTAGTTATTTTTTTTACTATAATATGTTTTGTTTTACTTTAATTCTTTTTTTTTTTTTCTGTGTCGGTTTTGTTGTTTTTTTGCAGATTTTTCCTACTGTTCAAAAGTAACATAGGCTACAATTACCACTAACCCCTACTGTCAATATAACGTAAAAGTAACATGTAATTGGTGCAATTACCACAACATGTATAAAGTTTGAGGTATGTGGCCGTTTGTAAAAATAAATATTGAAAAATAAAAATCTTAAAAAAAAATGCGTTGTTAATACCGAAAAGGAAACAAAAATTTATAGAACGATAGAGATTTTCTATGTATTGTAGTTACTCTTAACTAAAAGACCTGAAAAAAAAACTGGACCACTACAATCCATGAATGGTCTTGGGCTCAGTACATACATATATAGCTTTTTTCAGTCAAATTCATAATTTTTTCAGTCAAATTCATAATTTTTTCAATCGAATTCATAATTTTGTCAGTCAAATTCATAATTTTTTCAGTCAAATTCATTTTTTTCAGTCAAATTCATAATTTTATCAATCAATTTCATAATTTTTTCAGTCAATTTCATAATTTCTTGTACCCATTTTATACAGTCAATTTAATGAGGTTTTGCTGCCAAGAACATAACATTTTTATTAAATCTTGTTGTTGTTTATCCATTTAACGTCACTTTATGTTACTGTGCCTAATCCGACGGTGCAGCGGGAGTCTTAAGTTTTGCCTATCCAGGTTTACTTAAGATAGTAGGGATCTTTTACGAGTTCCACTTTTTAAATCTTTTAAGAGTCACCTGCGATGCACAAATATAGGGCGATCTGCTGGTTTTGGACTTGCGACCTTAAGCGTAGAAGGCTGTTATGCTAGCCACTACTCCACAGGTGACCCTCGATACATTCAACAAGGTGTTTGAATCTGCCGGGTTTGACTTTGGACCCGTGACCTTGGACATATTAATCTTTAACAACTTGCTGAATGCATACAGGGTCACCTGTGGAGTAGTGGCTAGCGTAACAGCCTCTTTTAAAGGACCAAATAACCAAAGATTTTTATTCCCTAAAAGCAAATATAGGGCCATCTGCCAGGTATGAACTCGCTATCTAGTGGATAGAAGGATTTTATGCTAGCCACTGCACCACAGGTGACCCTCGATACATTCAACAAAGTGTTTGATTCTGCCCGGTTCGAACCCGTGACCTTGGACATATTAGTCCTTAACACCTTTTAGAATGCATAAAGGTTCACCTGTGGAGTAGTGTCTAGCCGTAACAGCTCCCTATGCTTAAGGATGCAAGTTCAAAACCAGCAGATGGCCCTATATTTGCTTTTAGGGAGTATTTATTATAGAAGCTGGGTCTGCCCCAGGAGGGTCTCCACACCCCAGGATCACCTCACGGCTGAAATAACAGAATAAATAATTTATTTTCTTTTTTAATTTTTCTGCAAGTTTTTCTTACTATCAACACTTAAATAAGCACACCTTAACTTCATTTTGTCAATCAATTGCTTTATTTCATAAGCATTCACATGTATCTACGTTTCGGGGCTGTTTCCCCATTTTCAAGACTTATTTTTTTAAAAACACTTTTTCACATATAACCCATTACTTCACTTCGTAGCTCACTGCTATTCGTCCTCATGGGTGTTCATTGGCTCACTGTTTAAGTATGCCAATGGTTGAACCAAAGCCAATGTGGACCCATAACAGTAAGCTAAAAAGTGTCTTTAAAAAAAAAGTCTTGAAAATGGGGAAACAGCCCCGAAACGTTGATAGAAGTGAATGCTTATAAAATAAAGTAATTGATGGACAAAAGGAAGTTATGGTGTGCTCATTTAAGTGTTAAGAATAAATAATATTCTGCCATAGCCGAGATTCGAACCCA
Source organism: Piezodorus guildinii (assembly GCA_023052935.1). Lineage (NCBI taxonomy): Eukaryota > Metazoa > Arthropoda > Insecta > Hemiptera > Pentatomidae > Piezodorus > Piezodorus guildinii. The sequence continues at coordinate 210,979,230 of CM041292.1, forward strand.
GGACCCGAAGAACAGTAGACTAGTGCTCTATCTACTAGACCACGCCGCTCCCCTTACCTAAAAGACATGTACGTAAAATTAACACAAAGTGAAATATTGCCTAGCCGTGGGTTACAGCTATTTTTACTTTCACTTCATATGAAATATATTGTAAGAGAAAATATTGCGATCGTGAAAATATTCGAATTCTAGTTTTCAACGGAAATGTACGTTTTAGGGTCCTCTGAGTCCAAATAACTAAGTCCCCAAAAAAGGTCTGTGTGTGTGTGTGGTAACTCCCGGGCGGAAACGGTAAGTCCTATGAAACTGAAATTTCATATTTAAGACGCCCGAGATGTTATAGCAACTATTTCTTCAAAATCGGCTAACCAGAATAACAACTTTATACCATGCATTTAGCACCTTTTTACGATTTTCACAAAAACGGCTTTAACGATTTTGATTAAACTCGCTATATTGATGTAAAATTTAATGGGCTTTAATATAATATAGGTTTTATTCTCATTAAAATGGTCTGACAGGGCTTAAATGCCGATATTTTAAATTTTCTTCCCCTAAAGTGCCTTTAATTTTGTAAATTCAATAAAAATAACTATATTATCTCGTTAACGCTGATGAAAAACAGGTAAATATATAAATTGAATAAATTCGAAACCCAACTAAAGAAGAAAACAGAAAAAATATTTTTTTATGCAATTTTTCGTTTTTGAACATAAGAGCAGTAATACACATGTATGATATACCGTTGGAAAGCTAAAGATTTTAGAAAAAATATCTCATACACAAGCTTTTAAAAGTTAATAGAGAGTGATGAAATGAACATAAAACTAACTGTTTATTTTAGATAATAATATAATAAATTCTTTAATAAAACACATGTTTCTATATAAATTCAATTTAATTAATTCCTTAATATTTTCACGTATTTTTATCTCTAACTGTTTTTGAAAATTTCGTTCTGATTGGAATAGTCTGATGAGGCTTATTGAATGCAGATATTTTAAATTTACTTCCCCTAAATCACCTTTAATTTTGTAGATTTAAAAAAAAAAATAGATGAACTTAGAAAAACTTGACAAACAGATGAGCAACTACTGTCATTGATTATCGCTCATTTATATATCAGGTGATTAAAACCTGTAAACTTTATATTAGTACTTATATTAGTAACTTTATATTTATATTATATTAGTAATTTTAAACACGTTAAACTTTGTAGAGTCAGTCTTAATGTACTGAATAAATATTAAATTTTTAACCTTTGATATCTGTTTAATGAATGAGGTGGAGATGAACATTTTGTTTATTTCGTGTTAGTGAACACATACCTGCGGGGAGCCCGTGGCTGAGTGACTACCGCGCTAGTCTCTCATGCTATAGATTGTGAGTTCGAATCTAAGTCCCGGCGGGGCTTTTATAACGATGTAATTAAATGGGGATTCACTCACAGCTTCTCCCCCGGGTATATGAGACGTCAGCCAAATGGTGGCCACTAACAAAATTAGGCGTAGGGAGTGATGACCCTACACTACAAATTGCATCGAGGAACGCGAGAGTAATCTCCCAGGAGATAACACCGCGAGGCCCTTATCCTACACGGCCTGTCGCGCCACTGGAAGAAGAAGAATGAGAAAAACACATACCTAAAATAGTGCCTTGCAATTGCGATACACCTGTATATTCCCATTCACAGAACAGCATCCTTTGAAAAGTTTAGAACTTACTACTCATCTCCCTTCATTAAATAACATTCAAACACCTCGTATTTCTCCACCTCCTAAAAGATAAACCTTCCGCACAAATGTAAACTGGCAAGGCATTTATCTATTAGTTCGCTAGTTAGTTCTATATCTAAATGATTTCGGGCGTACTGGACCTGTTCTGCACACTGTTCTTTATTCTTAAGAGACAAAATGTCCCAGTATAAAAAATTATTTTCTTAAAACTTAATATCGACTGAACCGACTGGTAGGCGTCCGAGAGATAGGCCTAGGAAGCGATGGGAAGATTGTTCTAAGGCTAAAGGGAACGACACTTTAATGTGTTTCTGAGACAAAAGATGGCACCACCCTAGGCAGATTTTGTTTTAATCCCTCATCTAATCGAAATAGTGGTCCGATTTTTATTTCAAAATATTAATTTTTTTTGTTGTAAAGAAGAGATTCCGGGAAAATAGTTTTAAATATTTTTAAACATTTCCTTCTTGAAAATTTGAAATCTAAAATCGTAATTATAATTTTTTTTTCCAAAAAGTGTGATCAAGCGCATTTCCAAAAAAAAAAAATCTTAAATCCAATGCACATTTCAGATTTTAAATCCATCCAACGGTTTCGTCGTAAACAGAAACTTCCGATCTCAAAGGAATAATGCTGCTGCATTCATTGACACAGTTGAACCTACAGTCAAGGAGAGATTGCTTTTTTACTTTCTACAGGAGATTTGGTTTTGATTTTCAGGAATAATGGTATGTATTGATCCTCTTTAAAATAATCCAAGTTTTCAAATTCTACACCTACTTTTAGTTTTTTCGCTACCATAAAATCACAAAATAAAATATAAGTAGTATTAAAAAAAAAAATGCACTTTTTTATGTTATAGCTCATGCACTCATTTCCAATACATTTTCTATATAGGCCATTTTCAATGAAACGTACAAAAACGCTGTCCAAATCATTTCCCTCGTACTTAGACTGGTTATTTTCCAATATATATATTTTTTTTTTTTTTGGTAGATATTTTTCAGCCATTATTCTTCTACTTGTTGCTCATTTATACGTTCAAATAAATGGATTACGCCTGTATGAAAGTTTTTAATAAATGTCCGAAACATCATTGGCTGACCAAATCAGACTTTGCCAACTTCAACGTGGTACCCAGTCAAGGACCTGGAAAGATTTAACTTGCTTGGTAAATTGCGTTCATACATACATTCTATAGTTGCAGATTAGAGAATTGCAGATTGTGAAAACGGTTATATCCTTTATAAATAAATAAAACAGAATTGTCTAAGAGATTTTGCTTCATTGGCGCACCCCAAACTGTTTTTCGCGCCGTGATCTTCCTTCAAGCCATAAAAAGGCGGGAAAAGACACACAGAAACCGTTACACCTTCGGCAACCCAGAGGTTTGTAACCGCCTTCCACGGTGGCAAGACGAACGGTAGTGAGTGAGATTATTGGCAGTCATTGTTGCACCCACTCTACATCTGCTAGTTATTTTTAATTGATTAATCTTCTTTTTTCCCGTGATAGTGTTTACCTTACTGAGTAGATTGATGTACTTCTTTGTTTCGGAGAGAAACTTTTTGGAAAACCTTCGATTCGTCATTGACGCACCCGTCATTAGTGAAGGTGCGCCAATGATGAAACGGGTGTTTTTCTTTAATCTGTTCTGGTATGAAGAAATATTCTGGTTCACACTTTATCATGCTCAATTGGGTGCTGATCGTAAATAGATAAAAAAAATATTAAACAGATGAAAGAGGTAATAATAGTAATAGGCTTACCGAACCCGAAGGTTCGATGCCGATACCACCAAACTTCGCCTGCACAGACTCGTCCAATGTTCACTGGTCAAGCCCAAGCCCCTGAGATCAGCCTTAATGCAATCCTTCAACGCTTCGGCCTACCTTTCGGACGCCTACCAGTCGGTTCAGCGAATACCAACTTTCTCGGAATCCGTTCCTCACCGAGCCCAACAACTTTACGCGCCCATTCGAGTCTCCGCGATGCTATTAACTCAATTATATTCACATGATAAAAACTCCGCAATTCTGCGTTGTGCGACCTTCTAATTTCCCCAGTGGCCTGAAAGAGGTAAGGACTATCTTAATTTGTCCGGGAGATCATTACAAAAATCATTAGCTCACCCACTCATCATTCGCTCACCACTCGCTTTCTGATTTCATGAATAATTAATTATTTTAATTAATTATTAATGGAATTTATTCTTTTGATAATTATCAAGCAAATCAAGCTCTGCTGAGTGCTACATCAGATCAGATTTTTACGCATCCGATTGTACGTTTTACTGAGAATGGCCCATATAACGTTATTCTTACAATTAAAAAAAAAAAAAAAATTTTGTCAGGGTCTGACCTCGGGGTTCGTAGTTGGACTGATCATTGCACAAATGTGTGCAGGCAAGGCTTTGGTAATTTCGGGATCGAAGGGTTCGCCAAGGCTATTATTACTCGTTATGAACATTTATTTCGATTTTAGATTAGTTTTAGATTTTAGATTATTTTAGATTTTAGAATATTTTAGATTATTTCTGTGCCTATAAACAATTGAGACGTTGATTTCCAAAAGGTACTAAAGGTAATTTTTTACGAAATTGATATTTTAACATATTTGTACAAGGCAGTATCCTCGGACCCATTCTCTTCACCGTCTATACAGCTGACATCCCAACCAATCCTAATACTTTCCTCTCCACGTATGCTGATGACACTTGTGTGTTATCAGTCAATAACGATCCAACTATTGCCTCTCAAAACCTACTATCCCACATAAGAGACCTCCAGATATGGTGTCAGAATTGGAGAATGAAAATAAATTCAGACAAATCCCACCAAATTACCTTTGCTCTCCGTCGTAAACCAATGACATCCTGCCCTACTGTATCCTTTAATAATATTCCGCTTGTCCCGGCTGAACAGATCCGCTACCTAGGTCTCCTCCTTGACAAACGTCTCACATGGAATCCGCACACAAGACTAAAACGACAAGAAACTGCTCGCCGATTTTGATTACTTCAACACTTACTTGACAAAACGCTCTAACCTCCCACTTAACTACAAAAGACTCCTCTACATGACTATCATCAGGCCTATATGGACTTACGGAGTTGAGCTTTGGGGCTCGACTAAACCATCGAATTCTTCCCGTATCCAATCCTTACAATCCAAAATCCTTCGTAAAATCCTCAACGCTCCTTACTTTGTCACAAGTAAAATCATCCATAAAGACCTACAGTTTTAATTGGTTCACAAGCTCTGCTGAGTGCTACATCAGATCAGATTTTCACGCACCCGATTGTACGTTTTGCTGAGAATGCCCCATATAACGTTATTCTTTTATATATATATATATATATATATATATATATATATATATATATATATTTTTTTATTTTTTTTTTTTTTTTTTTTTTTTTTGTCGGGGTCTGACCTGGGGGTTTGTAGTTGGACTGATCATTGGACAAATGTGTGCAGGCAAGGCTTTGGTAATATCGGGATCGAACCTTCGGGTTCGCCAAGGCTATTATTACTCGTTATGAACATTTCCACCATCCCCAGAGACTGAGTTAACCCATCTTTCCTATTTCGGCGCTGCTTTTTAGTATATATTTATGTAGCATCGCCTTGGAGCCCTCAGACCCGCAGACGACACAGAACGACGAGACAGATGCCCATGTGTTCCTGATGACCTTTCCTCGGGCGCACAGTGCTTATTATTGGAGTACTAGGGCTGCTAAGAAGGGGACTGACTCAGCGGACAGCTCAGCCGGGAGGGCGCGCTATAATAGAGTCCCTCGTCGCTACTCCTCTGCCAAAATTAAAAGTTCAATTTTTTTATCAAAATGAATTAAAGTCCCTTGGCAGGTTGCCAGCATCTGCCGCAGCCTTCTCCCTAGTCTCGGGCCTTCGCAGTTTGTAGCTCAATCAATTACTTATAATACAAGTAAATATTATTCCGATATTTTTATACATTCTCACATTAAATTTTCTTTATAAATATACCAAAATTATTTCTGTGCCTATAAACAATTGAGACGTTGATTTCCAAAAGGTACTAAAGGTAATTTTTTTCGAATTTGATATTTTAACATATTTATGAATATATTATTCGGAACAGTCTCTTCTAATTTGTTTATATATTTATTTATCAAAACATATAAAACATAATTATTAAAACATTACGTTTCGAGGTACCTTATGCCTCATCTTCAGATTTTCAAATATGATTGAATAAATATTATAAGCAACTATACATACAGCAACAGCACATTATCAATAAATTAGAATCAATTTATCATTTAAAATATTTACAATCTGTTTATTATTAGAATTCTACTTACATTTATTTCCATATTGTATCCTAATATAGGTCAATTACTATTGTGGTATTATTCATATTAAGTTCCTAGATGTAAATAATTCTGTTAAAATTTATCTTTTCATTGTCACATCTTAATTAGCTCAACCTTTTGTTGCTATGCACTTGCAACTATCATGTAGACTAAATTAGCGTTTATCTAATCTTTTTCTTGTGCTATTCAATGTTTTCAAATATCCACAACATAACTTTTATCTAGGTTAGATATTAATTGATATAAATTAACATATTTGTATTCTAATGGTTTAGTTTTATCTAGATCCGTTATCAGATTTTATTTAAAAATCCTTTAAAAAACGTATTTAAAAATCTGGTGCGGGCAACACACGACTTTCACTTACCTCCGTTTTTAGAATCAATTAAAGAATTTTCAAATACAGTTAGAGATAAAAATCATTGAAACCATTAAAGAATTAATTAAATGGAATTTCTATAGAAACATGTGTTTTAATAAAAAATCTATTATATTATTATATAAAATAATCACTCAGTTTTATAGGCTTTTCATCACTCTCTATTAACTTTTAAAAGCTTAAGTATGAGATAATATTTTTTCTAAAATCTTTAGCTTTACAACGGTATATCATACATGTATATTACTGCTCTTATGTTCAAAAACGAAAAATTGCATTAAAAAAATATTTTTTCTGTTTTCTCCTTTCGTTGGGTATCTAATTTATTTAATTCATATATTTACCGGTTTTTTATCAGTGGTAACAAGATAATATAGTTATCTTTATAGAATCAACAAAATTAAAGGTACTTTAGGGGGAGAATGTTTAAAATATCGGCATTTAAGCCCTGTCAGACCATTTTAATCCAAATGAAACCTAAATGATATTAAAGCCCATTAAATTTTACATCGATATAGCGAGTTTAATCAAAATCGTCGGAACCGTTTTCGAGAAAAACGAAAAAAGATGCAAAATGCATAGTATAAAGTGGCTCATCTGGTAAGCTGATTTTGATGAAAAAGATTTTGTAACGTCTCGGGCGTATAGTTGTCTTAAATATGAAATTTCAGTTTCATAGGACTTGCTGTTTCCGCCCGAGAGTTACCACACACACACACAGACCTTTTTGCGGGACTTGGTTATTTGGACTCAGGGGACCCTAAAATGTGTATTTCCATTGAATACTGGAATTCGAAAATTTTCACGATCGCAATACTTTCCCTTACTATATATAGTAAGTGAAAGTAAAAATTGCATTTAATTCCAAAAGGTACTAAATCCACATTTCATTTCATTCCAAAAGGTACTAAAAACATTTTCCCCCAAATGGGACTATTTTATCTGTAAACAGATAACCTTTCCTTTCATTTCATTCCAAAAGGTACTATATTTCCTACTATACGGCAGAAGCACCTAACCCCGTAATAATTACCAATAATTTATTGTTTTCTTCTTTGTGTTCATTTTTATTGGCTCATTTAGCACACCTTGACTATTATATGGAACAATTGTTTTAAACTAATAATCAGTTTTTAGACTGTTTTAAACAACTTAATTGCGTCGCTTAGGTTCTTGTAGATTGTCAATCACATTAATTTGTTTTTTTATAGTATTTCTTCTTACAGCATCATAAATTTAGTTTGACAAATTTCAGAAACTCACATTTTAATAGAATAATGGTATTTGATCCAGCCAATAGTTGGAATTAGCATTCAACGAACTGTATTTTATAATTCTTTAATCGATTTTAAAAACGGAGGTAAGTGAAAGTCGTGTGTTGCCCGCACCAGATTTTACTTTATAGAGGCTTACTTACTACACATAATTATTTCGCATTAAACGTTTCACCGATTCTTCAGCAGTGTCGTCTGCTTACACTCACTATGTCAAAATATAAATTTTTATTTTAAACTTTTATAATAAATCATATTTGAATGGTATGTCTATTTATTTAACATTAAACTTACTACTAGCATAAACACTTTATGCTACAGTGGCTAATCGGGCGATACTACAATGAGAGTCCTAAATTTTGCCTTGTCACGTTTAATCAATATTTTTATCTTTAACGAGTACCTTTATAGACATATACTGACATCTAACATTCTCGGGACCACCTTTTTACGTTCCCTCCGAAGAACAGCATGACTGAGAATTTTTCGCTCTAATCATTTTTCAATTTATTAATTATTTTTAAATGTTCTATTTAATCTAAAATTAGCTGACACTTGAAAATAGCCGAAACGTTGTATTGGTTTGTTTCACATGAAATCTCCGTTTTTATAGTTTCTGAAATACATCAAGGATTTTTCAGTTCTCTGTTGTTTTCTTCCGAATGTTTACATATTTAAAGTAAACACTTACTAATCCTCTACGTTTGTAATATAAGCATTAGCTTCCCAATCAATTACCCACGTTTTAGTATACCTCCAAATATGAACATAGAAACAGGTAATTTTCAAATAATATTTTCGTAGGAGTTTAAACTCAGCCATTCAGCAGCTGAGGCCACTAGAACCCTAGCTAGGTCCTTCTGTTTGGGGAAGGGAGTGTTAATGAACGGACCATTTGCCGTTGGTTTGCTAAGTTTTCAGCTGGGGATACCGACTTGGAAAACTTGCCCCGAGGAAGACCTCCGTCCGTAATAGACAACGATGTCCTCAAACATACAGTAGAAGGAAACTCCCTACCAAACACTTAAAGGACTCTCAGCACAACTAAATGCAAGTGCATCTATTGTTTCCAGACAATTAAAGTGTATTGGGAAAGTAAAAAAAGCTCGATACATGGGTACCTCATGATCTAACCGAGCGGCAGCAAGACCCCATGTTTCAAAACATAGACAACAAAGGAAAACTTTTTGAAAATGATGATCAAGTGAAAAGTGCGTTTTCAGATTTTGTTTCACTTCAAAGCTCAGAGTTTTTCAGTTCGGGGATAAAAAAGTTGGTGTCACGTTGGGAAAAATGTGTAGAAAAGAAGGTAAATACTTGGAATAAAATTATTTTGTTTTCATATCGTATTTTTAATAAAAATCCTTTACCTTGAAAACGGAAAATGATTATTAACTTCTTTGTGTAGATGAATAATTAAATACTCACGCAATTGGTGTCATATGAACTCAAATGCTTTCTGTGTGAACCGAATGAAAATACTACACTGTTCTTTTCAAAAAAGTGAGGCTGGTTTTAATAGTTCTAAACTGACACAACCCCTCACCAGCGGTCACGCGATGAATATTTTTTTATTTCTCTCTTGATCATAAAAAAATCATTATCTCATTGATTATGATTATAGAAAATTCCAAAACGGTGAAAGTGAAAACAATGTTACCTGCCATAAGATGAGGTGGATTCCTAGTCCATTAATGACAGCAACAACTGAGATTTAACTACTTCATTTGCTTAGTAGTACTCTCACATTATTTAACATGCTAAACTTAGTGTTATGTGTTGGATAGTATATGTTTTTACTTTGACTTACTATATATAGTAAGGGGAAGTATTGCGATCGTGAAAATTTTCGAATTCCAGTTTTCAACGGAAATACACATTTTAGGGTCCCCTGAGTCCAAATAACCAAGTCCCGCAAAAAGGTCTGTGTGTGTGTGTCTGTGTGTGTGTGTGTGTGTGTGTGTGTGGTAACTCCCGGGCGGAAATGGTAAGTCCTATGAAACTGAAATTTCATATTTAAGACAACTATACGCCCGAGACGTGACAAAACTTTTTTCATCTAAATGAGCCTACCAGAAGAGGCACTTTATACCATGCATTTTGCACCTTTTTTCGATTTTCTCAAAAACGGTTCCGACGATTTTGATTAAACTCGCTATATCGATGTAAAATTTAATGGGCTTTAATATCATGTAGGTTTTATTTAGATAAAAATGGTCTGACAGAGCTTAAATGCCGATATTTTAAATTGTCTTCCCCTAAAGTACCTTTAATTTTGTAGATTCAATAATAATAACTAGATTATCTTGTTAACGCTGATGAAAAACTGGTAAATATATAAATTGAATAAATTCGATACCCAACTAAAGGAGAAAACAGAAAAAATATTTTTTTAATGCAATTTTTCGTTTTTGAACATAAGAGCAGTAATATACATGTATGATATACCGTTGGAAAGCTAAAGATTTTAGAAAAATTATCATCTCATACACAAGCTTTTAAAAGTTAATAGAGAGTGATGAAATGAACATAAAACTAACTTATTATTTTATATAATAATATAATAGATTTTTTAATAAAACACATGTTTCTATAGAAATTTAATTTGATTAATTCCTTAATAATTTCACGTATTTTTATCTCTAACTGTATTTGAAAATCCTTTCATTGATTTTAAAAATTGAGGTAAGTGAAAGTCGTGTGTTGCCCGCACCAGATTTTTTATTACAGGTTGTTAATTAGATTATGTGGCGCTGTTTGTGGTAAAATGGTACCATCATATGTTTCTTCAGTAAACCTCTGCTTACTATCATGTTTGTTTTGAATTATATTTATAAAAATCTGGTGCGGGCAACACACGACTTTCACTTACCTCTGTTTTTAAAATACATTAAAGAATTTTCAAATACAGTTAGAGATAAAAATGATTGAAACATTCAAAGAATTAATAAAATGGAATTTCGATAGAAACATGTGTTTTATTAAAAAATCTATTATATAATTATCTAAAATAATCGGTTAGTTTTATCGGCTTTTCATCACTCTCAAATTACTTTTAAAAGCTTGTGTATAATATTTTTCCTAAAATCTTTAGCTTTGAAATGGTATGTCATACATGTATATTACTGTTCTTATGTTCAAAAACAAAAAATTGCATTAAAAAATACTTTTTCAGTTTTCTCCTTAATTTGTTTTTCAAATTCGGACAACTTACATATTTAGCTGTTATCTATCAATGCTAACAAGATAATATGGTTAGTTTTATAGAATATACAAAATTAAAGGTACTTTAGGGGAAGGAAATTTAAAATATCGGCATTTAAGTCCTGTTAGACCATTTTAATCAGAATGAAAACTACATTATATTAAAGCCCATTAAATTTTACATCGATATAGCGAGTTTATTCAAAATCGTCGGAACCGTTTTCGATAAAATCGAAAAAAAGTGCAAAATGTATAGCATAAAGTAGCTCTTCTGGTAAGCTCATTTTGATGAAAAAAGTTTTGTAACGTCTCGGGCGTATATTTGTCTTAAATATGAAATTTCAGTTTCATAGGACTTGCTGCTTCCGCCCGAGAGTTACCACACACACACACAGACCTATTTGCAGGACTTGGTTATTTGGACTCAGGGGATCCTAAAACGTGTATTTCTGTTGAAAACTGGAATTCGAAAATTTTCACGATCGCAATACTTCTCCTTACTATATATAGTAAGTGAAAGTAAAAATTAAGCTAAGGTTTCCTTACTTTTTCAGGTATTGATTTAACACATCTTGCCTAAAATTGAACAGAATATTGATATTTTTTATGCTAATTAAAAACCTAATATATACACGAATAGAGCCAGACATAAAATGATGGGCCAATTGAAAAATAGTTGTTTATTTAGCAATCATGTCTGTTATTTTGTGTTGCTCGTTATTTTAAAAATCTTAAAAACCATCTTTGTAAGGTATTGTAATGTATGATTGATTTCGTTTTAAGTGTTTATTTATTTGCGCTTAATAAATGAATAAATTTTAGGCTTAGTGTACCTGAAACATTAATTGCTGCCTACACGATTTCTTACACTATTTATTGGTTTTTATTAACATTGTATTACTTTTGTGTACTTTATATTGGGTTGTTTCACATGAAATGTCCGTTTTTATATTTTCTGAAATATATAAAGAATTTTGCAGATCCCTGTTGTTTTCTTCCGAATATTTACATATTTAAAGTAAACAGTTACTAATCCTCTACCTTTGTATTATAAACATTAGCTTCCCAATAAATTACCCACTTTTTAGTATACCTCCAAATATAAACATGAAAACACGCGATTTTCGAGTAATATTTTTGTACGAGTTTAAACTCGGCCATTCAGCAGTTGAAGCCGCTAGAAATATTTGCAAGACGTTTGGGGAAGGGAGTGTTAATGAAAGGACCATTCGCCGCTGGTTTGCTAAGTTTTCTGCTGGGGATACCGGCTTGGAAAACTTGGAAGACCCCATGTTTCAAAACATACCGTGCAAAAATTGAAAGAACTGGGCTACTAAGTTCTTCAGCACCCATCATATTCTCCCGACTTGTCTCCAACAGATTACATCTGGGCGGGCATTGGGCATCAACGATCTCACGATGAATATCGATTGGTTTTACTCCTTTAGCACTAAGAAATCATATAACAGCCCGTACTTCACAACAGCGGGACTCACGATTGTCGGAGGCATCTTCAACACTCAGTACACAACGTATACAATGAAGAATCTGACTGTAATGGCGTCAGGGCGTAGACAAGAGATGTAGGTAACCAGAGCGCATGCGCGGAACGCCGACCGTAGCGCTGCGGAGGTGGAATCGCAAAACGGTACAAAAATATATCAAGTAAATTTGATGGACTTATGGTAAATTGACATGAAATACATGTAGAGACACCACCCATCGGCAGCACTCTAAATATATTCTAAACTAGAAGGTCTCGGGGCCATCTTCTTTTCAGACGGCTCGGAGGGTTATCAGGAATTGAGGAGGAAGACATAATGGAAACCAGTGGATTAGAGGGGGAATGGAGTTTTTCATGGAATGAATGAAACCCGGTTCGGGCTAAATCAGTAACATATGGAACATTAAGGTCTTTATGGAAAAGTTTATTCGTTACAAAATAGGGAGCATTGAGGATTTTACGAAGGATATTGGATTGTAAGGATTGGATACGAGAGGAATTCGATGGTTTAGTAGAACCCCATAGCTCTACTCTGTAAGTCCAGATATGTCTTATGATGGTCATGTAGACGAGTCTTTTGTAGTTAAGAGGAAGCTTTGACCGTTTGTCTAGTAAGTGTTGAAGTAACCGAAAGCAGCGAGCAGTTTCTTGTTGTTTGTTTATTTAGCAATCATGTCTGTTATTTTGTGTTGCTCGTTATTTTAAAAATCTTAAAAACCATCTTTGTAAGGTATTGTAATGTATGATTGATTTCGTTTTAAGTGTTTATTTATTTGCGCTTAATAAATGAATAAATTTTAGGCTTAGTGTACCTGAAACATTAATTGCTGCCTACACGATTTCTTACACTATTTATTGGTTTTTATTAACATTGTATTACTTTTGTGTACTTTATATTGGGTTGTTTCACATGAAATGTCCGTTTTTATATTTTCTGAAATATATAAAGAATTTTGCAGATCCCTGTTGTTTTCTTCCGAATATTTACATATTTAAAGTAAACAGTTACTAATCCTCTACCTTTGTATTATAAACATTAGCTTCCCAATAAATTACCCACTTTTTAGTATACCTCCAAATATAAACATGAAAACACGCGATTTTCGAGTAATATTTTTGTACGAGTTTAAACTCGGCCATTCAGCAGTTGAAGCCGCTAGAAATATTTGCAAGACGTTTGGGGAAGGGAGTGTTAATGAAAGGACCATTCGCCGCTGGTTTGCTAAGTTTTCTGCTGGGGATACCGGCTTGGAAAACTTGGAAGACCCCATGTTTCAAAACATACCGTGCAAAAATTGAAAGAACTGGGCTACTAAGTTCTTCAGCACCCATCATATTCTCCCGACTTGTCTCCAACAGATTACCACCTGTTCAGGAATTTAGACAACATCGTCAAAGGAAAACTTTTTGAAAATGATGATCAAGTGAAAAGTGCGTTTTCAGATTTTGTTTCACTTCAAAGCTCAGAGTTTTTCAGTTCGGGGATAGAAAAGTTGGTGTCACGTTGGTAAAAATGTGTAGAAAAAGAAGGTAAATACTTCGAATAAAATTATCTTGTTTTCATATCGTATTTTTAATAAAAATCCTTTACCTTGAAAACGGACATTTCATGTGACACAACCCAATATTTAAAAAAGAATGACTCCTGATTATTCCACCTATAATACACGTAGTAGTTGTATGTCGTTCAACAGTTTAACATTAATCAAGTGTAACAGTAACAACCGAGGTAAGGGAGTCGTGTGTTGCCTACACCAGATTTTTAAAATTATATTTATTGATTTCATACTTGTTGTAGATAATTTGTGTCTCCTTTGTGCTGAACTATAAAATATTTTTCGCCTTCCTTTTCGGCTCGTGCAAAGAATTCGCCCGACTTCCTATCATCAGCTGCCCTTTGCAGGCTTTGAATAGAGACAATCTCAAGGTTTCACGAGACCAGTGGTTTTATTTTCTTTCCCACAGATCTCCCAGCCATTGACTGACCGACATTTTTTCCTTATTGAGAGGGGAGTATATACATGTATATAATGCCAAAAGGACTGACTAGCATGAGTGCGGTTTTCAGGTACCCGTTTTTGCCTAGCTCTAGGTGGCCGCGGAAGGCGTGAGGCTGGGTAAATTATAAAGGCACCTACCGCAGCGCTCCTTCCTCCCTTTCGGCTCCTTTCCGCCGACAGTTCCTCTCCGATCATCACTCAACTTTCGGTGAAGGCACGGTTATTTCTTTAATAATACCTTGTACACTTAGAAAAACTTACAAGAGGGAGAACAGAAAATATTATACATCAAGAATATTCAACTATTTCAGAAATAAAAAAAAAAATCTGGTGCGGGCAACACGCGACTTTCATTTACCTCGATTTTCAACGTCAAATTGAAATATATTAAATATACTTCAATTTGAAAAATATTTGAAGCTTATTTTAATTAAACGTGTATTCATTTTCGTTGAAAACATATGATTTAGATTAAATAATATAACTATATTAAATTGGGATCACTTGTAGCTGGATGGCTAGCGTAACAGCCTCCCATGCTAAAGGTGACGGGTTCAAACCCGCATGTGGTCCTAGGATTTTTTAATGGGAGTAAAAAATCCTTAGTTACGCCGTCCTTCGGAGGGGACGTTAAAAGGTGGTCCCGATCCTGTGCGATGTCAGGTACTCGTTAAAGATCCCTATCCTAATAAAACCTGGATAGGCAAAATTTAGGACTCCCACTGTAGCATCGTCCGATTAGCCATAGTAGCATAAAGTGACGTTAAATAAATAAACAAAACAATAAACTATATTAAATTGTTAATCAATAATAAGTTTATTCCCCTGTGTATCAGATAATGTTTTTTCTAAACTCTTTCTCTTTCCAACGGTATATTATACGTCCATATTACTGTTCCTAAAATTAGAAAAACAAAAATTACATTCAAAAATAGTTTTGCTCTTTTATCCTTTAGTTGGTCATCAAAATATTTAGCCGTCCTTTATCAATGCCATTAAGAGGATATGGTTAATCTTTTAGAAAGTACAAAATTAAAGGTAGTTCAGAGGAAGATAATTTAAAATAACGGCATTCAAACCCTGTCAGACTATTTCAATAAGAATGAAACCTTCATGATATTAAAGCACGTTCAATTTTACATCGACATAGCGAGTTTAATCAAAATCGTTGGAGCCATTTTTGAGGAAAACGTAAACAGGTGCTAAATGTATGGTATAAAGTGGCTCTTCTGGTTTTTTTATTTTGATGAATTTTTAACGTCTCGGGCGTTTATTTGTCTTAAATTTGAAATTTCAGTTTCATAGGACTTTTCGTTTTTACCCGGGAGTTACTATACACACACACACAAACCTTTATGAGGGACTTGGTCATTTGGACTCAGGGGACCCTAAAACGTGTATTTCCGTCGGAAACTGGAATTCGAAAATTTTCACAATCGCAATACTTTCCCTTACTTTATATTTCATATGTAGGTAAGTGAAAGTAAAAAAATCTCGTGCGGGCAACACACGACTTTCACTTACCTCCGTTTTTAAAATCAATTAAAGAATTTTCAAATACAGTTAGAGATAACAATGAGTGAAACCATTAAAGAATTAATTAAATGGAATTTCTATAGAAACATGTGTGTTATTAAATAATCTATTATATTATTATATAAAATAATCAGTTATTTTTATCGGCTTTTCATCACTCTCTACTAACTTTTAAAAGCTTGTGTATGAGATAATATTTTTTCTAAAATCTTAAGCTTTCCAACGGTATATCATATATGTATATTACTGTTCTTATGTTCAAAAGCGAAAAATTGTATAAAAAATATATTTTTTTCAGTTTTCTCCTTCAGTTGGGTATCCAATTCATTCAATTTATATATTTACCTGTTTTTCATCAGTGGTAACAAGATAATATAGTTATTTTTATAGAATCTACAGAATTAAAGGTACTTTAGGAGAAGAGAATTTAAAATATCGGCATTTAAGCAATTTTAGACTATTTTAATCGGAATTTAACTTACATGATATTAAAGTGATATAGCGAGTTTAACCAAAATCGTTAGAGCCGTTTTTGGGAAGATCGTAAAAAGGTGCAAAATGCATGGTTTAAAGTGGCTCTTATTGTAAGCCGATTTTGATGAAAAAGGTTTTTTAACGTCTCGGGTGTATAGTTGTCTTAAATATGAAATTTCAGTTTCATAAGACTTTTCGTTTTCGCGCTGTGGTTACCACACACACACACGGACACATAGACCTTTTTTCGGGACTTGGTCATTTAGACTCAAGGGACCCTAAAACGTGTATTTCCGTTGAAAACTGAAATTCGAAAATTTTCACGATCGCAATACTTTCCCTTACTTTATATTTCATATGTAGGTAAGTGAAAGTAAAAAAACAGGTTAAGGCCGCTTTAAAAAGTTATTGTATTGCGTAAGGAAGGTTGAGGATAGAAAGAGAGATGGAGATAGGCTATAAAGAGAGGCTAGACGGAGGGAGGGGTTGGGGGAGGTTAGTGACACTGGGGGCGGTAAACAGGACTGCTTAATGCCGCGTCTCTTTTATCGCTCCCCGCAAACAGTCTACTTAATATTGTTTTCCTTCTCTTCTGTAGCAAACAACCTCGGCACCGTCTTCTTGTCTATATCTATTCTTCTTCTTCTTTTCGGCCGGCCGCTATTTACACCGAAAGAAACCTAACTAAGGGCAATACCATACATCAAGGTCCTTGAGCGGAGGCAGAACGATCCGACCGAATAACATTTATTCTCTCCTACCACCACAGCCAGACAGCGCTCCCTCCAAAAAAAAAAAAGAATCATGGAGATAAAATGAGATAATAAGATTCCGAATCCTACTAGAAAATAACACGCCAAGTCAGTTGTCTCCAACAATCATTACTGAAAAAACGCTGCAAATTATTACACAATACAATAGAATATACTTTTATTGCAATCGGGGATGTCCCCATACAATAGGAGTGTGTACATAAATTATATTTTTATAAACTATTTTCTACTTTTTGGTGTAACAAACCAAAGAAAATATAAAATAATAAATATATGTAAATTGTCATATAAGAGTACAATAAAAAATAAATTTAGCCACAATAAAAAACAAAACAAAATAAAATAAACAACAATAATTAGCAAAAAATATATATCCATTTCTTATGACTTCAAGAACAGAACAAAATCATAATAAATAAATTGAGATACATTTTTTAAGTTAGTGATCTATCACAAAACCTCTTAAAGTTAGACTTGCTCTGGTGTAAAAGTAAAGTTTTTTAGTATTTTCAGAGGTTATATTTTTGAGATATAGTCTGAAGTTCGAAGGTGTTAACTGGGCTATGGCTGGTATGATGGTTGAGCGGTAGGAGGAGTAGGCTGGGCATGATGTGAAGGTATGGTCAATATTGTCAGCTTCTTTCTTATTGCAGATGGTGCAGTTTTCTATTGGATTGAATCTGTGCGTTATGTTTTTCATTGTGATTTGCTGGCATTTATTGTTAGCAGTCCGGATTTGAGCCATAAGTTTTTTATGCGTAAAGGGCAGGTTGGTCGTGATGTACATTTGAGTTATTTGGGTTCCATCAAACATTTCTATATAATTCGGACAGTAATTCGACATTTCCATTTTGGTTAAGTCAGACATTTTTAAGAAATGTTTTTTAATTAAATTTTGAATTATATTTTTCCTCTCTTTTGCATCCTTGCAATTTGTAATGGTGTCTTTTTCTTTACATGTGCTGATTAGTTGTTTCAGTTGTAGTAAAAAATTCTTTTTTGTGGTATTCGGAAATTTCTCAGCTAATTTATTCACTTTGGTAAGACATATTTTTGGATACCTAGAGTCTTCCATGTTTAATATTTTATCGGTCCATTTCAGTGCTTTTCGGAGCACGATAGTTGAGACAGGAAGGACTCCACATTCAAGTCGGACAATGTAGTCTGGTGTGGTACGGTGTAATCCCAGTATTATCTTGTAATATTGAAGCTGACTTCGCTCTAGGATCGGTAGATAGCGCAGCCCCCACACCTCCGAACCGTAGAGTAGAACACTGAGGACCATCGCTTCACAAAGTTTTCTCTTTGAACCCCAATCTTTACTTTTCGCCTTAGCAAGGATGTCCTTCGTGGCTCCACTTGCGGTGTTGGCCTTTGATACTGCCTGCTCAGCTGCTTTTAAAAATAAGCCGGACTTTGATAAAATGACTCCTAGGTAATTAATGTTATCAACTGATTCAAAACATCATATCATAACACTACCACTGATTTCAAAAATAATATCTAAACTAGTTGTTAATCAAATTCATTCATTTTTCATTTTTAACATATTTATTGATACGAGGCACGTTTTTTAAGTAAGTACCGTTTTGGATTTAAAAAAATACGTGCAAAGATATCGCAATAATTTTATTTTTACATGAAAGCCTCTACCTTAATCTACTTTTCTACATAATTTCCATGAATTTTGAGGCACTTGTTATGATGCAGCACCAGTTTATGAATACCCTTTTCAAAAAATTCTGCCGCCTCAACATCACAAATGTTTTGACTTCGTTAACGTCTTGAAGACGCCGAACGCTCAGGTGTTTCTTCAAGTGCAGGAACAAATGGTAGTCGCTGGGCGCCAGATCAGGGCTGTATGGAGGATGATCTTGAGTTTCCCATTTAAATGATTTGATGAGATCTTTGGTCCGATTAGCTACATCTGGGCGGGCATTGGGCATCAACGATCTCACGATGAATATCGATCGGTTTTACGCCTTTAGCACTAAGAAATCGTATAACAGCCCGTACTTCACAATCAGCGGGACTCACGATTGTCGGGGGCATCTTCAACACTCAGTAAACAACGTATACAATGAAGAATCTGACTTTAATGGCGCCAGGGCGTAGACAAGAGATGTAGGTAACCTGAGCGAATGCGCGGAACGCCGACCGTAGCGCTGCGGCGGTGGAATCGCAAAACGGTACAAAAACACATCAAGTAAATTTGATGGACATATGGTAAATTGACATGAAATACATGTAGAGACACCACCCATCGGCAGCACTCTAAATATATTCTAAACTAGAAGGTCTCGGGGCCATCTTCTTTTCAGACGGCTCGGAGAGTTATCAGGAATTGAGGAGGAAGACATAATGGAAACCAGTGGATTAGAGGGGGAATGGAGTTTTTCATGGAATGAATGATACCTGGTTCGGACTAAATCAGTAACATATGGAACATTAAGGTCTTTATGGAAAAGTTTATTCGTTACAAAATAGGGAGCATTGAGGATTTTACGGAGGATATTGGATTGTAAGGATTGGATACGAGAGGAATTCGATGGTTTAGTAGAACCCCATAGCTCTACTCTGTAAGTCCAGATATGTCTTATGATGGTCATGTAGATGAGTCTTTTGTAGTTAAGAGGAAGCTTTGACCGTTTGTCTAGTAAGTGTTGTAGTAACCGAAAGCAGCGAGCAGTTTCTTGTTGTTTGTTTATTTATTTAACGTCACTTTATGCTTATGGCTAATCGGACGATGCTACAGTGGGAGTCCTAAATTTTGCCTATCCAGGTTTTTTTAGGATAGGGGATCTTTAACGAGTACCCGACATCGCACAGGCTCAGGACCACCTTTTAACGTCCCTTCCGAAGGACGGCATAACTAAGGATTTCTTACTCCCATTATAAAATCCTAGGGCTACCTGCGGGCTACAGGTAACCATAGCAGTTTCTTGTCGTTTCAGTCTAGTGTGGAAAAATGTGGAACGCTTCACGATTTTGCGTGCTAATCTTCGCTGTATTGTTCCAATTTTAGTAATCAAATTCAATAATTCTTTTTTCATTTGGTCCAAAATTTGATTCTCTATCAAATGGCACTAAAAGCAAAACTTTTGGTATTTATTCATTTATTTACTAGGAGAAACGGATTTTTATTTTTTTCGTTATTCGGATTCTATGCATCTTGAAACGTAAACTCTCGAAATTTGAGCAGGGATAATTTTTTTTGGTCGATTACAAAGGTTGATTATTGAAAATTATTAACCAAAAAGTAATGATTCTTTTAAATTCTTTGATGATTATTGACTTATCCTCATCGCTCAATTGCGATTTTATTTTTAATAGTATTTTTTTCTCTTTTTTTTCTGTTCGGTTGGCGCGAAAGGTCTTGGAGAGGTTTCCTAAGATTATAGGGCAATGTCATCATTTCCTTCGCTTATTTTTGAGAGTATTTATTTATTTATTTCTACCTTGCCATATGGCAACATGGGCGTCGGGATCATAACCTGTGGGATGCTACCAGTAGCAATCCTGGAATTGGTTTATCAGTCTTTGCTATTTGCTTAGGCCTCTCCTCGATAACCAACTCTATAGCTTCGGAGGTGGTCTTCCTCGACCCCAAAAAAGCGCCCTATTGCAAAATGAGCCAAAAAGAGCAAGCTCTTCTATCTCAGAACGTGCCACAGGCTAAAGTCGCATCTCAATAAGAAGTTGGGTTTTGAATGCAGAACAGGAGATGAAACCGCCGAACACATCCTCCGGGCGTTCCATCAGCTAGAGGACGTCAGAAAGCGGTTCTAGTCTAACAATACCGTCTTCGCGACCAAGCTCTACGGTTAGGGTTTGCAATCCGGTGTCATTTTCAATCCGGCCGGATCCGGTCCTAAATTTCATCAATCCGGATGGCTCGACAAAATCAGGTTTATTTTTACTTTTCGGTCCAAGATGAACTGTTAGTGAGTTATTCGAGTATAATTGTAGTCATAATAGGAAGTTTATAAAATAAAAGATATGTTAGGATTAAATATGGAGCAAAAAATTAAAGTTTAGTAGTTTAGGTAACTATTGGGTTGATGCAAAATTAATGCAGGTTTCCTCTATTGCAATATCTTAATTCCAATTGCGTAAACAAAGCTAATCCTAACATTGATCATTATTATACCAAAACAAACCTTATCTAATACCCTCTCTTTCACCATGAATTTGTTTAGTAAAATCGTTTTGTTCAGTGTGTTCAAAGGTCTTGAATCGAAAATGTCAAAGTGCGATTTTCGTCAAATTTATTTTTACGAATTTAAATTAGGGCGCAGCGCTGCGCAAACGGCTCGTAATATTAATGAAGTGTGGGGTCAGGGGGCTATTAATGAGTGCACGGTACAGCGTTGGTTCCAGAAGTTTCGCAGAGGAGATTTCGACCTCGAAGCAAGGAAGGTCGGGGCCGTCATCTTGCTCTGGACAACGACCAGCTGAGGTCAAAAGTGGAAGAAGACCCAACCAAAACCACACGAGAAATGGCGGCGGAACTCGGAACTCAAAAATTGCAACGTCTTTGCCCAGCATTGATGAATCGGAAGGGGCCGATCCTGCTCCACGATAACGCCAGACCACACGTTGCACAACCAACGTTTCGACGACTGCACGAGTTGGGCTACGAAGTTCTCCAACATCCGCCTTATTCACCTGACCTCTCTCCTACAGACTTCCACTTTTTCAGGCATCTGGACAACTTTTTGAGGGAGAAAAATTTTCAAAACCAGGACGACATTGAAAATTCTTTTCGTGATTTCATTGACTCCAGGGATTCGGATTTTTTTTTCTGGTGGAATAAGAAAGCTTGTTGAACGTTGGCAAAAGTGCATTGATTCAGATGGAAATTATTTTGATTAAATATATATGGTTAAAGTAAAGATATGGCGTATTTACAATACCTACTAAAAACCTGCATTAATTTTGTATCAACCCAATAGTAAAATTTTAATGGCTATTAAAACAGTCGGCTATTGATTACTATTTGCTGAAAATAAAGACTATTTGTTTTCTAACACCCTTTTTCCAAAATCAAAATAGCTTTTTAATAGTATATAATAAAGTTATTAGTACTTACATACTATTTGAAAAACAAATATTGTCAGTAGAATAATTTAAAGATTTTTAATACTAATACAAACTCATTATTGTGATAATTATGCCATTTATTAGACATTTTCATCAAAATATGATAGTGTCTATCATAAATATAAGACTTTTTTTGTGATTGTTAGCATTCTCAAATAATTTAAAATTATTTTTATCACAATTCCCATCTGTGTTAATTATGCAAGGATAATTATATAAAGTAACTTAATAAATCAATAGAGCTATCTGAGAAAGTGAAGTATAGGAAGAAGTGAGCAGTAACGTAGCTCAGCCTTCCTAGATTTCAATAGATTTGTAAGCAGTCTTCATATAATTCAGTACCATAACACTTGAGTGAGTCAGTACTTGAGTGAGAAATTTCTCTAAAAAAATGTTAGAGTTGTTTCAGAAGTTCCTCTACAGACAACATATAGGATGCTATAGCTCGCGTATGTTTAAGATAATAATATCTGTTTACATACATTTAGGTGAAGCACCAACGAAACCAAAACACATATATTGTCTCGCGAAAGGCGAAAGAATGATGCTCATCACCACACATGTACACTAAATGTAACGCATTTAAAGAACTTTTTTTTATTAAACTACACTATTTTTGGCAAAAAAAATTGCCGGTATATTATTGCCGGATCCGGTTAACGTATGATGATGCCGGATTACCGTATCCGGTTTTCCGGATTGCGATCCCTATCTACGCTATTTTGGAGGATCCAGGACTATTATTTTATTTTAGGTAATCGCAGTTTGAGGGAAAATTGACGAAGAAGAGTAAGAATTAATATTTAGGAGTACACTAAAATAGAGTGCGCTGTTTAGTTTTCATGGAGAAATAAAAACTGCTTTTATGAAATAATATAAACGGCGAAATTAAAATTAACAACAGTAACTTTATTTATTACAAAACAAAAAATTTGACATAAAATTTAATTTGCCATCTGCATTTCCTTCGCATTAAGCAAATTTGTGGACTGCTGAAGCAGCGGCTCATCACAGCAGAGTTCGTTAAGTGATCAGCATATCTCTTGGCCACCGCCTGCGTAGTCGTCGGGGTGGGCTGTAAGGATTCGTAGAGCATTTTAATGTTTCTGTAATGGAATGTTTAAGTCGTTATGTATTACGTCATTTGTGACGTAGAACGGTGCGTCCACTATTTTGCGCAGCACTTTCGACTGAAAAGACTGTATTCTTTAGATGCTTGATGGTTTAGCAGAGCCCCACAGTTCTATCCCGTATGTCCAGATTGGTTTTAGCAAAACTTTGTAAAGAGTTAGTTTGTTGGTTAATGATAATTTAGAGCGTTTGTCAAGTAATCTAGATAAAAGACCGTATCGTCTGTTGATTTCTTTGCGTTTTTGTCGAATGTGGATCGAATGTCGAATGAAATAATCAAATTTAAAAAAAAAAAATACGCTCTTTCTTACGTAATTAAACTACAACTATTTCTGGAAGAGGGTTTTATAAATAAGAACATATTTGCTTTCCTTGCTGGAGCCATAAAATATAGTAAGCAATTTATTATATTTACCTAATAATCAAACTAAATTAGATTACAGTTTAATAGAGACAATAAACGTTAGTTGGCTAAAACAAAAAAATTTAAAATTAGTAAGAAACACTAATGAAGATGTCATTTACCCAAATATATAGCCTAAACGTCCGAGAACTAAGGAAAAGTGTTCCAACACAGACAAGAATAACCAGAATGTTACAAAATTAAACTTACATGGAGAGGATCCCAAATCTGCCTCACCGATTTAGATTATTTTACTTTCACTTACCAATATATGAAATATATGGTTAAGGAAAGTATTGCGATGGTGAAAATTTTCGAATTCCAGTTTTCAATGAAAATACACGTTTTAGGTTCCCCTGAGTCAAAATAACTAAGTCCCGCAAAAAAGGTCTGTGTGTGTGTGGTAAGTCGTAATGTTACAGCAACTTTTACTTCAAAATCGCCTGACAGAACTTTGCATCTTTTTACGATTTTGATTAAACTCGCTGTATAGATGTTGGAAACATATGTAATAGATTAAATAATATAATTGTTTAGATATAGTCACATGGCAAAAGCTCCCATATGTTTGATGAGCTGGAGGTTGCAATTCAAAAGTAGATTATGTTACATGTTATGTGTTAAATTATAATAAATTATTTTGATATGTCTAATCTTCCAATATAAATTTAAACAATAATAATAAAAAGTGTATACAATATTCGCATAAATGTATACATTACCCTCCACACATTTCTATGAGAAATAACAAAAACAAAGATTTTTTTCTTAGATTTTCAGCTTCTCATCGATATACACACACACACACACACACACACACACACATATATATATATATATATATATATATATATACATATATATATATATATTCTTATGTTAAAAAAAAAAAATAACCTAAAAATATACGTTTCCTCTTTTCTCGTTTAGTTGGTAATACATTTTATTAAATTGTAAATTTAGCCGTTTTTACTTTCACTTACTATATATAGTAAGTAGAAGTATTGCGATCGTGAAAATTTTCGAGTTCCAGTTTTCAACGGAAATACACGTGTTAGGGTCTCCTGAGTCCAAATAACCAAGTCCCGCAAAAAGGTCTGTGTGTGTGTGTGTGTGGTAACTCCCGGGCGAAAACGGTAAGTACTATGAAACTGAAATTTCATATTTAAGACAACTATACGCCCGAGACGTGACAAAACTTTTTTATGAGCTTACCAGAAGAGGCACTTTATACCATGCATTTTGCACCTTTTTCGATTTTTTCGAAAACGGTTCCGACGATTTTGATTAAACTCGCTATATGGATGTAAAATTTAATGGGCTTTAATATCATTTAGGTTTTATTCTGATTAAAATGGTCTCACAGGGCTTAAATGCCGATATTATAAATTTTCTTCCCCTAAAGTACCTTTAATTTTGTAGATTCAATAAAAAATAACTATGTTACCTTGTTAACGCTGATGAAAAACAGGTAAATATATAAATTGAATAAATTCGATACGCAAATAAAGCAGAAAACAGAAAAAATATTTTTTTAATGCAATTTTTCGTTTTTGAACATAAGAGCAGTAATACACATGTATGATATACCGTTGGAAAGCTAAAGATTTTAGAAAAGCTTGTGTATGAGAAGCTTTTAAAAGTAAGGTATTTACGGTGAAAACTCGAATTCGAAACATTCCACGATCACAATACTTTCTATTAAGAATTGCAATAGTCATATGTTTATATTTTCTCCATTTGTAATTTTATTTGTTTAATTTTATGATTCATTATGTTTATTGTTTATTTATTTAACGTCACTTTATGCTACTATGGCTAATCGGACGATGCTACAGTGGGAGTCCTAAATTTTGCCTATCCAGGTTTTATTAGGATAGGGATCTTTAACGAGTACCTGACATCGCACAGGCTCGGGACCACCTTTTAACGTCCCCTCCGAAGGACGGCGTAACTAAGGATTTTTCACTCCCATTAAAAAATCCTAGGACCACCTGCGGGTTTGAACCCGTGACCTTTTAGCATGGGAGGCTGTTACGCTAGCCACCCAGCTACAAGTGATCCCATGATTGATTCATTTTTTTTTTTTGATTGATGATTGATCTCATGATTCATTATGTGCAAGCAGTCAATTGATTTTTATTTAATTTCCATCAGCTGTCAAGTTACCACTTGGCAGAGTGTGTTGTGGGAGAGTTAATGGAGTGACTCGCTAGTGTAGACGGTGTTTAATTAAGTTGGTGGTCGCAAAATGTGTCATCTTGTTCTCAAATCGCACATCCTAGAAGGAAATAGTGACAGAAAATAGTAGAAGGTTGTCGCAAGAAGTTGGAGTAGCAAAAGGAATGAAGGAACATCGCAGACGAGAGGAGAAGGAAGTCATCAGGGATTGAACGAACGAATCACCACCTTGCACGCTATAAACAGTATTTTGTTTTATTTTAATGAATATAAGCTTCTTCATGTTCTCTCTTTAATTATTTCATCTATTTACAATAATCAAAATTAAACGGATCGGCAGATAATTCAGCGACTCTTAATAACGACCGGATTGAGGCTGCGAGCAAACGCGTTAGTCGCCCCTCTTCCCAATACTTTCCCTTAATATATTTTATGTATAGGTTAGTATAAATTAAGCATATAAAAAATGAAAGGATATAAATATATTAATAAACAAACTTTTATATACGGAGTTTGTGTGGCGCAAGCCAAAATATCACTTCAATCAATAAGAATGAGTACAAAGTATTAAAGAAATAATCGGTCATTGATTACAGTGAATGAAACTGCAATGATATGCGAATTTATTTATCCAGAACATATTATTTCTATGTATTTTACAAATTTTACTTTCACTTACTATATATAGTAAGGGAAAGTATTGCGATCGTGAAAATTTTCGAATTCCAGTTTTCAACGGAAATACACGTTTTAGGGTCCTCTGAGTTCAAATAACCAAGTCACGCAAATAGGTCTGTGTCTGTGTGGTAAATCTCGGGCGGAAACGGAAAGTCCTATGAAACTGAAATTTCATATTTAAGACAAATGTACGCCCGAGACGTTACAAAACCTTTTTCATCAAAATGAGCTTACCAGCAGATCCACTTTAAACCATGCATTTTGGACCTATTTAAGTTTTTCTCATAAATGGCTCTGACGATTTCGATTAAACTCGCTACATCGATGTACAATTGGACGGGCTTTAAGATCGTGTAGGTTTCATTCTGATTGAAAGTCTGACAGGGCTTAAATGCCGATATTTTATAACCATATTATCTTGTTACCACTGATGAAAAACAGCTAAATATGCAAGTTGTGCGAATTTGAAAAGCAGCTAAAGGAGAAAACTGAAAAAATATTTTTTTATTGCAATTTTTCGTTTTTGAACATAAGAACAGTAATATACATATGTAATATACTGTTAGAAAAAAATATTATCTCATACACAAGAGCTTGTAAAAGTTAATAGAGAGTGATAAACAGCCGATAAAACTTAGTGTTTTTTTTAGATAATAATAAAATATGTTTTTAAAAAAACATATGTTTCTATATAAATTCAATTTGATTAATTCCTTAATAGTTTCACTTATTTTTATCTCGTACTGTATTTGAAAATTCTTTAATCGATTTTTAAAACGGAGGTAAGTGAAAGTCGTGTGTTGCCCGCACCAGATTTTTCTTTTTAGACTTACTAACTGCACACATATCGTTTTGCGGCTGGTACTAGGATTTTAAGGACCTTTAAACGTGGATTTCCGTTGACAACTGTGATTCGAATTACTACAAGGCGGTAGAGGTTAAGCCTAAAAGCACCAATAACAAAACCAGGCTAAAGCTAAGATTTAAGGTTTTGAACTATTGTTCATTTTAAGCTCCCCGAAAAAGCAAGTAAATAGAGACAGTAAATATAGCCCGGGTGATGGAGTGGCAGGCAGCTGAAGACCGCAGGAGCAGCTGGAGGCGTATCTGTCCCTCTCTTCGCTCTCCTTTCCAGATTGACTGATAACTTTATCTCGCCAACATTTATCCAACAACACGGCAGATTATTGTCTTAGAATCAGTTTATTTTCTTAAAACTCTGATTCCAAGTTTATGGAAGAATTGAGACGTTGATTTCCAAAAGGTACTGAAGGACATTTTTTTTTTCGAAATTGCTATTTTGACTTATTTGTATTCTAAAGGTTTAGTTTTATTTAGATCCGCCAAAAGGTTTATCTAAAAAAACCTAAAAATGCTTTGAAAAAGTATTTGAAAATTTCAATTCAATCCAAAAGGTAGTTTATTTATCACGTCTTGAATCACCGCTATTATTTTCATCAATGGTTTTAACCTAATAATCAGTTTTTAGGCTGTTTAAACAACTTAGATGCGTCGCTGTCTATTAGTTTGTTTATTTATTTAACGTCACTTTATGCTACTATGGCTAATCGGACGATGCTACAGTGGGAGTCCTAAATTTTGCCTATCCAGCTTTTATTAGGATAGTTATCTTTAACGAGTACCTGACATCTCACAGGCTCGGGACCACCTTTTAACGTCCCCTCCGAAGGACGGCGTAACTAAGGATTTTTTACTCCCATTAAAAAATCCTAGGACCACCTGTGGATTTGAAACCGTGACCTTTGGCATAGGAGGCTGTTACGCTAGCCACCCAGCTACAAGTGATCCCCGCTGTCTATTAAATTAAGTTTTTTTCATAGCATTTCTTCTTGCAGCAACATAAATTTAGTTTGAAAAAGTTCAGAAACTCACTATTGGTGATTCTATAAAAATGATGTATTATATAAATTAATTTAAGGTTTCTTTGTTTTTAAAAATACGAAGTAAAAAAAAAATAAACACTAACACTAACCTTAAAGTTCTCGCCAACCCTCATCACCCACTAAAACCTCAATTTCTTCTTTCTTTGCGGGAACGGCCGCTGATGCCCACTCTTCCCTCTCGGGTCCACGACGCGATTTTGCCTTTCCGCCAGAGTTTGGAGCAGCTATACCCCATCGGGCCGTCCCCTAGACCTCCCTGGTCCGTCTCTTCTATCCATTGTCAACTGTCTCTCACACGACTTCCAAAACTCACGACTCCACCAAAAGTATACCAGCAAGAATTTTTAGAGGTTATCCAAAGGCACCATAATGCTAATGTTTATTACACAGACGGCTCTCGGGGAGAACTAGGCGCTGGAGCTGCAGTTGTGAGTGAGGCCCAAGTTAACATTATTGCCCTCCCTTCTATATCGAGTAGCTATACCGCCGAAGTAACTGCCATCCTCCAGTCCCTCCTTCTTCCCCAGCAATCTACCTCTCTAGTAATCATATGCACCGATTCCCTCTCCACTCTCTCCTCTATCCGTAACATATATTCCTCTGACTACCTCATCCAAAGAATTCATACCACACTTGCATCCTTTTCCTCTCGGGTCAACATTGTTTTCTTGTGGGTTCCAGGACATTGTGGGATCTTGGGGAACGATCGGGCTGATTTAGCGGCACGTCATGCGGTTTCCGAGGGTCTTGAACTTCAAGGTGTGAGCCTGCCTGACCTTGTCACTTCAATTCGATCGAGCATATTGGGTTGCTGGCAGCAGGAGTGGGCGGCCCTCGGGAACAACAAGCTTCGCCTTATTCGGCCCCGTGTTGGCCCTTGGGGGTCCTCCTGCCGACCGTCTCGACGCGAAGAGGTTGTGCTCGCGCGCCTTCGTATAGGACACTCTCGGTTGACCCACGGTTATCTCATGGCCTGTGGACATCCGCCTCTCTGTCGATCATGTCAGGTTCCTCTCTCAATACTCCACATCCTCACAGAATGTCGACAATATACCGCTTCACGTATTTTTTTCAACCTCCCCACCGATCTGTCGCTTCTTCTCTCTGATTCCTCTCCTCATATAACTAACATCATTCGCTTCCTAAAGTCACACCATCTTTACTCTCAGATCTAAACTATACTCGCACTCTACTCCTATAATCATGTAACCTGTGTCTAACGGTGTAAAGGCGAACATGACCCTGGTGGATGTCGCTTTGAAAAAAAAACAAAAAAAAAAACACTAACGCTATAAATAGTAGGGCGCGCACGCGCATTACCGAGAATTATACAGTGTCGGGAATTAAATGTCGCAGTCGAGACGTAAGTGAGTGCGTACGTACTACAGGACTTCCATCAAGTCACACACGGTGACCATCAAGTCCCACAGGGGGACAGCAGAGACTCATAATCGAGAAGAAGACCAGTCCCACAGGGGGACAGCAGATAAGATTACCTTAAATATGAATACAACATTGAAAGACTAATAATTTAACAATTATAGTATTTAATTTGAATCAGAACTATTACTGTACCACATTAGAATTGTGGGTGACCATTTTATTGTTTTATTTTGTATTATTAATTTTAATTAAACATTTCTTTTTTATACATAGTCTGGCGTCTTTATTTTACACGCAATATATAACCAACGCACATAACCAATTTACTAATATTATTTACCAAACAAATAGAAAAATGGTATTTGATCCAGTAAATAGTTGAAATTAGCATTCCACGAACTTGCTAAATATGAGAAGAAAAACCGTGCCTGATCTAACTTAGTTGATTTTTTTTATGTAAAACAAAAGCTCAAAAGTTATTTAGTTATCAGTCTCTGTAGTTAAATATTTTTTACACGTAGTTAATAATATAGATAAATTTTCTAAATTCACACAAATAATAAATACAATTTCAAAACAAACTTAATTACCTAATATCTAATTATAGTGCCATAAATAGATAAATTATCCTTTGAATATTTACTTTCTTTATGAAGAATAGATGATCAATGTAATTAACCCAACAAAGAAAGATATTTCTCAGAGGGAGAATAAGGAAATATACATAACTTAGTAATAAACGATATAAAGACGTAGGTAATGTATCATGAAGGTTATAGTAACAGTTACCAACTTATCGCGCGTTATATTCTTCCAAAAAGTATTATATCCCTTTTAATGCTTTCTAAAAAAGTACTTCATCCACGTTTCATTCCAAAAAGTACTGTTAACGCCACTTATACCAGTATATTTAGCTTTTATAAATTCCTCACATACTTTGGACAAAAGCTATTATCAAGTATTCATTGATCAGCATAATAACAGAAAAACATATGGTTTTATATAACGGTTGGAACAGATATGATAAAAACTTCCAGTGTGTGATTATTAACTGTTACCTATTTTGTTAATATATAACACGTTTACCTTTAACCTGTTTTTTTACCTATTATCTCTTTTACCATATTCATTTATTTATTTCTTCAATCATCGTTCTGCAAAGCATAAATCACCTTCAAGAAAAACGGTCCTACGAATCAGCTCAGCTTTCAGGCACAGCGTAAGGAGATCCTAAGGACGACCTCGCTGGCCCCAACAAGTACTACATAAAGTGCAATAATTTGGAAAAATAAGTTTATATAGAATTTATGGCCATGGTGACCGTGTAGTGATAAGCATGTGCTCTCATTCTCTCTATTATAAATGTGATTTATTCATGTTTATAAACTGTATTTAAGAGTGACTACTAGCTTAAACGGACAAGTTGTTAGTCTAGTTTAAAAAGTTATAGTAAGTTTAAGGATGTATAAGTGAGTAACAACTAACAAAGTGGAAAAAATGTGAAGTGTGCAAGGTTAGTTTTTTTTTTTAACCATCAATTTATCTAATTTAATAAGTTTAAAACTTTAAAAACATTGTGTGTCTGTGTAAATATTGTTTCAAAACATTGTTTTTCGTGCGATCTGGTAAGTAAATAGAAGCAAAGAGAGCAATGGCGTCTGAAAATATAACCAATATGGACCTACAAGAGGCAGGCTCTTCAACTATGCCAGAAGAAAATAACGAGTGGGAGGTGATTACAGGACGAAAAAGACCATCATCGTCAGCAGATCCTAGGCTATACATAAAGAAATCAAATACAATAGAAACCAGCAACAGATTTGACCCTCTTTTAAATATGACTGCAGGAGAATCCGAGAAACAATCAAACTCAATAGAAAATAACAAAGTTAAGCCACCACCTATATTCCTAAAAGGAATACAGAATATCGAAGCATTGATTGCGTTTTTAAAAAAAGAAATAGGTTCTAGTTACTTTAGTATCAAATCAACAGCCAGAAATTTAATTGTATACCCAGCTACCCCAGACTCCTACAGAACAGCTGTTCGCTGCTTAAAAAAGGTAAATGCCGACTACCATACGTATCAACTGTCGGAAGACAAAAACCCAAGAGTAGTTATTAAAGGACTTCACCCATCTACACCAACATCAATAATAAGTGAAGAACTGAAAGCTAAGGGCTATGAAGCTGTAAACATTACGAATGCTATCTCAGCCAGAACCAAACTGCCACTACAAATGTTCTTTGTCGACATTTCTAAAAATACATTCAATGAAAAAAAATACATTTTCCAGCCCTGCCGAACGTTCTTCAACATCAGCCTCTGGAACCTGTCGGTGTAAACCCCAGAATGTAACGCCCAAACTGCCCTCGGCCCAACGTGGAAGCTCAGCCTCAGCCGCATCTAAGATCAGGTATGAGGGAAGACAGTAGTCAGTTGGTACCACCAGCTGGCTCTGAGCCTTATTTACAATCCAACATACTAAATAATTTAAATGCCCTCATTCAGCCCCTTTACAGCCTAATTAGCCAAATAACGCATTTAACACAAGCATTAGCAGTAACTTATGGACATTAGTTCTTTAACTGTTGGCTCCCTGTCAATCCTCCTTTGGAATACTAACGGACTACTTCGACATAAGACTGAACTGGAAATTTATCTTCATCAAAAACGTATCGACATTGTACTTTTGACAGAAACTCATCTCACATCACGCAATAAACTTCCTATACCTAATTATCATTTATACAGAACAGACCATCCCGACAATACTGCACACGGAGGGACAGCTATATTAATAAAATCGACCCTAAAACATTACCCTATACACGTAGACTCAACGGCTCAGATACAAATAACAGGAATACAGTTACAGACTAAATACAAAAACATAACACTAGCTTCTATTTACTGCCCTCCTAAGTATATCATTACCGACCAAATGTTTATTGAACTATTTAACTCCTTTGGTAGAACATTCCTGGCAGGAGGTGACTTCAATGCAAAACACAAAGCTTGGGGTTCTCGTTTGTGTACACCAAGGGGCAGAAAACTCAAATCTGCTATTGACCACTTGTCATTGAACGTATTTTCACCTGACAAACCGACTTACTTACCAAATTCTTGTCACAAAAAACCTGACGTACTTGACATATTTGTAGCCAAAGATTTAACGACTCTACCGATTACAGTTACAACTGAAACAGACCTTGGCTCAGATCATTTACCGGTGAACCTGATGTTGGGGGTGGAGAAATTCTTTGCGGAAAGAAGACAGTCGCTTACCTACGGAATGGTGGATTGGGATCTATTCAATAAGCATATTAATGCCCAGCTCACTGTCCCTAAAGCACTAAAAACTGAAAAAGACTTAGAAGATGCAGTTGAATTCTTCACTTCAACCGTTCAAGAAGCTGCATGGTCCTCACAACAAAAAAAGAAGGCCAGGAATAACTTCGCCATCCTACCCTCAATATATCAGGGACCTAATCCGAGCCAAGAGACGATCACGCAACAGTGGCAAACTAACAGACTTCCTTCAGACAGACGAATCTTCAACAAACTTAACAATGAACTTAAAACAGAAATACGAAAATTCAAACAAACTAACTTTGACAAATATCTGGAAACCTGACAACCGACGACAACAGCCTTTGGCGACATACCAAACGAATTCTGAAACATCGAGAAGTTTCTGCCCCATTGAGAAACGATGATGGTTCTTGGCCGTGTCGGATAAAGACAAATCTGAAATCTTCGTTGACTATCTTTCAAGTGTTTTTCAACCTCACACAGACTTAACCGACATACAACACGAAAATTATGTACAGAAATTCTTGGACTCTCCTCTTCCCATGTCTCTTCCACCAAAATCCTTTACTCTTTCCGAGGTATCTAGACAGATTATGAAAATGCCGAAAAGAAAGACTTCTGGTTACGACCTTATCACTGCTGAGGTGCTTCAAAAAATCCCCAGAAAAGCTTTAGTATTTCTTACTATATTATACAATGCTATACTCAGGACGACCAAATTCCCCATTCAATGGAAATATTCTACGATTTCAATGATACACAAACCTAACAAAGACAAATACAGACCTGATTCCTACAGACCAATTAGCCTTCTTCCAGTATGCTCAAAAATATTTGAAAAATTATTGTACGGACGCATTATTAACATACTGACTGACCACAACATATTACCAGACCATCAATTCGGATTTCGCTCTTTTCACTCCACAACACAACAGCTACACAGAGTAACGGACTTTATTTCCACTGCACTTGAACTAAAACAATACGCTTCTGGGGCATTTTTGGATATTACTCAAGCTTTTGATAGGGTGTGGCACCAGGGTCTTCTTTTTAAACTAAAACCCATACTTCCAAGCACTTATTATCTAGTTTTACAATCTTTTCTCTATGACCGCTACTTTTCTGTC
The DNA here is from genome assembly GCA_023052935.1 of Piezodorus guildinii. Lineage (NCBI taxonomy): Eukaryota > Metazoa > Arthropoda > Insecta > Hemiptera > Pentatomidae > Piezodorus > Piezodorus guildinii. Next base: position 211,013,695 of record CM041292.1, read on the forward strand.
CGACAGGGTTCCGAGACCTCATCAGTCAAGCCAGTCTCTGCAGGAGTTCCCCAAGGTTCTATCCTGGCCCCACTTCTGTACTTAATATACACATATGACTTACCGACAAACGAAAACATCCTAACTGCGACTTATGCCGACGACACTGCAATTATTACTAAAAACACAGACCCTACACAGGCCAGTATGACTTTACAACATCACTTAGACAATGTGCAAAACTGGTGTAGGAAATGGAAATTAAAGATTAACCACGACAAATCACTACATGTTACATTTACACTTAGACATGGAACCTGCCCTCCAGTTTACATAGACAATCACCAGATACCACAATCAAACACAGTAACGTACTTAGGACTTATTTTTGACAAAAGGTTGACATGGGGCCCACACGTCAAGACTAAACGTAAAACTCTAAATTTTCGACTGAGACTATTGTATTCGATACTTCATAGACATTCTAAATTACCCATCAGACAGAAACTTAACGTATACACTTATTTATTAAAACCAATATGGACTTACGCTTGCCAAATATACGGACCTGCTAAAAAGACACACATACGAAAAATACAAACCTTTCAATCGCAATTTTTAAGACTGGCAACGAACTCACCACCTTATGTTTCAAACGATACCCTACACACCGACTTACGTATTCCAACTACAACAAACCACATTCGATCGACTTACAAACGATTTCACGACAAACTAAATGGACACATAAACAAACTTGTGCAAAACATGGCTACAACCGACATACCATCCATAACTCGGCGTAGGCTGAAAAGGAGTTGGATGAGGGATCTCCTGACCTAAAAATATAGTTCTGCTTAATGTCAGGAGGATGCACCACTGGGTGCTGTCTCCCTCATGCCTAACCACGCCATGTTTACTTAGATTTTAGCACATTTGCTGATTGTAATTTTTTTTTACAGGTGTAAATAAAATATTAAGTGAAAAAAAAAAAAAAAAAAAAATATATAGAATTTATTTAGAAACATGTGTTTTATTAAAAAATCTATTATATTATTATCTAAAGTAATTAGTTTGTTTTATCTTCTTTTCATCACTCTCTATTAACTTTTAAAAGCTTGTGTATGAGATAATATTTTTTCTAAAATCTTTAGCTTTCCAACGGTATATCATACATGTATATTACTGTTCTTATGTTCAAAAACAAAAAATTGCATTAAAAAAATATTTTTTCAGTTTTCTCCTTTAGCTGCTTTTCAAATTCGCACAACTTGCATATTTAGCTGTTTTTCATTAGTGGTAACAAGATTATATAGTTATTTTTATAGAACCATTAAAATTAAAGGTAATTCAGAGAAAGAAAATTAAAAATATCGGCATTTAAGCCCTGTCAGACCATTTTAATCCGATAAAAACCTACATGATATCAAAGTCCATTAAATTTTACATCGAAATAGCGAGTTTAATAAAAATCATCGGAACCGTTTTCAAGAAAATGGAAAAAAGGTGCAAAAGACATAGTATAAAGTGGCTCTTCTGGTAAGCTCATTTTGATGAAAAAGGTTTTCTAACGTCTCGGGCGTATATTTGTCTTAAATATGAAATTTCAGTTTCATAGGACTTACCATTTTCGCCCAGGAGTACCACACACACATTTTTGCGGGACTTGGTTATTTGGACTCAGGGGACCCTAAAATGTGTCATTCCGTTGAAAACTGGAATTCGAAAATTTTCACAATCACAATACTTTCCTTTACTATTTATAGTAAGTGGAAAGTAATAAGATTTATAATAATAAATAATAATATAAAAATCTTTTTTAAGTATTTCGTTAATTACTTCTTCAAGTCATATGTCAAGACTGTTATCAAAACAATATCGCATTAAACACGTTGGAACTTGCAAAAGTGTCGCCCCGCCTCACGGGAAAAAACGTAGACATTTGCCCCGGCGTGAACGTGTTAAAGGAAAGAAGAAACCACAACCAGGAGAATTTGATCTTCTGAGACATTCCGTCCTCTACCGATTGCCCTAACACTGACTACCAACAAATCGGTTCTGAGAGCTGTTGAGAGATTCACCTCTTTCACACCTGTTCCCTAGTTGTTCACATCGGGATTTGTGGAAGTTGTAAAGGTATTGGTACCCCTTGTACCTGGCCAAGGAGCTCTGAGGATTATGGGCTTAGAGCCTAAGCAGTTATGGACAATCGCCTACGGTACCTGCTGCTCTGTCAAAGGCCCTTCTCATTTTATTGTCAACTGCTCAATGACCAAGTAATCTTCCGGAAACCGAACCAATTTGTTGGATGTTAACTGTTCTGTGGGAAAAGACGACGGTGACAAACGGGCTGCTCCGACCTTCGGAAATATATCTCAAGCGACCACTTTACGAACTGACTTAATCTTCTTCTCAGATGCCACATAGCACTTCTGTGTAATCCACGGCTTCTATAACCATGCATCCCCAAACTGGTCATCTAAGATATATACAAACTGGTCATCTAATATATACATGATCATATGTATATATTATACATATATGATATTATCTAATACACGGAATTTTAAAGATTAATGGAGAGTGATGAAAAGCCTATAAAACTAACTTTTTTTTTAGATAAAAATATAATATTAGGCTGTGTCACATGAAATGTCCGTTTTCAAAGTAAAGGATTTTTATTATAAATACGATATGAAAACAAGATAATTTTATTCGTAGTATTTACCTTCTTTTTCTACACATTTTTCCCAACGTGACACCAACTTTTTTATCCCCGAACTGAAAAAGTCTGAGCTTTGAAGTGAAACAAAATCTTGAAAACGCACTTTTCATTTGATCATCATTTTCAAAAATTTTTTCTTTGACGAAGTTGTCTAAATTCCTGAACAGGTGGTAATCTGTTGAAGACAAATGGGGAGAATCGTTGTCTATTACGGACGGAGTAAGTTTTCTTCGTCGGGGCAAGTTTTCCAAGTCGGTATCCCCAGGCGAATGGTCCGTTCATTAACACTCCCTTCCCGAAACGCCTTGTAAATATTTCTAGGGGCCTCAGCTGCCGAATGGCCGAGTTTAAACTCGTACAAAAATATTACTCGAAAATCAGGTTTTTCCATGTTCATATTTGGAGTTATACTTAAAAGTGGGTAATTGAGTGGGAAGCTTATGTTTATTATACAGAGTTAGAGGATATATAACTGTTTACTTTAAATATTTAAACGTTCGGAAGAAAACAACAGAGACCTGCAGAGTCCTTTATGTATTTCAGAAACAATGAAAACGGACATTTCATGTGAAACAACCCAAAAATTTTAAGCATTTTGATTTAAACGGAACATTATTTTTTTAACCATTGTAACTGACATATGTACTAGGTTCCTCGTACCCTCCATCACCACCTGATGATGCTACCTGTCCAATGACCTCAGGTAGAAGAGATGCGATAATAAAGTAATGAGGAGTATATAGAGGAGATGGTTGGAGGAGTTTACGGGGACTGGCGGAGATCCAATACAAACTGGACCTAGACTAAACTATCGGACCGACGTGGGCTCCAACTACGTCAGAAGTTGAGCAGGACTCCTTACGTCGAGGTTTTGGCCGACGTTCCGTCAGAACGGAGGCGGGAGAGCTTTCACATTTCGGGCTACTTCCTTGACGTACTACTTCTCCTAGATAATACACAATCGTTAGTATTTTAAGAAAATGTCCATTTATTTTTAGCAACATTGCGCAGAAATATGACATGATGGGAATAACAGCGATATACTTGTCTGACAAGAACTTCCTTCGTCAGGACTGAGGAGTTAGGTATACATATACTCCTGCCAACAGGCTAGAACTGTTTGCAGGCATCATGATTCAATTCGTTTATATATATTTATGTATATGCGTACTATTTAACTGTGTAATATTAATAATGTCGGTTATATACCTCATTATAGTATTCATTATTTTTATTTTAAAATACATAAATCCGTTTCTAGGTATGTTAATAAACCGTGGGGATCATGAGGCAACTTGATAAAGCATGATCAGGGTATTTCTATGACATTTTAGAATATTATTATTCAGTATGTTGATGTTTATAAATAGACAATAATTTTCGAAAACATTAATGTGATATTATTGTTCCATGCCAGTAAGTGGTCTTATAAATGACATATATATATATATATATATATATATATATATATATATATATATATATATATATATATATATATATATATATATATATATATAAAAGTTAAGATGAGATAAGTACCAATATAGAGCTTAATCCTATTTCCTGTAAATGTAAACATGTGATAAAGTATAAATAGAGGATTAGAAAGACAAATAAATCAGTTGTTCTCTAGCAAGCGTGCGTATCATTTCTCCTCCCTATTTCCCTTTTTTTTTAGATATTTTTCTCAGCCGAACTTAAGTGGTGCCGAAACCCGGGAAACTTTGTTTAAGTATTTTGAGTGCGAAAAGAAAAGTGTTTGGTTTTTTTTTTCTCCCTTTAAATTTCTTTTCGGCGTTTCACTGTTGTAATTTTTTTTTCTTTGTATTTCTGTCAAAATTTAAAAACATGGCCGAAGGTTTCTTAAGACCACCAGTTCTCACAGTTCCGGAAGAAAGGGTATTACCTCAGGCGTCACAGCAGGTGGTACCCCCAGAGTTACCCCCGCTACCGGCGCAGACGTTGGCAGGGGCACACGCAACCACTCTGGAGTGGATCAAAGTATGGACGGCGACAGCGCAGGACATAAGAAAAGCCATCTCGGAACTGGAACGATTTGACGGCGAGGTAGGCGATCTAAACCATTTCTTAAAGGGAGGAGATAGAATAATGGCAAGCATAGAGGCTAAATTAGAGGAAAGGCTGATGGACTCACAGGATGCGGTATCGCTTCGAGCAGCCCTGGTATGCCGAGTCCGTAGGCAGATTTTAAATCTGATACAGGCTGATGAGGACACGCCATGGGTCGTCATTAAGGACAGGCTGAAGAAGGCATTTGGAGGAGGTAGGTGGGCTCCGGAAGAGGACATATTCCAGATGTTCCGTGAGACAAAAAGACCACACCAGACGAGTGGCCAGTACGCCGGGATATTACTGGCCCGCTACAACCGGATTACAGAGAAGTTGAGAGAAGCGCACTGCACAGAAGAGGTGGAAGGCAGGATGGGCTTTTTATCGACTATTTTGAAAGTCCAATTGGCAAGAGAAACGGGAAGGAAAGAGGGCCTTCCCCGAGATAAGACATTCATAGAATGCGCTCAGGAGATGGTGGATGCAAGTGCAAGAGAAGAGGAATCCAGGCACGGGGAAGTAGAAATGGAGTGGACAAAGGTGCCCTATAGAAGAACTGAGCCTTACAGAAATAGACCCGAAAACTGGAGGAAGAAGGTACCGGAGTCCTACAGTAGAGAGAGAGTTATCCCTAGGGACAGGAGACAAGGAAGGGAGAGGAAAGGCTTTCGCAAAGAAGACCGCAAGTGCCACGGTTGCGGAAAAGTGGGCCATTTAGTAGCCCAGTGCCCGCGTACTCGATGTTTTGAGTGCGGAACGGAAGGGCACATTGCTCGGCAGTGCCCTTACATGAGTCGGAACCGAGACATAGGCAGAGGAGAGCCGATGGAGGTCAATGCTCAACGGGTGTGGACGAGGCCTAGATCAGCATCAGGTTCAGTACAGTCATCGGACTCATCGGAGACGGAGGACGACAGGAGCGAACCAGGAGACAGCAGAGGGGAAGATGTAAAAAGCGTGAGGAGGAGCGGAGGTCGACGAGGAGCAGCTGGGAGCAGAAGACGTCATGATGACTGAGGTGAGTGTGAGCAGAGGGGCAACCGCGCAGTAGTGAATAATATTAGAGGGTTGTGCGGTAGGTTGCCTATCATAAGAGTCGCGCGGGGAGCGTGGTGTTTAGTGGACACAGGTAGCTCCCACACAGTGATGTCAGGGAAAATGATTGAGGTCTTATGTAAAGAAAAGAGGATACCGAAGGTTTGCCAATGTAGACTCATTACTCTGGGCGGCCCGTGTAGGGTGGAAGGAGAAATAGAAATAGAACTCAGTCGTTGGGGATTGGAGACCGAAAAATTAGTGGTTCACGTGGTAGAGAGTATGCCGCGGGAATATGGAGGAATAATCGGATGCGATTTATTAGGGAAATTGGGAACCAAGATAAGGAGCAAGGGCAGCGAATGGGCGATAAGGATAGGACAAAAGTCGTATAGGGGAAAATGGGCGCAGAGGGATGGGTTGGGCCAAGTAGGCGCAATAAACCAGGCAGAAGATTGGAGGAAAACCCTTTTCCGTGAATATAAAGATATTTTCTTCCAGGAGGGAGGTATATTGGGAGTCACCGGGAAAACAACCCATGAAATCCCGTTGAAACAGGAGCGAGTGACATACGTCAAGGAACGTCGGTATCCGCAAGCGTTACGTCGCCACATACGGGAGGAGTTAGATGAACTCAAGCGTCAGGGAATAATCGTCGATAGTACGTCCCCTTATAACAGCCCTCTATGGGCGGTGAAGAAAAAGAGCATGGGCGACGGGAAACCGGAAAAATATAGGGTGGTTGTGGACTTCCGGAAATTGAATGAAAACACAGTAGACGAGAAATATCCCATACCCCGGTTCGAGGACATCCTGGACCGTCTTAGTGGGGCCACGGTGTTCAGCACTTTAGATCTGAAGGCCGGATACCATCAAATTCAAATGCACCCTGGAGATAGGCATAAGACGGCGTTTTCATTCGAGCGCGGGCATTATGAGTTCACGCGAATGCCGTTCGGTTTGAAAAACGCGCCCATAACATTCCAGCGGCTGATGGACGAGTTTCTTAGAGGGATCGATGAGGCGGTCTGCCAGGTCTACATGGACGATCTCTTGATCTTTAGTAGGACCGAGGAAGAACACATCACTCACCTGCGCAGCGTTTTTGATCGTATCAGGCAATTCGGACTCAAGCTATCGGGAGAAAAGTCGATGTTGGGTAGGTCGGAAATAAATTTTTTAGGCCACACGATATCCCAGGAGGGTGTGAAACCGGATGTCCAGAAGGTGGCGGCAATCCAGAACATGGCGATACCACGGGATGTTAATGGGATTCGACGGCTGTTAGGAACGCTTAATTATTACAGACGGTTCGTGCCGGATATGGCGCGGTATCTAGTTTCTCTCAATAACCTCCTTAAGAAGGGTCAGACCGTTGTAGTGACACCCGCCATGGAGGAGAACATCCGTCGGTGCATGGCGCGGTTGCAGGAGGAACCTATCTTGGCATTCCCAGACTTTACCAGGTCTTTTTCAGTAACCACCGACGCTAGTGAGTATGCGCTGGGGGCCGTACTTTCCCAGGACGGACCAGAAGGGGAGCGTCCCGTAGCGTATGCAAGTAGGCGTCTCACTGAGGCAGAGAGCAGATACAGTGCGTTGGAGCGGGAACTCTTGGGGATCGTATGGGCGGTAGAGCATTTTCGTCCTTACGTGTTTGGGCGGAGGTTTAAGGTACACACGGACCATAGGCCCCTCCAATGGGTCGGTACCCTCAAGGAATCCTCGGCGCGCGTAACCCGGTGGAAGGAGTTCCTCAGCCAATATAACATGGAGGTTTTATATAAACCTGGCCGCGATAACGTTGTGGCGGACTGGCTGTCGCGAGCGCTGGTGGTTAACGCGATCGAGGAAGAGGAGAGTGGGCCGTCCGGGGGTGTTCGACAGTTCCTTCGTGAGTGGACACCTGAGGGCGAAGGAGGGCGCGGTACCCCGGAGTCTGGCAGTACAGCGGTATCTGATGAGCACGCTAGCCCGTCCGATGAGCGTTTTACTTTCACTTAAGTAATTCCAAATAACCAAGTCCCGCAAAAAGGTCTGTGTGTGTGTGGTAACTCCCGGGGGAAAAGGTAAGTCCTATGGAACTGAAATTTCATATTTAAGACAAATATACGCCCGAGACGTTACAAAAGATTTTTCATCAAAATGAGCTTACCAGAAGAGCCACTTTATACCATGCATTTTGCACCTTTTTTCGATTTTCTCGAAAACGGTCCCGACTATTTTGATTAAACTCGCTGTATCTATGTAAAATTTAATGGGCTTTAATATCATGTAGGTTTTATTTGGATAAAAATGGTCTGACATGGCTTAAATGCCGAATATTTCATTTTTCTTTCTCTAAAGTACCTTTAATTTTGTTAATTGTATAAAAAAATTATGTTATTAGCATTGATAAAAAAACAGGTAAATATGTAAGTTGTGCAAATTTAAAAAATAATTAAGAAGAAAACTGAAAAAATTAGTACATTTTTTTTTAACATAAGAGCAGAAATATACATATATGATATACCGTTGGATACCTAAAGATTTTAGAAAAAATATTATCTCATACACAAGCTTTTAAAAGTTATTAAAAGAGTGATGAAAAAATATAAAACTAACTGATTATTTTATATATCAATATAATCGATTTTTTAATAAAACACATGTTTGTGCAGAAATTCAATTTAATTAATTCTTTAGTTTTTTAAATCATATTTCTCTTTAACTGTATTTGAAAATTCTTTGCCCGCACCAGATTTTTTTATCTCCAAGTTATTTAAAAATTCTTAAAAACCATTCAAAATGATTTTAACAACGGAGGTATGTGAAAGTCGTGTGTTGCCTGCACCAGATTTTTTTATTATTTTCTATACATTTAAATGAGAGAGGTTGGGTTTTGTTTTTTCTTCTTTTTTAAATATTTTTTCTATTTTTATTTATTTGTTTAAAAGAATTACATGAAGAAATATTTGTAAAAAGTATTAAATGAAATAAAATGCCAATTCTGAATAATGTTGACACTTACTATATGAAAAAGTGTAAAATGTACAAGTTTTAAGTGTTATATTTATTTTTTCTAAAACTTCAATTTATTACCTAAAGCAATATTATGAATATGTTATCGTGTATGATATAATGGAAAAAATGAGTAAAATAAAAACTGTAAAAAATAAATAAAATAAGTCAGAGCGGTTAAGCTTTGCCACAATGAAAAAGCACTAAGGGCTAATTTAAATCCTTCATTAAATGTCCATACAAATCATGCACAGAAAAAAAATTAATATATTTTTTAACCGGCTCTAACTAATAAAAAAAAAAAATCTATATTTAAAACTACTGGTCCTCTGACAAGGCTGTATATGACCCAGAATAAAGAGGCTGAACCGTTGATTGACTCGAAACGATATTTAAAAAACAGGAATGTTAGGAAAAAACGTTAAAATAATTAAGGGAGAGTGAGAGAGAAGCTGTGAGAGAGTGAATGACACGGGGGGCAGGTGTACCCCTATAATCCTCCCTCCTTTGTGACCTCTCACGTTTCGGCCCTAATCCTGCCAGGACATAAATCTATATGGACGGCTCTGAGAACTGTTTACTCTTCACTATTTGTTCACTCTGGAGGGGGTAGGGGCACAGTTGTTATCATATTTACAAATAGCATTCTTGTTTCCTATTATAAAAATATTTGCACAAATAAGACTATCCGGAAACTACAATATCAAATTATCATTCAATGATACTTATTATAACTTTAAACAGAAGGAAAACTGTACACTATGCGACCTTAACGAGAGTACTTATTTCATATTTTTATAAGATTCAACTTTATAGGCACCGTTCTGTAACCATAATATTCCTAATGCCCTACATCTGAATAATGTGGATTTTCAGTGAGCTGTTCACCACACTGAAGACTTTAGGGAATTAAAAAACATCTATTATTATGCCAAACAGTGCTGCCAGATCAAATCCTTTATAATAAACTAGCTGTACCTAGCGGCTTTGCACGCGAAATAAAGTAAGGGGAAGTATTGCGATCGTGAAAATTTTCGAATTCAAGTTTTCAACGGAAATACACGTTTTATGGTCCCCTGAGTCCAAATAACCAAGTCCCGCAAAAAGGTCTGTGTGTGTGTGTGTGTGTGGTAACTCCCGGGCGGAAACGGTAAGTCCTATGAAACTGAAATTTCATATTTAAGACAACTATACGCCCGAGACGTGACAAAACTTTTTTCATCAAAATGAGCTTACGAGAAGAGGCACTTTATACCATGCATTTTGCACCTTTTTTCGATTTTCTCGAAAACGGTTCCGACGATTTTGATTAAACTCGCTATATCGATGTAAAATTTAATGGGCTTTAATATCATGTAGGTTTTATTTGGATAAAAATGGTCTGACAGGGCTTAATTGCCGATATTGTAACGGCTAACTAAAGGAGAAAACAAAAAAAATATTTTTTTAATGCAATTTTTCGTTTTTGAACATAAGAGTAGTAATATACATGTATGATATACCGTTGGAAAGCTAAAGATTTTAGAAAAAAATATCATCTCATACACAAGCTTTTAGAAGTTAATAGAGAGTGATGAGAAGAAGATAGAACTAACTGATTATTTTAGATAATAATATAATGGATTTTTTAAAAAAACATATGTTTCTATATAAATTCAATTTGATTAATTCCTTAATAGTTTCACGTGTTTTTATCTCTAACTGTATTTGAAAATTCTTTCATTGATTTTAAAAATCGAGGTAAGTGAAAGTCGTGTGTTGCCCGCACCAGATTTTTTTTTTTTAGTTTCTGCGAATTGAGAAAGTTGTTTATGATAACTGTGTTAGGGAATGTTATACAATATAAACATATCTGAGAGAGCAGAGAGTTTAACTTTTAAATATGTCTATGTACGACAAATAAATGATTATTGTTGATTGTCAGATATTGATTTCATTCAGTTTAATCTACAATAACATACCAGTAGCAAGTAGCCATACCTGTGATTATCTAATTCTGACATTTTTGCTTTAAAACATTATCATTCTATATCATCTTAACTTCTATGTGACATAAATGCGTATTTTTTCATCTCGTGAGTGTACTTTTCCGCCTGAATAAGCTCGCATTTTTTTAGGATTCAGAACTAAGTTCTATTATTTTTTCAAGACTTAAACGTTTTTCAGGCAATTGATCATTTAAGAAATCTGTTGCAGGCAACACACGACTTTCACTTACCTCGATTTTTAGAATCAATGAAAGAATTTTCAAATACAGTTAGAGATAAAAATTCGTGAAACTATTAAGGAATTAATCAAATTGAATTTCTATAGAAACATGTGTTTCATTAAAAAATCTATTATATTATTATCTAAAATAATCAGTTAGTTTTATGTTCATTTCATCACTCTCTATTAACTTTTAGAAGCTTGTGTATGAGATGATATTTTTTCTAATATCTTTAGCTTTCCAACGGTATATTATACATGTATATTACTGCTCTTATTTTCAAAAACGTAAAATTGCATTAAAAAAATATTTTTTCTGTTTTCTCTTTTAGTTGGGTATCGAATTTATATATTTACTTGTTTTTCATCAGCGTTAACAAGATAATCTAGTTATTATTATTGAATCTACAAAATTAAAGGTACTTTAGGGGAAGAAAATTTAAAATATCGGCAATTAAGCCCTGTCAGACCATTTTTATCCATATAAAACCTACATGATATTAAAGCCCATTAAATTTTACTTCGATATAGCGAGTTTAATCAAAATCGTCCGAACTGTTTTCGAGAAAATCGAAAAAAGGTGCAAAATGCATAGTATAAAGTGGCTCTTCTGGTAAGCTCATTTTGATAAAAAATGTTTTGTCACGTCTCGGGCGTATAGTTGTCTTAAATATGAAATTTCAGTTTCATAGGACTTACCGTTTCCGCCCGGGATTTACCACACACACACACATACCTTTTTGCGGGACTTGGTTATTTGGACTCAGGGGACCCTAAAACGTGTATTTCCGTTGAAAACTGGAATTCGAAAATGTTCACGATCGCAATACTTCCCCTTACTATATATAGTAAGTGAAAGTAAAAAAACAACAACAATCAAATTGTTAGAAAGCTACACACACAACATGGCTATGAAACGAAATATACTTGTTATAAGTATTTTAGTATCTATGCTATTACTGATCAGATTAAGACGTTTTTGCTTCTAGATAGTTAGAAATCTGATTGTCATTCAAATGAGTACTTATAGTTTTTTAGTTTTTCGAAAACCAATTTTGTTTTACGTTTTGGAAAAATAATTTTTTAAATCACTTTAAAATAAGAATTTCCCCAAACCCAGCCTTATTGCACATCTAGATCTAGACGGTAAGATGAACCTACAGGAGAAATTTCAACTTCACAACAGAATATCGAGTAAAATGGCACTTTCTTTTATAAATATAGATGAATAAAATTATTTGTTTACTCTAATTAAGTCGACCTTTATGTATTATTAAAGTAATATATTATTATTGTTATTATATTATTTATTGTTATATTATCCATATATTGCTGTTGGTTTATTTTGTTTAGAGATCGTATTGTAATTTGTTACATTTTAAAATAACTAGAGATGATATAGAAGTGAACTCATAATTTGTTATTTAGATAGATAGATATAAAATAATTTTTATTCTGGGACTGGGTCCCTTTAGAATAACAGCTTTGTACAGTTTAAATATACAATATGTCTGGCCAAAAGGCAAGACGAACATGATTACCTACTATTTACAATAATTGATGAATTTGTATACAACACAAAATAAATAAAATAAAAACAATCTTCAGAAGCTAATTTATGTTAGAAAAAAATGAGAAATATATGAGTTGATAACAGAATCCAAATTAAAAAAGAAACAAGAAAAAAATTAAAGAAAACAAAAATAATTAGTAACATTGTACTAATAAATACTCTAATAGTATTCTTAAAATAACATTAACTCTGAAATAATAAAGGATCTATATTATATTTCCTATGTTTAAATATGTTTTTGCATTAAATATTGTAATGTAGCCAGCTCTATTTGTATAGGGAATAAACCGAAAGCAAATAAAGCTATATTCATTCAATAGCATTCTTGTTAGATTTTTTTTTATATTATTACAATGTCATTTACATTCACTCTTCACGAGCAATATAAATTTATTAATATATTGAAATTATAACGCTCCCTTTATCATTAATATATTCAATCTCACATCACATATACATCATTTACGTTTTTACGAGTTCATTTATCATTTACGAGGTCTTATCACCTAATCTTCAGAGAATCGTATTAAAAATTGCTTCTTGATGCTCACTCAAAGTTGTTCCTAGTTCTTTTTTTTTTTTTTTTTTTTTTTTTTTTTAGAAACAATTATTTATTGAACAATATTACAATCTGTCCAATTTAGGACATTTTTAATAGGGATAAAGTACAACATTCATACTGCATTCACACGATATTTACAAAACAATAAATTTATATAATAATAATACAATATAATACATACAAACAAAATCAATAAAAATATATTTTTTTTTTTTTTTTTTCTAACCTTCCAAAATTACTTTCAACTATTTACAACATATTTATACACTTATAACTATGTACATTTTACAATTTTGGTCCTTTTTTGCCGGAGGCATTTTAAGGTTATTATACATCATGCGCTGGAGGCGCTTTATGCACTAGGGCTTAAGCCTTTATTCACAGTGGAATAGGGAAGGGCTATGATAATAATAATAAAATATATACAAAAGTCACTTATACCTATATACAATTCACAAGCATACAGCACGAGAGTGGAGAATCTAGCCAATGCTAGAACTCCAATATACATGTTACAAGAGATCTCGAGGCCACTGCCGTTTCAACCTTCTAGGAGGATGGTAAGGATGTGTGGAGCTGGATAAGGATTGAGCTAAGGGATTAGGGTGATGGATAAGGTTCTGATGGAATTTAGAGAATTTTAATGTTATAAGGTCTAAAATAAATGGAATATTTAGGTCGCGGTGTAAGGTATGGTTGGATACATAATAAGGAGCATTAACTATTGTTCGGAGGACTTTTGATTGGAAGGATTGAATGCGTTTGATGTTAGAAAATTTGGCTGTCCCCCACAGTTCAAGTCCGTAGGTCCAGATAGGTTTCAGTACTGTCTTGTATATTAGCAGTTTGTTCTCGATAGATAATTTAGAATTTCTGTTCAGTAGTCTGTATAATAGTCCAAATCGTCGATTAAGTTCTTGTCGTTTAAGTCTAGTATGCGGGTTCCAAGTTAGTCTTTTGTCCAGAAGGAAGCCAAGATACCGGACTGTGTCGGAGAAAGGAAGCGGAATGGAGTTAAAGAGAACTGGAGGGCAGGATTGTATTCGAAGGGTAAAGGTGACATGTTTGCATTTGGATTGATTGACTTTGATTCTCCAGTTGTTACACCAGTCTTAAATTTGAGAAAGGTGCGTTTGGAGGCCTATAGATGCAATTTCGGGATCTAAGTGAAAGGATAGGATAGCTGTGTCATCAGCGTACGTTGCTAGGAAGGTATTAGGGCAAACAGGAATATCAGCCGTGTATATATTGTAGAGGATAGGACCAAGGACACTGCCCTGAGGAACACCGGATTCGACTGGATAATAATTGGAATATTCTGCACCACAACGAACTCGGAAGGAGCGGTTTGATAGATAGGATCGGAGGCTTAGGTATAAGGATTGGGGTAAATGGTTTTTGAGCTTAAAGAGTAATCCCGGGTGCCACACCCGGTCAAATGCTTGCGTTATGTCCAGAAATGCACCCGAGCAGTACTCCTTGTTCTCAAGGTTCCTAGTTCTAAAACTAAAGTTCTCTAGCACTTCTTATACGGTCTTCCAACTCTTTATTTTAGATTAATTTAATTTCAAATCACTCTCCACGAAGAGTACTTATTATTATATTGAAATTAGAACCCTCTTTTCTAACATTAATGTAGTTTAATCTCACATCATTTACGTTTCGAGGTCTTATCACCTCGTATTCAGAATATCGTATTAAAAATTGCTTCTTGATGCTCACTCAAAGTTATTCCTAGTTCTAATACAATACTAAAAATCTTTTAACACTTCTTATATGATTTTCCAACTCCATATATTACATTAATTTAATGGGGCCACCTGTAGCATGGTGGCTAGCATAATAGCCTCCTATGCCCAATGTCCCGGGTTCAAACCCGCAGGTGGTCCTAGGATTTTTTAATGGGAGTAAAAAAATCCTTAGTTATCCCGTCCTTCGGTGGGAACGTTAAAAGGTGGTCCCGAGCCTTTGCGATATCAGCTACTCGTTAAAGATCCCTATCCTAATAAAACCTGGATAGGCAAAATTTAGGACTTCCACTGTAGCATCGTCCGATTAGCAACAGCAGAATTAGTTGACGTTAAATAAATAAATAAAACAATGAATAAACATTAATTTAATTTCAAATCACTATCAACGAATAATATAAGTTTATTATATATTTAAATTAGAATACTATTTTCTACATTAATCAATTATACATAATTTACGTTTCGAGGTCTTACCATCTCATCTTTGGATTATCGTAATAAAACTTGCTTCTAGGCGCTCTCTTTTGAGTAAATAATGCATTTAAAAATAATAACATTTTATACTTTTGTCCGAGTCTGGCACCCGGGGTTGCTTTACAAGCTCCATCTATTCCTTCCTCCTACATATTTTATTATTATCCAGCCCTACCTCGCTGATAGATCTTTCAAAATAAATCACAGTAGTTCCTATTCCTCCCTGTTTTCTCAATCTGCTGGTTCCTCAAGGCAGCATCCTAGGACCCGTTCTTTATACAGTCTATACAGCTGATATCCCAACCCATCCTAACACTTTCCTTTCTACCTATGCTGATGACACGTGTGTGCTATCAGTAGATAATGATCCTGTTACAGCCTCCCACATTCTTCAATCCCACATCCGAGACCTTGAAGTATGGTGCCAGAATTGGAGGATTAAAATTAATTCTAACAAATCCCACCAGATAACATTTACCCTACGTCGTAAACCAATGACTTCCTGCCCTACAGTATCCTTTAATGACACTCCACTAGCCCCTGTTGAACAGATTCGATACCTAGGACTCCACCTTGACAAACATCTGACATGGAATCCCCATACAAGACTTAAACGGCAAAAAACTGCTCGACGTTTTCGACTACTTCAACACTTACTGGATAAACGCTCCAACCTTCCACTTAATTACAAAAGACTTATTTATATGACTATCATAAGACCGATATGGACATACGGATTAGAGCTATGGGGCTCTACTAAACCATCGAATTCTTCTCGTATCCAATCCTTACAATCCAAAATCCTTAACGCTCCTTACTTTGTCCCGAATAAGCTTATCCATAATGACCTTAATATCCCATATGTTACTGAACTAGCCCGAACCAGGTACCAATCATTACATGAAAAACTCCATTTCCACTAGTTTCTATCCTATCATTCTCTTCAATTCCTGATAATCCTCCGATGCGTCTGAAAAGAAGATGGCCTCGAGACCTTTTAGTTTAAAATACTTTTAGAGTGCTGCCAATGGGTGGCGTCTCTTCATGTATTTCATGTCAGTTTCCTATATCCATCACATTCACTTGTTGTATATAATAATACAGTTGTAAATATCAATAAATAGGTTTGAAAAACATATATATATACTCATCGTGAGTATTAATTAGAAATTAAATTAATCTACACACACACCTTTTTTCGGGACTTGGTTATTTGGACTCAGGGGACCCTAAAACATGTATTTCCGTCGAAAACTGTAAGTCGACAATTTTCACGATCGCAATACCTTCCCTTACTATATATTTGATATAGAGGTAAGTGAAAGTAAAAACATAAACGACCATAACAAAATGATCAGGTTTGCTATACAGATCCTATTAATTGAGCCGTTTCCAAAGGCATATTATTGCAGAAACACGAATAATAATAAAAATTACTCAATAAACCATGTTTTTATTTTATTCCTAAGCTCGTTATATCTCAGGTATCTTTCAGGTGTTTTGGAATAATTCAATGGTAAATTAATTACATAATCATCTCTGAAATTAATCATTTTACCATTTTGTATAATCATAATCAATGGGATAATGTTTTTTTTTAATAAAATAGGGAGCCACAAAAAATATCCATCGCGTGACCGTTAGAGAGTGGTTGTGTGTCAGTTAAGGACTATTAAATCTCCATAGTTTTTTTAGAGAACGGTGTCGCATTTTCATTTGGTTCACACTGTGAACTCTATAGAGCCCTATGAATAGTATTATTTTTAGTTAACAGATAGATAGATTAATTTATCTGTTTTGGGAGAAATCACAATACAAATATTGTTGTTGTTATTTTACTTTAACTTACCTATATATAAAATATATAGTAAGGGAAAGTATTGCGATCGTGAAAATTTTCAAATTCCAGTTTTAAAGGGAAATACACATTTTAGGGTCCCCTGAAATAACCAAATAACCAAGTCCCGCAAACAGGTCTGTGTGTGTGATAAGTCTACCACAAAAACGAATAGTCGCACAGTAATGAAATTTCATATTTAAGACAAATATACACCCGGCATGTTACAGCAACGTTTTCATCAAATTCGGCTTACCAGAAGAGCCACTTTATACCATGCTTTTTTCACTTTTTTACGATTTTATCAGAATAGTCTGACTGCTTAAATGCCGATATTTTAAATTTTCTTCTTCTGAAGTACCTTTAATTTTGCATCTTCGAAAAAATTAACCATATCGCCTGATTGCTAAAAAACGGTTTCGATATCCAACTAAACGAGAAAACTGCAAAAATATTTTTTTAATGCAATTTTAGGAAAATTTTTTATCTTATACATACTATTATAAAAGTTAACGGATAGTGATGAAAAGCCGATGAAAACAAACTGATTGTCTTAGATAATAATATAATAGATTACATAATAAAACACATGTTTCTATTTAAATTCCAATTTATTTTCAATTGAATATTTGTTTGTTTTTATTTTATTTACTTATTTAACGTCACTTTATTTGTTTGTAAATTCTTGAATTGATATAAATAAAAAAAAAAAAAAAAAAAAAAAAAAAAAAAAAAAAAAAAAAAAACCTGTACCACTACAACCCATGAAGGGTCTTGGGCTCAGTACATATAGAGATTCGTACTGTTTCTAGGCCAACGGCAGTGCAATGAGGTGATTAGGCCTTAATCACGCTCAGCCACCAGGTTTTTCCCCAATTAATTTGGGTACCCACTTTATAGAGGCTGGGTCTGCCCCAGGAGGGTCTCCATACCCTAGGGTCGCCCCCGACTGAATTAACAGAATAAATAATATTCTGCCACAGGCGGGATTCGAACCCAGGACCCAGAGCACAGCAGACTAGTGCTCTATCCACAAGACCACGCCGCTCCCCTGAATTGATATAAATAATGGAGGTAAGTGAAAGTCTTGTGTTGCGCGCCCCAAATTTTTTTACATCCATTATATCCTCTCCCCATCATGCCTATCACGCCATATAAACTTTATTGTTATTCATATTCACTGATTGTCAATCGCATGGCAGGTGTGAATAGAATTATATTAAGATAAAATATAATGATATATAAAGTTTATATATATAATTAATATATGTCATAGAAAAGGTGAAGCGCACCGAGAAAGGTTTAAATCTGGGTGATATAATTCCGGTTCTGGGATACGCCAATGATTCGGTACTGCTAGGTGAAGACACTGAAACCATACCACTAAATACAGGTGCGTTAATAAAAACCGGTAAAGAAATAGGACTCGAAATAAATACCGATATGACGAAATATATGATTAGTAGCAGAAACGGTGGCGATCTTGGTGATATCGATATATCAGGGCATCCTTTTGAACACGTAGAGAAATTCAAGTATTTAGGTTCAATGATAACAAGAAAAAATGAAATCCAGGAGGAAGTCTCGGTTAAAGGCGGGAAATGCGTGTTATTATTCAGTTGCTAAATTACTTAGTTCGCGGCTTTTGTCTAAAAACTTAAAGGTTAGAATTTATAAAACTATTCTGGATTTGAAACGTGGCCGCTTACTTTGAAGGATGAACAACGGCTTAAGGTTTTCGAAAATAAGGTTCTGCGTAAAATATTTGGTCCGAAGAGAAATGAGACCGAAGGGGAGTTTAGAAGGTTGCACAACGCGGAATTGCGGAGCTTGTACCCTGTGAATATAATTGAGTTGATAGTATCGCGGAGAGTAAAGAGGTTGGGCTCTGTGAGGAACGGATTCCAAGAAAGTTGGTACTCGCTGAACCGACTGGTAGGCGTCCGAAATTTAGGCCGAAGCGTCGATGGGAGGATTGCGTTATGGCTGATCTCGGAAGCTTGGGCTCGAACGGTGATCATTGGACGAGTCTGTGTAGACAGTATTTGGTAGTATCGGCATCGAACCTTCGGGTTCGCTAAGCCTGTTATAATTATTATTATATCGGTGGGAGCAGCTTTACAGTTTATATTGATTAACAAAGCACTCATATAAATCAGTCAACAATTCATTTATTTATTTATTACTACATTCATTGAATAAATTATTTGGCTTTATGCCTATAATTTATGATGTTTATTTCAACTTTTATTACAGGCACGAAATACTGTTTAGAGTGGAAATTAAATATCAATGCTGAAAAATCCGAGCAATTATTTTTGCAACAATTTTATGGCAATGAACACATTCCCCATTCCTCGGTCATAGCCCGTTCGATACCTTGGCTTAGCTTTACACAAATCTCACACCTTTACAGAACTCACTAACTGAAATATAGACAAAAGAAAGGGGGAAAAAAATCCTTGAAATGTTGTTTATTAAATAGTGATCAATTCGTTTCACTAATTTTTATCTCTAACTGTATTTGAAAATTCTTTAATAGATTTGTAAAACGGAAGTAAGTGAAAGTCGTGTGTTGCCCGCACTAGATTTTGTTTTTTAATTCCGCCGTATGTCTCGAAAACGAATTAATCGTTATAAATTGGTAGATAATTCGTTATTACATCACATGTTCCTCATAAAACTTGAAAAAAAAAAACATTATCGGAATTTCGTTTGCCACAAGAATTTCCACGTTATTCTAAAAATGGAAGACAGATATGTTTCTAAAAAAAAAAAAAAATAATAAAAAAAAATAGGAAAAAATATATTCTTATTAACGCGCGTCGTAAATTATCAGAATGACGTTGTCCTTTCGAAGTATGATAAACTGCTCGGTAGTTGATTATGCCAAGAGTTAGTCATACCGGCGAAAAATCCCTGAAGCTTCAGTGTGTGTGAAAAACATGAACATTTTTCCAGCCCAGACTCGATGCCAAGTGTTGTCAAGAAATATATTCCACAGCACTATAGTGTTTGTTTCCACTCCAGTATTTCTAGGCTACTTTACGGGGCCTTGCTTTCACGTCAAACGAGCCCCATCTTCCGGATTTATTTGTCATCTCAGGGTTTGATTTGACATTGTAAAAGAGATACGGGATGGATATGGTTTATTGACAGATTCCTATTTGTGATGTTTCGGTAAACTTGTAGATTTATAGAAAATTTTTAAGTTAACAGCATGATAAAAAGGAGTAAATTTATTTTCCAAATAGTAATGGGTACATTCATATATTTTTTTATTTTCACTTTCACTTACTATATATAGTAATTGCGATCGTGAAGATTTTCGAATTCCAGTTTTCAACGGAAATACATGTTTTAGGGTTCCCTGAGTCCAAATAACCATTTCCCGCAAAAAGGTCTCTGTGTGTGTGTGTGTGTGTGGTAACTCCCGGGCGGCAACGGTAAGTCCTATGAAACTGAAATTTCATATTTAAGACAGCTATACGCCCGAGACGTGACAAAACTTTTTTCATCAAAATGAGCCTACCAGAAGAGGCACTTTATATTATGCATTTTTTACCTTTTTTCGATTTTCTCAAAAACGGTTCCGACGATTTTGATTAAACTCGCTATATCGATGTAAAATTTAATGGGCTCTAATATCATGTAGGTTTTATTAAGATAAACATGGTCTGACAGGGCTTAAATGCCGATATTTTAAATTTTCTTCCCCTAAAGTACCTTTAATTTTGTAGATTCAATAATAATTTCTAGATTATCTTGTTAACGCTGATGAAAAACTGGTAAATATATAAATTGAATAAATTCGATACCCAACTAAAGGAGAAAACAGAAAAAATATTTTTTTAATGCAATTTTTCATTTTTGAACATAAGAGCAGTAATATACATGTATGATTTACCATTGGAAAGCTAAAGATTTTAGAAAAATTATCATCTCATACACAAGCTTTTAAAAGTTAATAGAGAGTGATGAAATGAACATAAAACTAACTGATTATTTTAGATAATAATATAATAGATTTTTGAATCAAACACATGTTTCTATAGAAATTTGATTTAATTTATTACTTTCACCTACTATATATAGTAAGGGGAAGTATTGCGATCGTGAAAATTTTCGAATTCCAGTTTTCAACGGAAATACACGTTTTAGGGTCCCCTGAGTCCAAATAACCAAGTCCCGCAAAAAGGTCTGTGTGTGTGTGTGTGTGTGTGTGTGTGTGTGTGTGTCTGTGTGTGTGGTAACTCCCGGGCAGCAACGGTAAGTCCTATGAATAAAAATGGTCTGACAGGGCTTAAATGCCGATATTTTAAATTTTCTTCCCCTAAAGTACCTTTAATTTTGTAGATTCAATAATAATAACTAGATTATCTTGTTAACGCTGATGAAAAACAGGTAAATATATAAATTGAAAAAATTTGATACCCAACTAAAGGAGAAAACAGAAAAAATATTTTTTCAATGCAATTTTTCGTTTTGTATGATATACCGTTGAAAAGCTAAAGATTTTAGAAAAAATATTATCTCATACACAAGTTTTTAAAAGTTAATAGAGAGTAATGAAATGAAAATAAAATTAACTGATTATTTTAGATAATAATATAATAGATTTTTTAATAAAACACATGTTTCTATATAAATTTAATTTAATTAATTCCTTAATAGGTTCACGTATTTTTATCTCTGTTTTTGAAAATTCTTTCATTGTTTATTAAAATGGAGGTAAGTGAAAGTCGTGTGTTGCCCGCACCAGATTTTTTCAAATAGTAATGGGTACATTCATATATTTTTTTTATTTTTACTTTCACTTACTATATATAGTAAGGGAAAGTATTGCGATCGTGAAAATTTTCGAATTCCAGTTTTCAACGGAAATACATGTTTTAGGGTTCCCTGAGTCCAAATAACCATTTCCCGCAAAAAGGTCTGTGTGTGTGTGGTAACTCCCGGGCGGAAACGGTAAGTCCTATGAAACTGAAATTTCATATTTAAGATAACTATACGCCCGAGACATGACAAAACTTTTTTCATCAAAATGAGCTTACCAGAAGAGGCACTTTATACCATGCATTTTGTACCTTTTTTCGATTTTCTCACAAACGGTTCCAACGATTTTGATTAAACTTGCTATATCGATGTAAAATTTAATGGGCTTTAATATCATGTAGGCTTCATTCTGATTAAAATGGTTTAACAGGGCTTAAATGCCGATATTTTAAATTTAATTCCCCTAAAGTACCTTTAATTTTGTAGATTCAATAAAAATAACTATATTATCTTGTTACCACTGATGAAAAAACAGGTAAATATATTAATTGAATGAATTCGATACCCAACTAAAGGAGAAAACAGAAAAAATATTTTTTTAATGCAATTTTTCGTTTTTGAACATAAGAGCAGTAATATACATGTATGATATACCGTTGGAAAGCTAAGGATTTTAGAAAAAATATTATCTCATACACAAGCTTTTAGAAGTTAATAGAGAGTGATGAAATGAACATAAATCTAAGTGATTATTTTAGATAATAATATAATAGATTTTTTAATAAAACCCATGTTTCTATATAAATTCAATTTAATTAATTCCTTAATAGTTTCACGTACTTTTATCTCTAACTGTATTTGAAAATTCTTTCATTGATTTAAAAAATGTAGGTAAGTGAAAGTCGTGTGTTGCCCGCACCAGATTTTTTTTTCATTTATTTATAGTAATTTACAACTGTATTAAAGAACACAATAAGTAAATATGAGGAATGAAAAAAAAAAGTCATGAATATGTCTTGAGAAAGAACTACCCAGTGGTAGCACTTCACTAACTATTTTAACTCAGTAGGTCCCGAGGCCACCTTCTTTTCAGTCGCCTTGGAGGGCTATCAGGGATATCTAAGGAAGATAAATTACGGACAAGTGGATTTGTATGGGCAGGGAGTTTAGAATGAAAAGAGGAGTATCTATCACGGGCTATGTCTGCAACAAATGGGATGTTAAGGTCATTATGTATGAGTTGAATAGTAACAAAATAAGGAGCATTCGGGATTTTGCGAAGGATTTTGGATTGTAAGGACTGGATGCGGGAGGAATTAGATGGTTTCGTAGAGCCCCAAAGCTCGATTCCATATGTCCAAATAGGTCTGATAATAGTGATGTAAATGAGTCTTTTGTAATATACTGGAAGTTTTGAACGTCTGTCTAGTAAGTGTTGTAGTAATCGATATCTTCGAGCAGTTTCTTGTCGTTTCAGTCTTGTGTGAGGATATTCATATTTTTAACATTATTTTATTAACATTATTACTATTATTTACTAATTTATTTTTTCTAGAACATACATAATTTACTGCCAGCATATATTATACCTATTATTTTTTATTTTATTATTATTATTATTATTTTTTAAATATATATATATTTTTAATTTTTTATTAAGTAATATTACAATCAGTCCAATTTAGGACATTTTTAATAGTGATAAAGTACAACATTCATACTACATTCACACGATATATATACAAAACAATAAATTTATATAATAATAATAATACAATATACATATATACAAAACAAAATCAATAAAAATATTAAACAATACAAAACAATAAATTTATAAAATAATAATACAATACACATATATAAAAAACAGAATCAATAAGAATATATACAAAAGTCACTCATACCTATATACAATCCTCAAGCATACAGCACGTGAGTGGAGAATCTAGCCAATGCTAGAACTCCAATATACATGTTTACAAGAGGTCTCGAGGCCACTGCCGTTTCAACCTTCTAGGGGGATGGTAAGGATGTGTGGAGCTGGATAAGGATTGAGCTAGGGGATTAGGGTGATGGATAAGGTTCTGATAGAATTTAGTGAATTTTTATGGTATAAGGTCTAAAATAAATGGAATATTTAGGTCGCGGTGTAAGGTAAGGTTGGTGACATAATAAGGAGCATTGACTGTCATTCTGAGGACTTTAGATTGAATGCGTTTAATGTTTTTTTTTTTTATATTTTAATTTAATTTATTCATTTGTTTTATTTTCTGACTTCTTTTATTAATTCTTAATAAAATCTTAATTATTTTAATTAAGGTATGCAATAGCTAAAACCAATCATCATTTTATTCTTAACTTTCATTTACGAAAAAATTAACAATAGAGTAAAAGTCAAAAGTATTCCGAATTTAGCCCATCGGGAATCGATCTAACTAATTTAATAATTGTTCGTTGTGAAATAGTGTCCCACTCAACAACTTATTGTTTCTTGTGGTGATTTTCATTTTAAATATCTTATTAACTCTCCAATACCACATCAGAGACCTTGAAGTATGCTGTCAGAATTGGACAATCAAAATAAATTCCAACAAATCCCACCAAATTACGTTTACCCTTCGTCGTAAACCTACGACATCCTGCCCTACAGTGTCCTTTAATAATATTCCGCTTGTCCCGGTTGAACAGATTCGCTATCTAGGACTCCTACTTGACAAACGACTAACTTGGAATCCGCACACAAGACTGAAACGACAAGAAACTGCCCGCCGCTTTAGCTTACTTCAACACTTACTGGACAGACGCTCTAACCTTCCACTTAACTACAAAAGGCTCATCTATATTACCACCATAAGGCCTATCTGGACGTACGTTGAGCTTTGGGACTCTACTAAACCATCAAATTCTTGCCGTATTCAATCCCTACAATCCAAAATCGTATTTTTATTTGATCAATAATCACTCTTTAATTATTAACATTTAATATTTTTTGGACTTTCACTTTTTACTATTATATTTTATTGTTATGTCTTCCACACTATACTCAACCATTCACATATTCATATATATATACTTTTAAATATTTCAATAATTTCTCTTTCAAAAAATATTGGAAACTGCTGTTCGATCTTTAAGTTGTTTACGTTAACGCTATGTTCTTTCCAAAGTTGGGTATCAGTTACATAAGGAAGGAGAATCAAGAAAATTGTTTTTGAAACTTAAAAAAAAACAAAAATTGTTTATGTTTTTTCTGTCCCCAGCAGTCTGGTAGTAGCAGAGGTACAGTTTCAGCACAGGTAAGGAGTAGTACCTTCCCAGACTGGCATGCGCTTGGGGTGACCTATTCCTTCTAGGAAGGAAACTGGGGATACTGATTGCTATATATTTCTTCTTCGTCCACGACTGACAAATCGGATAGAAAACATTTTGTTTTCCCTTTCTAAGTTCCCTAATAATAAGTGAATTTTTTTTCGAATACTTAGCTTGTCTTTTTTCATAATAATAATAATAGTCTTTATTTATATTCATATATAAAGTTAATTTCTCTCCGTTATATACACAAAATCAAAACAATAAATTAATATTTACATGAGATATATTTACATATAGATCTTTCCAATGGGAGATTAGAGTCTTTTGGGCGGAGACTAGCCGTACCTAAAACTTGAGTTGCTGCTTGCTCTTAGTTTTCCACAACTTCCTGTCTTGTGCATATCTCATCCATAGAGAACCATCGTTTTTCCTCAATTCGTCGGCCCAGCATCTGAGTTGTCGGCCTCTGCGTCTTTTCTTATCAATAGGGATCTATTCGGCAGCTCACTTTGCCCAGCTATCTTCTGTTTTCCGCATGATATGTCCTGCCCATGTCCACTTCATTTTTCTAGCATAAGCAATAGCGTCTGAGACATTTGTTAGTTTTCTTATTTTATTTGAGTTAATTTTGTCCTACAGGAAGATTCCAAGCATAATCCGCTCCATTCTTCGTTGACAGACTTTTATTTTTCGTTCTAGATTCTTTGTCAGCGACCATGTCTGACATCTGTAAGTACTGGGACGATACAGCTGTTGAAAGCTAGTGCTTTGTACTTTATTTCCAGCTGGTTTTTGAATACGATCTTGAGGCTCCAAAATTTCTTCCACGCCTTACCTATTCTGGATTCTATTTCTTTTGCATCTCTATTTACAAATGATATTATTTGGCCAAGATAATAGGCTTCATTGGAAATCTTCATGCCTGGGAATGGTGCTTAATTATTTCCGAAGGCTCGTTGGTCATGATTACAGTCTTCTCAGGGTTCAATATCAGGCCATGGAGAGAACTCTTTTCCTTTAGTTCATTAATCTATTATATATATATATATATATATATATATATATATATATATATATATATATATATATATATATATATATTATTATATAAATCAAACTTAAATTATACCACCGATCCCTTGGTCCGCGCTTCATTGCTGGGGGAGATTACAACGCCAAAGATCAACGATGGGGATGCCGAACGTCCAACACTCGTGGCTTCTTTCTGTTTCCTACAAAAAACTCATTTATATAACCATTATAAGGCCTATTTGGACCTACGAGTTATGGAAGTCCACTAAACCATCAAATTCCTCTCGCATCCAATCCCTGCAATCCAAGATCCCTCGAAAAATCCTTAATGCTCCATACTTTGTAACAAATAAAATTATCCATAAAGACCTAAATATCCCATTAGTTGAAGACTTGGCCCGATCCAGATATATATCCTTCCATTCCAAACTTCCTGCCCACTCAAACCCGCTTATCCGTGGTCACGGTCTCTCCTCAACATCTATTCCTGACAATCCACCGAGGCGACTTAAAAGAAGATGGCCAAGAGATCTCTTACCATAAATAGGTCATTGGAGTTCTACCAATGGGTAGCTTCTCCACAGGACAATCATGTGTCTTAATCTCAAATCTGTCCCATTTACTTGTTGTATTTAATAAATACAGTTGTAAATTTCTCTGAATAAAAAAAAAAAAAAAATATACCATTAAGAACTAAAAAAATCTGGTGCGGGCAACACACGACTTTCACTTACCTCCCTTTTTAAATCGGTTAAAGAATTTTCAAATACAGTTAGGGATAAAAATGAGTGAAACCATTAAAGAATTATTGTTTATTTATTGCGGGTTTGAACCCGTGACCTTTGACATAGGAGGCTGTTATGCTAACCACCCTGCTACAAGTGATCCCCATCAAAGAATTAGTTAAATGGAATTTATATAGAAACATGTGTTTTATTGGAAAATATATTATATTATTATCTAAAATAATCACTTAGTTTTATCGGCTTTTCATCACTCTCTATTAACTTTCAAAAGCTTTTGTATGAGATATTAAAATCTTTAGCTTTCCAACGGTATATTATACATGTATATTACTGTTCTTATGTTTAAAAAAAAAAAAAAATTGCATTAAAAAAATATTTTTTCTGATTTCTCCTCTAGTTGGATATCGAATTTCTCCAACTTACATATTTACCTGTTTATTATCAATGGTGACAAGGTGACTTGGTTATTTTTGTAGAATCTACAAAATTAAAGGTACTTTGAAGGAAGAAAATTTTAAATATTTACATTTCAGCCCTACCAGACTATTTTAATCAGAATGAAACCTACCTGATATATAAAGCCCATTACATTTTACATCGATATAGCAAGTTTAATCCAAATCTTTAGAGCCGTTTTAGAGAAAATCGTAAAAAGGGGCAAAATGAATGGTATAAAATAGATCTTCCTGTCAACTGATTTTGATGAAAATGTATCTGTTACACCTCGGGCATATGTTTGTCTTAAATTTGAAATTTCAGTTTCATAGGTCTTTCCGTTTACGCGCGGGAGTTATCACTCACCGACACACACATACACACCCAGAGACTTTTTTGCGGGACTTGGTTATTTGGACTCAAGGGATCCTAAAACGTGTATTTCCGTTGAGAACTGGAATTCGAAATTTTCACGATCACAATACTTTCCCTTACCATATATTTCATACATAGGTAAGTGAAATTAATAGGCCCCTTCTATTTCCGTATAGCCTATGTATAAAATTTTTTATATGACTCAATTTTTTCGTTATAACTTTCTCATTAATTCATGAAGTGGCGTTTATTTTGTTTTTGTTTTTTCCTCGACCTTACGTGATCTCATTAGCTTTATTCAAGTAATATAATGTTATTTTTTAATAGTAAAATAGATAGAAATTTTTTTTATTGCGATCAACCGAAACGCCTTCATGTAGTAACATACTACCCGCAGCGCATGTGCAGTGATCCACCTTAGCTTGTGGGCTGAGATGGAGAGGTCTGCATTTTTTCTTCTTTTATTTCTGCATTCGCACAATGCATTCTACGTTCAACATCTTTGTATTATTTATATTATTCCATTTTTCACTATCTGTAGACAATCACCCCTTTACCGCAATCAAATACAGTAATATTCCGTACATAGGACTAATATTTGACAAAAGATTGACATAGACTCAAGACAAAACGTAAAACGCTAAACTTTCGACTATTATACTCAATATTACATAGACGTTCTAAACTATCCACCAGACAGAAACTGAATGTATACACTTATTTATTAAAACCAATATGGACTTACGCTTGCCAAATATACGGACCCGCTAAAAAGACACATACGAAAAATAAAAACCTTTTAATCGCAATTTTTAAGACTGGCAATGAACTCACCACCATATGTGTCAAACGATACCCTATATACTGATTTACGTATTCCAACTACAACAAACCGCATTCGAATGACTTACAAACGATTTCACAACATAGAAACAAACTTGTACAAAACATGGCTTCAACCGACATAACATCCAAAACTCGGCGTAGACTGAAAAGGAGTTGGATGAGGGACCTCCTAGACATAAAAAAATAGTTTGTTTTTGAATGTGAGGAGGATACCCACTGGGTACTGTCTCCCTCATGCCAGTCCATGCTATGTTTATCAAATATAACTCATTTACTGATTGTGACTTATACAGGTGCAAATAAAATAATTAAGTTTAAAAAACAATAAAATAAAAAAAATATCACTCTTTGGATCAAGGTTTCCGTAGTTCTCAGTTCTGATATTTTGATGTTATATGTTATTTAACAACAATTGACAGTCAACATCTTCTGTGAAAGACTTTTCATAATTTTAATTCGGCACTACGATGTTTAATAAAAAAAAAAATCTGGTGCGGGCACACGACTTTCATTTACCTCCATTTTTAAAATCAATGAAAGAATTTTCAAATACAGTTAGAGATTAAAATATATGAAACTATTAAATAATTAATTAAATTGAATTTATATAGAAACATGTGTTTTATTTAAAATCTATTATATTATTATCTAAAATAATCAGTTACTTTTATGTTCATTTTATCACTCTTTATTAACTTTTAAGAGCTTGTGTATGAGATGATATGTTTTTCTAAAATCTTTAGCTTTCCAACGGTATATCATACATCTATATTACTGCTCTTATGTTCAAAAACGAAAAATTGTATTAAAAAAATATTTTTTCTGTTTTCTCCTTTAGTTGGGTATCGAATTTATTAAATTTATATATTTACCTGTTTTTCATCAGCGTTAACAAGATAATATAGTTATTTTTATTGAATCTACAAAATTAAAGGTACTTTAGGGGAAGAAAATTTAAAATAACGGAATTTAAGCCCTGTCAGACCATTTTAATCAGAATAAAACCTACATGATATTAAAGCGCATTAAATTTTACATCGATGGTCGGAACCGTTTTTGAGAAAATCGAAAAAAGGTGCAAAATGCATGGTATAAAGTGCCTCTTCTGGTAAGCTCATTTTAATGAAAAATGTTTTGTCTCGTCTCGGGCGTATAGTTGTCTTAAATATGAAATTTCAGTTTCATAAGACTTTCCGTTTTTGCCCGGGAGTTACTACACACACACAGACCTTTTTGCGGGACTTGGTTATTTGGACTCAGGGGATCCTAAAACGTGTATTTCCGTTGAAAACTGGAATTCGAAAATTTTCACGATCGCAATACTTTCGCTTACTATATATAGTAAGTGAAAATAGTAATTACGTAATGGACTCGAAATATTAATTTAAATTTTTCCAGAACTTATATATTTAAGGATTACAATTGACAATAGTTCACACTTATCTATCTATAATTTTGCTCTACAGCCCCTGTAGGGCTTTGGCCTCTGAATTATCCTCTCCCAATCGCCCCTGTCAGCCCAATGTCTCCTCCATCATCTCACACCCACCCGGCGCAGGTCCGCTTCCACGTCCTCAATCCATCACAGATGTGGTCTTCCTTGCATTCACCTTCCTTCCGGCAGTTGGTATAGGAGTCTTCTTGGTAAGCGATACACTGGCATTCCTTCTACGTTTTCAGGCCACCGTATTCTTGCGATCTTAATGAATTTCATTAGTTCTTGGTTTTTCCTGAGTCGCCATTGTCTCTATTCTCTAATTGGACCATATATTATTTTAAGGACCTTTCTCTCTCATACTCTAATGATTTTCTCGTGTTCTTGGGTTAGGACCCACATTGCGCTGACATGTGACACCACAGGTCTCACTATTGTCCCCTATATTATTAATTTGGAACGGGGTTCACAACATCCTTATAATGAATGGATAACAAATAGGACCAAAACATTTCTAGGGGCTGAATCTAACGATTTCTATTAAACTCGCTATTTTGATGTGAAATTTAATGGGCTTTAATATCATTTAGATACTGATTTTGGTTTATAACGTTTTGAATATCGTATATTGGTTGGTTAGTTTTTAAAATTTTAATGGCACAAAATATCGCGGTCATCAGTGCCAGATATATTCATTTTAGATCAATTTAAGATAAATATTATAAGTTAAAATATTAAAAGAGATATTCATTAAAGGATATTATAATATATGAATAATTCTACTTGTGATAAATGTATGTTAGATAATATTCATGAGAAAAGAATAAATAAATAAATAAAAATAAATAAATAAAAAATAAATAAATAAATAAATAAAAAATAAATAAATAAAATATAAAATAATAATAATAAATAAAGATAAAAAACACGTAAATAAATAGATAATAATAAAAATAAATAAGTAATATTTTTTTAGATTATTATGCACAAAAAACATCATTATTTGTGTTATTATTTATAGTAGCCAGTATGATCATAAGTACTGGAAAAATCTGGTACGGGCAACACACGACTTTCACTTACCTCCGTTTTTAGAATCAATTAATGAATTTTCAAATACAGTTAGAGATAAAAATACGTGAAACTATCAATGAATTAATTAAATTTAATTTATATAGAAACATATGTTTTATTAAAAAATCTATTATATTATTATCTAAAATAATCAGTTAGTCTTATCGGCTTTTAATCACTCTCTATTAACTTTTAAAAGCTTGTGTATGAGATAATATTTTTTCTAGAATCTTTAGCTTTCCAACGGTATATCATACATGTATATTACCGCTCTTATGTTCAAAAGTAAAAAAATACATACAAAACATATATTTTTTCAGTTTTCTCCTTTAGTTGGGTATCGAATTAATTCAATTTATAGATTTATCTGTTTTTAATCAGTGGTAACAAGATAATATAGTTATTTTTATAGAATCAACAAAATTAAAGGTACTTTAGGGGAAGAAAAATTAAAATATCGGCATTTAAGCCCTGTCAGACCATTTTAATCCGCATGAAACCTAAATGATATTAAATCCCATTAAATTTTACATCGATATAGCGAGTTTAAACAAAATTGTGGGAACCGTTTTCGAGAAAATTCTTTCCATTTCTGTGAAATATAATCGTTTGAAAATGTTTATACCCTTATTTCAATCAGAATGAAACCTACAAGATATTAGAGCCCGTCCAATTTTACACCGACATAGAGAATTTTAATCTAGACGTTAGAGCCGTTTTTGAGAAAACGGCAAAAAGGAACAAAATGCATGGTATAAAGTACACCATGCAAGTGTATCTACCGTTTCCAGACATTTAAAGTGTATTGGGAAAGTAAAAAAACTTTTTGAAAATGATGATCAAGTGAAAAGTGCGTTTTCAGATTTTGTTTTACTTCAAAGCTCAGAGTTTTTCATTTCGTGGATGCACTAGATGCGCTTGCATTTAGTAGTGTTGAGAGTCCTTAACTGTTTGGTAGGGGTTTCCTTGTACTGTATGTTTGAGGACATCGTTGTCTATTACGGACGGTATCCTCGGGGCAAGTTTTCCAAGTCGGTATCGCCAGCTGAAAACTTAGCAAACCAAAGGCGAATGGTCCGATCATTAACACTCCCTTCCCCGAACGCCATACAAATATTTCTAGCGGCCTCAGCTGCTGAATGGCCGCGTTTAAACTCGTACAAAAATATTACTCGAAAATCGCGTGTTTCCCTGTTCATATTTGGAGGTATACTAAAAAATGGATAATTGATTGGGAAGCTAATGTTTATAATACAAAGGTAGAGGATTAGTAACTGTTTACTTTAAATTTGTAAACATTCGGAAGAAAACAACAGATACCTGCAAAATACTTTATGTATTTCAGAAACTATAAAAACGGACATTTCATGTGAAACAACCCAATAGTAAAGGAAATTATTGCGATCTTGAAACTTTTTTGAAAAACATTTGTAACAACTCATTTTCTGTTTATTACTTTCACTAACCTAAATGATGAAATATATATTGGGTTGTGTCACATGAACTGTCCGTTTTCAAGGTAAAGAATTTTTATTAAAAATACGATATGAAAACTAGATAATTTTATTCGAAGTATTTACCTTCTTTTTCTACACATTTTTCCCAAGAAACATGTCAAATTTATTAATAAAACACTTTTATCTATCTATCTATTTATAATATAGAAAAATAAATGTTTTCAAATATTAAAGAAATACAAGTATAGGTTGTTGGTTAGAGTAAATATATGATTGCCACCAGGAGCGGAGGGTACTTTGAAGAACGACGGCCGCAAGCAAACAGAAATAATCCTTTTACTCTCGGTAATTAAACCTGCCTTTTTGGGCCATTACTCCTCTAAGCTTTTAGGTCTCTTTAAAATGACTTTATTACTAATTTCTGAGGCCCCCCCCCCCGGCAATAAAGACGAGGGAAAGCTATTTCTTATACTCGGAGGTGCGCCTTCTTTTCGCTTTTTTTTTTTTCTTTTTTTTAATTTCCCTTCTTCCAGATCATCCCGCGTGTGGACACAAGAGGTCGCTCACCAGATATTACATCCCAAATTGCACGGATGCTGTAACTTCACGGGGTATTAACGGGAGTCGAAGTAATATTGCAGCACGGTACGGACTTTTTTTGGGGCGGTATTTCGGATATGGGGTACAGTTCTCGGCAGGTCTTCGACCCACAGGTGGTGCCGCTGCACGAAAATCTAATTTTACAGCGTATACGATTCTTTATCTTAAATATTGTATATTATAACAATAATTTAAAAAAAAATTCTTGGTAAGCGCAACACACGACTTTCACTTACCTCCATTTTAAAAATCGATTAAAGAATTTTTAAATACAGTCAAAGATCAAATAAAATTAAAAAAAGAATTAAATAAGTTAAATTTCTATAGAAACATGTGTTTTATTAAAAAATCTAATATATTATTATCTAAAAACAATCAGTTAGGTTTATCGGCATTTTGTCACTATTTCTTAAATTTTACAAACTTTTGTATAAAATAATATTTTTTTTTTTTAAATCTTTAGCTTTCCAACGGTATATTATACATGTATATTACTGTTCTTATGCTCAAAAACAAAATATATAGTGTTCAATCGAAATCGTTAGAGCCGTTTTGAGAAAATTGTAAAAAGATGCAAAATGCATGGTATAAAGTACATCATCCGGTCAGCTGATTTTTATGAAAAAGATTTTGTAACATCTCGGTATAGTTTCCTTTAATACGAAATTTCAGTTTTACAGGACTTTTCGTTTTCGCCCGGGAGTTACCACACGAAACACACACACACACACACCATATATATAAAGTTAGTGAAAGTAAAAATATACGCCAAAATAAAATTCATTAATGAAAAACGATTTTGTGATAATGAGCTTTTCTTGTAAATATATTATATACTGTCAAATGTGTTCAAAGGTCTTGTTTATTATCACCTAATAAGTATTCTTCTCAACTATTAATTTATATAATTCTTTTTAACTAATAAATATTTAAAAGAGACTCACATAAAGCAGCTACGTAGATAAACAGTTATTCTTATGGGACTAAAGGTCCCAGAATAAAATTTACTTTTCTGTTTTTATAAAGCTAAATTAAAAACCAGATGACGGAATAGTATACATTTTTTTTTTTTAAATATTTGATTAATAATGTAAAATTATAAGATTATGCAGTGTCAAAAGTAATCGGAAAACGTAATATACTGCTGTTCAAGTGTTCTTTTGTATACCGAGATTTTGTAACATCCCAGTATAGTTGCCTTAAATACGAAATTTCAGTTTCACAGGACTTTTAGTTTTCGCCCGGGAATTACCCCACACACACACACACACACACACACACACACAGACACACGTGTATGTATAAGTTA
Source organism: Piezodorus guildinii (assembly GCA_023052935.1). NCBI lineage: Eukaryota > Metazoa > Arthropoda > Insecta > Hemiptera > Pentatomidae > Piezodorus > Piezodorus guildinii. The sequence goes on from CM041292.1 coordinate 211,048,312, forward strand.
AGGTCTGATAAGGCAGACTATCAGCCTTAATTCCAACTCACCTGATGTAAACACTTTGAAAAGTATATATAGAGGATTATATGTATCAATAAATCAGTGTTTGACTAGCCATCAAGTGAGTTGTTATTGCGCCCCTTTTCCTTATTTTTTTTAAGTTTTATATTGGCCAGCTCATAAGTTATATGTGTATATATATATATTTTATTTAATCTTTTATCATACATTTTAACATAGTTATATAATTTCATGACAAATTGTAAGAAGATTATTCGTGAATTTGACAATATTTTGTACTTTTAGATCTAAATTGTTCCACTGCACCTGAAGATGGCATGGTAGCCGAAACATAGTGCGAATTTTTTCAATAAAATAGTGGTGAAGTAGACATCAGTCTCCAATTTTATTCATAAAACTAATTAATTTTCTCAACACGTATGGCGAGCGCACAGTGGTCATACGTCAATTTTATTAGCTAAATTCTACATAGTAGAGTCCCAGAATACGAAAAAAATAATACAAAAAATCTAATTATGGCTCGGAGTTGCTTAAAACCTTCTAATAGATGTATTTTATATCATTTAGGAAATTCTTGAAATTATAGATTGTAAAACTTTTGATTCGGAGTGTTGTTTATGAAAAAAAATATGTATCACTCAAATCGCAAATATTCTTTGTAATATCTAAAGACTAGAAGGATTGGTGAAACAAATCATACAAACAAATCTTTGGGGTAACTTGGGGGTTATATAGTTTTTCGTTAGTGAATAAGGGCATAAAGTTTACAAATCGCTAAATTAAATCTACAGGCAGATTGCAATGTATATCCCCTAATGAGTTTGGAAATATAATGTCGTAACAATGTCCATTGTTAAATAAAAGCATAAAGACTTTGCTGTAAATACACTTTGAACACAATAAATGATCATCCAATAAAGATAATCCCACTGCCGGTTATTAGGCACTTGTGTGAACAGGAATGATTCATTCATTTACTATTTATTTGTAAACACGGTATGGCGGAAATATTAGTATTGAGGGTCTTATGAATTAATAATAAAAACGTTAAGCACTGGAAAATTCCAATTTTTTACTTGACTTTTGTCCACCTAAATTGGTGATTTTGCCTACTGTGCGTCGCATTAATTGGTTAAGAAGAAATTTTCAAGTGGAAAGAAAGCTGTATGTTCATATATGTTAATTACTCTATTTTAGGGTAAATAATTAAACTTTAAGTCGCTTGCCTATAAAATGAACAATTTTGACTTACCACTTATTCACGACCGCCACAGATATTGAATAATTAAGCTACCAGAAATTTGAAAAGTTTAAACAATTAACTTTGAAGAAACATCTGATATTGCGTAAAAGAAAAATTTTTAATAAAGCATTACGACAGAGGTATCATTGAAGAGTATTGTAGTTTTTCTCTCTAAATCTGAAATTGCACGTTTTTATTTATTGTTTTATAAGAAATATCAATGTGTTTGAAACAAAGTAAAAATAAACCTTGCCCGTATATCTTATTCACCGATTTCAACGTTTTCATTAGATGAGAAAATATATATTTTTCTAAAGGAAATCTATGAAATCACGCTAAAAAAATAAACATTTCGCAATACTATCCTCAGCTAGGTCGGAACTATTCTGAGAGTTCCTGCGAATACATAAACAGGCGTTGAGCGCGAGTTTCTGATTGAGCCTGTATTTCTGGATTAGTGAGTTTGCGATATCCTCCATCACCTTACAATTGTTAAACTTTTAAAATAAGTAGATTAGATATTAGAACTTTATAAAACATTAGATTGGTTCTAACAGAAGTCTTTCACCATACCTATATATAGTAAGGGAAAGTATTGCGATCGTGAAAATTTTGGAATTCCAGTTTTCAACGGAAATACACATTTTAGGATCCCTTGAGTCCAAATAACCAAGTCCCGCGAAAAGGTCTGTGTGTGTGTCTGTTATTAAATTATTGAATTTTCTAAAATGACTATTAAAAAATAGGAATTGGCGATAAAAGGGTGAAAATATAGGGTCGTATGTATTTTTTAATGCAACATTATAAACCAATAAAATTAATATTTGTCTAAAAAAAATATGTTAGGGGGAATAGCCGATTCTCAGACCTATTGAATATACATATACAATTTCATAAAAATAGGTCAATTCGTTTCGGAAGAGTATGGTAACTAACTTAGTGACTCGAGAATTTCATATATTCGATTTTAAAAAAATCAGACATATTGTAATTTCATTTTTTATCAAAATTATATATTTTTACAAAAAAAAAATTATCTATTTTTTTTTTTGTTTCATGTGTAGCTGAGTAGGTACTCTAACTTTCAATTAATCGTACCACTCGCAGGCATAAATCGCGGTTAGCCACTTGGTCACATAATTTGTCTAATGCATATTTTTGGTTGTGAATATTTTTGATATGTTCATTAAATATATTTTTATATATTTTTTGAACATATCAAAAATATTATGTAGCGGAGTAGGTACTCTAACCTAAAGTTAATCGTACCACTCGCAAGCATAAATGGCGTTAGCCACTTGGTCACATAATTTGTCTAATACATATTTTTGGTTGTGAATATTTTTGATATGTTCATTAAATATATTTGAATATATTTTTTGAAATGTGTACCAGGTGGCTAACCAAAAATTAACCTTCCTGTAAATAAAACATCTGTTTTTTTAATGTTGTTGATAAAGCTTGTATGAAGATAATAAATGTGATTTTTTTTTGTTATAAAAGTATAAATTACAAAGTTGGGATCACTTGTAGCAGGGTGGCTAGCGAAACAGCCTCCCATGCCAAAGCTCACGGGTTCAAATCTGCAGGTGGTCCTAGGATTTTTTAATGGGAGTAAAAAATCCTTAGTTACGCCGTCCTTCGGAGACGTTAAAAGGTGGTCCCGAACCTGTGCGATGACAGGTACTCGTTAAAGATCCCTATCCTAATAAAACCTGGATAGGCAAAATTTAGGACTCCCACTGTAGCATCGTCCGATTAGCCGTAGTAGCATAAAGTGACGTTAAATAAATAAATAAATTACTAAGTAAGAATTAGTTTTAACGAAACACGTTAAACATGTAACTTGCTTTATTTTTTCTTTATTGTAAATTATTATTAGAGTTTATCTCTTGAATAATTTAATTTGTTTGTTCCATTCTATTGTTTATTGTTATTTTACTCTGAGGCTTTATAGTACAATTTTTATTTCCTGTAATATTATTCTAAATGGACTTTTCCCAGAATAAATAAAGCTCATTATTATTATGAGTTCTACTTTACGACTTCACAAGATTTAGGTGATTTTTTTTTTTTATAGTTGAGTACTGAAAAAAAAATTGGTTTGTACATAATTATTAATATTACACTAGAAAATTTTTTTTTTATGTAATTTCATTTCAGTCGGTTACGAAATAATAGAATGACGTTATTATAGGTTTTGATCTTTAGGATTGATTTAGGAGCGATTGTGGCCTTTTGCCATAAGAGAAACAAACCACCTACGCACAGACACTAGTAACTAGTTAGTTCCTGGTCCATGGTCTGGAGGGAAACTGTAAAAGAGAAGGTTTCCTCAAACAAGCGGGATATTTTAGTCATGACTGACCTGGAATCGAATTTCATATGGAAACCAATTTCAATAAGTTACAAAACTTTTCTAATCATCCTTGTCTGATCTTTGATTCGGAATTACATCTGTAACGTTTGAAGTCGGTTCTGGTTTAAATCTGGAGGATTTTCATCTCCGTATATTTTGTTTGGTTTAGCAATGGAGTATGACATCAAAGAAGTAAATAGAATTTATAAAGATTTTATAATTACTATTTTAAACTAGAAGTTGTTATTAATATATGTATTGGATTCAAGATCAAATTATCAAAGGAAAACAAAAAAATCTGTTGCGGGCAACCCACGACTTTCACTTACCTCCATTTTTAAAATCAATGAAAGAATTTTCAAATACAGTTAGAGTTAGAAACATGTGTTTTATTAAAAAGTTTTATTATGTTATTAATTAAAACAATTACATAGTTTAATCGGCTTTTCAACACTCTCTATTAACTTTTAAAAGCTTTTGTATGAAATAATATTTTTTCTAAAATCTTTAGCTTTCCAACGGTATATTATACATTTATATTACTGCTCTTATGTTCAAAAACAAAAAATTGCATTAAAAAATATTTTTTCTGTTTTCTCCTTTAGTTGGGTATCGAATTTATTCAATTTATGCATTTACCTGTTTTTCATTAGCATTAACAAGATAATATAGTTATTTTTATTGAATCTACAAAATTAAAGGTACTTTAGAGGAAGAAAATTTAAAATATCGGCATTAAAGCCCTGTCAGACCATTTTAATCCGAATGAAACCTAAATAATAATAAAGCACATTAAATTTTACATTGGTATATCGAGTTTAATCAAAATCGTCTGAACCGTTTTCGAGAAAATCGAAAAAAAGTGCAAAATGCATGGTATAAAATGCCTCTTTTGGTAAGCTCATTTTGTTGAAAAAAGTTTTGTCTCGTCTCGGGCGTATAGTCTTAAATATGAAATTTCAGTTTCATAGGCCTTACTGTTCTCGCCCGGAAGTTACGACACACACACACACACACACATACACACAGACCTTTTTGCGGGACTTGGTTATTTGGACTCAGGAGACCCTAAAAACGTGTATTTCCGTTGAAAACTGGAATTCGAAAATTTTCACGATCGCAATACCTCCCCTTACTATATATATATATAGTAAGTGAAAGTAAAAAGCACATGAAGTTCACATATAATAACGTGATTTTAATATGGTATAACTAGAGTATTGCAATTAATAGTGAATTAAATAGTGAATGCCAACACTCCAGTGGCGTATTTATAAGAGATCTCTCGGCCACTGCCGCCTCAACCTACGAGGAGGGTTGTAAGGATGCATACTAATCTAGAAAAAAAAAATAGTTAATCGTGGTTTCTTGATATTAGAAAACACTAGAACAGCTAAATAATTCAGTAGATAATAAATAATTTGTCAAATTTAGTCAACCTTTCGGGGCTTTTTTTTCCATTATGATTGAATTGAATAATTTTTAATCGGACAACATTTTAAAACTAACAAGCTGATATCAACGACTGCCCTGTTATTTCTGGTCCAGTAGTTTCGGAAAAGAACCGCGGACGAAGGACCGACAGATTTGCACTGCCCCTGCGAACTCGGAGTCAAACACTGACAATGACTAGTGGACGTCGAAGCTTAATTCTAAGAGATCCTAGCGCCTCTCATACAACCGCGTCACTGGTCTTAAAAGCCATTGCCAACACTCCAATTGCTTATTTATTAGAGATCTCTGGGCCACTGTACCTTCAACCTACGATGAGGGTTTTAGGGATGGTTAGAGTTAGGTAGGGATTGTGCCAAGGGATTAGGAACTATACTTGTGACATAATATGGGACGTCAACTATTGTTCTAAAGACTTCAGACTGAAATGATTGGATACGTAATGTTTACAAATATATTATTTTTTTATTTTTATTTTTTTTTATCGCGCTTTACTGATTCTAAAACTCTATACATACCTTTCTCTATCGTCAAAAATAACTGAGTTGTGGTCGTAACTATGTATGTTAAATTTCAATTTTTTCTTCTTTTTTTTTATCTTATTATAATTATTCGCGTTTTTCTTCGTTGGAAAACACTAATACTTTTTTCTATTTTTTAAAAAATAACTGAGTTATTGAATAAAACCCTTTTAATCGGCCGCCATTTTAAAACTAACCACCTTTTGACTTGTCGTGATTTAAACGAATTTTCCATAGCTTGTACCAATTTTGTAGTATCATCAAGTGATTTTGTAGAGTCAGATTAAATATAATTAAAAATGTTATATGAACCGTATCCTGGTTACAATAAATGTCAATTGTTACAAATCCTTTCAACGAGAATGGCGACTTTAACTTAGAATGAAAAAAAAAAAAATTAAAACAGTCCTTAAAATATGAAAATCGGGCATATCCTTTGAAATAGTAAATTAGTCCTTTTCGGGCGTAACCCACCTCACCCACCCTAATATAGACAGTTAGACGTAAGTTATTTCGGACCGATTCATGCATCGGGAAGAGAGTTTCTATATTAAAAAGTGTCCTTTTTAGTGTAGTAATCCTAGTTACCAGTGATTTATTCCGATTCGTATCCTTTTAAAAGGAGAATCGAGTCAAAAATGGAGGTTCTCTTCCATTTTGAACCGTATCCTGGTTACAATAAATGTCAATTGTTACAAATCCTTTCAACGAGAATGGCGACTTTAACTTAGAATGAAAAAAAAAATAAATTAAAACAGTCCTTAAAATATGAAAATCGGGCATATAGTAAATTAGTCTTTTTCGGGCGTAAAAGTTTTGCAGTATTCTGTATGAGATAGCTAATGGTCAATAATGTTTGGTATGATTACATTTAAAGCATTATTTTTTTTTTAACCCCAAAAAGACTCCTGATAGTCGAAACATAACCTTTTTATTTGTAAATTTATATTAACAGATTTTTTTGCATGGTGACAGGGGAGTTATATGAAATGTTACTGTTTTCACTGTTTATCACGTAATCTATTGGTATGTAGTTGTTGATAGTTTCTTAAATTCTGGACTATAGTTGGAAGATGCTGATGTGTTTGCGTAGTAGTTGACGAATGTTTCTGCTAGTCTCCTTGGGTCGTACGTAATATTACCATAGTTTCCTGTAACACTATTAATCTCCCTCCACACTGTGCATATAGGTGTATTCCTATTACTATCTTTGGTAAGCTTGGACCATGATTGCTGTTTTTCCTTTTGATTAAATAGCAGGATTGAGATCTGATTTTCTGATCTGCGAAATTTATTTAGAGCTCTGTTTCTTTGTTTTATGATTTCATTGCATTCTTTGTCAAACCAGGAATTTCGGATGTTGGATTAGGTGATGATTTGGGAATGGATTCATTTGAGGCCTCAATTATTCGTTTATCGTCAGGAATGCTAATTTGTAGGTTTACAATATTTCTGATTTTTTCCCATTTTCTAAAAAATGCATAAGTATGTCTTTTGCTGCATGTAAGTCTGTACACTGTTATACAATAAAATGATTTACATCTATTACCAAAGTTTCAACATGCACTGGACTACTAGACAATTAAAACAGTTGTACAGAATACGACCGAGTGCCTCATTTATAGGTTCTACAAATTATTTTTTAGTAGTTATTTTTATCTCTTTTTTTTTTTAAAATATGAAATGAGGCATGAATGCGATGTTTTTTTTTGTTTTGTTTTTTCTAAATTTCATCTCTCTATTCATGTTAGTAATGTTTTACATGATAAAGGCCTTTTGTAGCTGAGGTTTATGTAGGATTTTAGCATCAGCGACAGGAATTTTCCAACAACAGTATAAATGAAACTTTTGTCCCACGCGGCTTAACAAAAAACTAGAATGCATAATTCTTAAGGAAAAAATTGGCGCCTATTCTGCGCTATTGATTGTCAATGCTTCATCCATTCGATGTTTATTTATTATGCTATTTTAGTTTGGAATCGTCATCCTATAAAATTTATCTTATCATAGAAGAGTTAAATGTTTTGAGATCAAAACAAACCTTCAATGGGTCCTTTATAGAAGATATCTTAGTCCATGAGATATCATTGAATCCATTCATGAGATATTATTGAATAATTATTTTGAATTACATTAATGAAAAACATTATATAAGTTTTGACTTCTAACAATAATTAATTTCGCTTTGGACAGTCACATTATATTATGCGAGGTAACAGATAGTAAATAGGTTTCGCAATGTTTCGCGGATTTTAGCCAGATTCTGGGTCCTGGCGTGTACCATCTAGGACTATCTTTAACAATTTATTTAAATCTCAGTAACTAAGTAGTTAGTCCATTATTTCAAAAACTGAATGTTGCTGTTTATGCGGGTGCGACTTTAAATTAAAACTATGATTTGCAAAAAGTTCTGTATCCATTTTAGGAAATATTCAGTATTATTTTATTTAACCAATTTATTTGATTATTTTTACATTGAAATCAGGATTTTTTTTTATTTTAACACGTTAGTATAATTTTTTTTTTTTTTACTTTATCAAAGAAAATGTTTTATTATACTTGAATGGGTGAATAGAATGAAATTAAATATGCACTTGGTACTTTTTGTAAAGAACTGCAATTTTCAAACACTCTTTTGATGAAATATGATGAGGGATTTATGAATATTGCTACGGTCAAGACAATGACGGGTGGACCACGACTGGAAGGGCCTAGATGTGGCTAGAGACTTCTGGACCTGGACAGTCTTCGAAGTACCTGGAACGGCCCACCCGCCTTACCTGCCGCCCGGGTCTAGAATATTCGGAGGTGGTACAAATACCGGTCCACTACGCCCGGGTCAGGCAGTCTTGATCTTGCTCAAGTGGATGTATCAGTGAACAGTGACAGTGAACGATTCGTGACAGTGTAGTGAAACTGTGTGTCAGTATTGTGATAACCGGTCGGTGGGAAATTAGAAGACTGTAGTTTATATATAATTTATGGTTGTAAGTCTTATAATAAGTCTAGCAGATTGTAAGTAGTTTATTCGTAAGGAATACCTCATTTTATATGTATACTGTTTAGTAGTTAAGCTAGTAATTCAATTATTATTGTAACTATAGTGGTTAGTAATCCCTGTGAATTTGTACATTTTGTATTTAATAAATATTTGTAATTTGTAAACTGGAGTAGTTCATTTCTCACACCCCGTAGCCCGTAACAATATGCACGTGTTTTTGAATGACTTCTTCATCTTATATACAACATTTTATCGATGACAAATTATATTACATATGCATTTATATATAGAGCTACATTTAACCTTTTTAGATCTTGAACAGAAATACGACAGTGTCCCAAAGAGCAAAATGTGGAAAGTATTAAGAAAAGCTGGCATCGATGATTCGTTAATAGGAGCTATAAGACACCTCTACCGAGATGACATCTTTCGAGTGAAGATTGGAAAGCGGCTCTCGGAGCCTTTCTCGGGGACTAAGGGTCTGAAGCAAGGATGTAGCATTTCGCCGACTCTCTTCAAAATTTACCTCCACGTATCTGTAAGGCAATGGTTTGACCAGTGTGGAGATGTAGGACCCTTCATCGACGATGAACAGCTGGTCTCCCTCTTCTTTGCGGATGACCAGGTTTTGTTTGCACGGAGGAAGGTGTGCCTGGAAATGACGATGTGCTCCTCGTGGGATTGCTATGAGTCCATAGTGCTTAAAATATACTCGATAAGACCAAATACAAGGCAATAGACCCTGAAAATGACGGGGTTCTTCGTGTGGTCACTGAGACCTGTGCAAAGGTAAATGTTTTTAATATCTGGGCTCTTACATCGACTCTTCTGGATCCTCAGAAACTGTCATTCGGAACAAGCTCGAAAAGCCACACGCATGCTTCACCCGGTTCTGTGGAATAATACGATTCTAAAGGAGAATAAACGAAGAATCTTTCACGACATCGTTGAACCTATATTAACGTACGCAGCCGAAACATGGACCATGTCATCCCTGCTCTATTCAAACATTCAAGCAGTGGAGATGGACTTTTGGCGGAGGTGCCTACGTGTTACAAGAATGGACAGACTTCGAAATGATGTCGTTCAGGAGAAAATGGATGTCAACGTGTCTGTCAACAATAGAATCGGACAACGAAGGCTGAGGTGGTACGGCCATGTAAGGCGAATGTCTTCAGAGCGAATCGAGTACTGGACTGGCAAGCGCCAGGAAGAAGGAGAAGAGGACGACCCAGAGGTAAATGGATTAATGGAGTGGAGGAAGAAAATGGATGTCAACATGTCTGTCAACAATAGAATCGGACAACGAAGGCTGAGGTGGTACGGGCCATGTAAGGCGAATGTCTTCAGAGCGAATCGAGTACTGGACTGGCAAGCGCCAGGAAGAAGGAGAAGAGGACGACCCAGAGGTAAATGGATTAATGGAGTGGAGGAAGAAAATGGATGTCAACATGTCTGTCAACAATAGAATCGGACAACGAAGGCTGAGGTGGTACGGCCATGTAAGGCGAATGTCTTCAGAGCGATGGCCGAATCGAGTACTGGACTGGCAAGCGCCAGGAAACAGGAGAAGAGAACGACCCAGAGGTAAATGGATTAATGGAGTGGAGGAAGAAATGGTGGGCCGAGGTCTTCAGCACGGAGATCGGCTGGACTGCGACATCTGGTGCTCTGTCCTGGTGTAAAAGGCAACCCACGTTGGAACGCCTATGAAAGTAAGTAAGTAAAATAAAAATAAAGAGGCAAAATAGTCAAACTTATAGCGGCAAAGAAAATTGATGTTCAAGGAGATGGATAAACAGATACTTGAATGAATATGTAATAAGGTTTATTATTGGATGCTTGAAGGAACTTAAGGATTTGGACGTATCGACATGGGTAAGGGATTCCAAAATGAAGATGCACGAATGACGAAGGATCTATTAAAGGATGAAGTTCTATGGGAGGGAATATGTATTTTCAAAGGCTGGAATCTTGTGTTAATAGAGTGGTCAGAAGAGAGTGGGGTGGCTGAGTGAGTTAGCGCGCGTTGCCTAGCTATAACAGATGACCTAAACCGTAAGACCAAATAATTACGATTTCTCGTTTCGGTGTTGAGGGGAGCTTTTATCTCAGCATTTACCCCCCGTCCTCATTCCCTGGCCTCCATAGAGAAACCTCCATATATCCTTCAAAGGCGAGGTAGGGATGAAAAAGAAAAAAAAATCCATTATAACTTTCAGCTTCATAAGTATTGTTATTTTTGAGAACTGTTCCTAGGAGGACCACATAAGAGAATGAATGGTATATTTAATAGAAGATTCATGTATATTATTTTCAAAATATTATTATATACCTACTCAGTAGTTTTCAAAACGAAACTTACTTGGCGTAAAGTTGAAGTGAGAAAGAAGCTAAATTTACCATCCGTATTTCTGATCAAGTTTAGATTAAGCCTGAGGGAAGACTCACCTTCCGAGAAATAGATGGCCGCCCTATTTTTAGATTCCTCTCTCTAGATTATATACATTCACTGATCAAGCTGATTCATTCTGCTTAATTGTTCGCTGACTAACTACCCAGGGATGTCAGATATATTTTGGTTTTTCTACAAGAGAAACATTGCTTCTATGGTCAGTCTATAAAAAGTGATAGAGTTCTGAAATAAGCTTGTGTTGCTCCTGATTTCCCCCTGAGTGGATGGTTATTCGTTCTATTCGGTATTTCCTACTCATTAAGCATGTGTTTCATTGGTAATAAATAAAATTATAGGTGGAAATAATCAGGAGTCAGTCTTTTTTTAAATATTTTAATTTTGCCAACGTTTCGGCTCAAGCTTGTGAGCCATCATCAGAGCTACGAACATCTGAACAAAAGAGATACACATTAATGTGATAGTGAATTTTTTTAATTTAGTGACAATGATAACATTTGAAAAAAAAAACAGAAAATATACCAACATACTTAAATATTATAGATACAAATAATGGTAATATGATAAACAATATGATGATAAGCATAAAAACATAAAATCGTCATAATAGCCCTGATGATGGCTCACAAGCTTAAGCAGAAACATCGGCAAGATTAAAATATTTAAAAAATACTGACTCCTGATTATTTCCACCTATAATAGTTTCTACAGTCGACTATACATCCTCAATAAATAAAATTGTTTTTAACACTACTTTGAAGAGGCTGATCCGTTAAAAACATTTAGGACAATAGCAGTTTTATTTAAAAAACAAAACCTTACAACAAAGTGTGTCTCACCATTCCTCTGAAAAATGAATTACTTACCTCCCACTGACTACTCAGCAGTGATGCGGCTGAGAGGGGGGCGCTGGTATCCTTCCACAAGTGGGACAAGCCCCGTCCAGGATTCCTATTATTATTATGACAAATTGTAATATATACGAATAAAAATTTATACATTTGAAAAAAAAATGATTTTCTTTTTTCACTTGCTCTTTAGTGCCTTTGAGCGTAGAGCATGCTTTGCCTCGGCCCACTTTTTCCATCCCTCTCGATCCATAGCCATACGTTTCACCTGAGCCATTGACTTCCCCCGATTTTCTCCTACCTTTTCCAGATAATCATTGAAGGTGGTTTGCGGCCTACCAACTGGTCTCTTCCCTTCTGGCTTTACTTCCAGGCACCATTTAACTTTCCTATCCTCCGGCATTCTACATATATGCCCGAACCACTTCAGTTGTCGTTCCTCGATCCTGCTTTTCATGGTCGATACTTTTAGATCCTCTCTTATGATTTCGTTTCTGACTCAGTCCCTCCTTGTTTTTCCCACTATCTGAATCCCAAATCTCATTTCAGCTGTAGTGAGTCTTTTAATGAATTTATCTAGGACTGTCCAGTGTTCTGCTCCATACAACAGTACCGGAAGAAATATCGTCTTAAAAATGACTAACTTTATGTGTCGGGATATTTCTTTTTTGCCGACTATGGTACTGTTAATTTGGAAGTAGAAGCTGTTTGCTTTGCTTATTCGACTTTCGATTTCCATATCCAGCTTGCCATCACGACTTATGAAAGTTCCTAGGTATTGGTAGGTTTCTACACATTCTAGCAACTCTCCATTACAGGTTATAATCATGTCCTAGATCGTCCTTTCGAGTTGCATCACCTTGCTTTTGGCGGCATTTATTTCCATGCCCTTTCATTGCAGTTCCTCTCTCCATTCTAGAACAGCTTTTTGGAGGTTTTCCTGGGAATCCGCAATGAGCACAATGTCGTCAGCATAAACCGAGAATTGAGCCAGTACTGGGAATAGATTTCGATACCCAACCACCGCTCTGGGGGTTCTTCTCTTACATATTTTAATGATATCGTCCATGAACGCTATGAATAGGAGTGTACAACCCTTAACCCAGTAATTGCGGAAAGACGAAAATGGGACTGGGGCACGCCTCAGGAGCGAGCGTTCCAGCAATTAAAAGAAGCCTTAACTACAACATCTATCTTGGCAAGACCCGACTTTAATCTGCCTTTTGTCTTACAAACGGATGCAAGTCAGATGGGCCTGGGTGCAGTTAAGCTATCTCCCTGTTTTACTCCTTTCGTGAAGAGGAATGGTTGAGATTCCATGCCATTCAATCGAACAACTCCTTTGGGATCCTGATACACCGAAGGGATGACCATATTTCTTCTCTTGGGACAGAATCAAAGGCCGCCTTAAGATCCAAAAAAGCCAAATATATGTTCTTTCCTCTATCCCAAGCCTTCTCCACAATCATACGTAATGAGAAAATATGGTCTTGGGTTAGTCTCTGGGGTCTGAACGCTGCTTGTTCCTCCTCTAAATCCTTTCAATTCGTTTTCTCAGCCTCTGTTCTAAGATCCTTGTATATATCTTGTATACTACTGAAGAAAGACAAATTAGGCGGTAATTATTACAATCGCTCTGACAACCTTTCTTATGGATAGTCACCACCATACTGGTTTGGTTTTTGGTTTTTGTTTTATTTATTGGCACAAAACATCTTGGTCATCAGTGCCAGATACATCACTATAAGATACACTTTGATATATAATACCTAACTCACTATAAGATACACTTTTTTTAAAAACAGACAGTTATGGTTTTAGTTGAAATATTAAATAATAATATTAATTAAAATAAATAATGAACCAATATAACAAATGATAATAATACACTAAATAATAATACACTAAAACAAATAATAATAATAATACAAAATTAACGAATACATTATGAACAAATAATAATACATAATAGACAATAATCATATACATAATAAGTAATACATCCATAATACATGAATACATATATACAGATAATACATAATTTACAAATAATACACTCATAAATAGTGCCGGATACGCTCATTTTAGAAAATAATTAAGACAAACTTTTTTTTTTTTTTTTTTTTTTTTTTTTTTCCAGTATTAAATAAGAATATTGATTAAAACAGATGATAAGAATAAGAATAATCTATAATAAAAATAAATACGACAGCGTTAGTAAAAAATAAACATATATCAAGTTATATTAGTAGACAATATTCAAGGACAATATTCTTGTTCGCCATTTTTAATTAATTCTGGAGCAATACCGTCTCTTCCAGCTGTTTTTCCTGGCTTTGGATAGCACTCAGTATTTCATTAAAATTTACTCTGCGTGGATCCTCTTAGTAATTTGTTTTGTTGAGGAAACCTCTCCTGATCTGCTAATTGCTTTGGTACCTTGTCGTCGATACAACCTCATTTATTTAACAAGCACTCAAAATGAAACCCTCATCCTGCTCAAATATAAGACCTTTTGACATTGGGAATCTCATTGATCTGCAACGTATTCTTCCTACTCTCAAGCACAGCAATGTTGTGTTATATCCATAAATACTAAAACAGCAGTGTATGTAAATGTACTAATCACAGAACTCTTCCGAAAGCCATCTCCAGTTGGTACCACAGCGTATTGGGAGCGAATCAACTGTTCTGATAAGGCAGTCTCTCCATGGTTACATTTTTACATAACACCCAAATTTTCACTACAGAAGATATCAAATAGCTATCATACAGACCAAATTATTTAGATGAGGAAGATGGTTGGGGGTGCGGTCTTCAGAATGAAACACACATTAAAAAATAGTACTTATTTTAATTGTGTGCCGACGTTTCGGCCTACATTGTGGGCCTTCATAAAGGCTAAAAGAAACAAGATAACAATCTTAGCACTGATGAAGGCTCACAATGTAGGCCGAAACGTCGGCACACAATTAAAATAGCACTATGATTTAATGTGTGATCCTCTCTAATGACCGCACCCCCAACCATCTTCCCCATCTAATATTATCAACGGTCAACTAAACTCCATCATTTAAATTGTTTACTGACAATGCATTTGTATTATTTGAATCAGAAGCTGCTACTCAAAATAGTTAAGTAACTAAAAAATTGTTTTGTTATTCAAATAATCAATTGGAATGTATCCCAAGTTCAAGATGCTATGAAGTTTCCTTGAAGGCTTCGTAGTATAAAGTTGATGAGAAAAGTTTGTTGGTCAACAACCGCCCAGAGATAAATTCTCGGCGAGACTGTCGGAGATTTGATAAAGCCACCGCCGTTCTCAACCATAGTCACGATGACAAATAGCATCAGACGCCGAAAAAGGGAGAAAAAAGACACATAAATATCGGCGTTGGAGACAGAGGGTGGAACAAACCCTAAATGTCGACTAAACGATTCGCCGTTCGTAGTAAAATGGTTCTACTCGGAGGAGGAGAGAACTCCCCTGATCGATAGAGGTAGACGATCCTGTTTACAAGGAAATATATAGTTGGGATGTATCCCAGAGCAGGCCGATGACCCAGCATCGACCCAGGGTCTCTGGCGCCGCTACTATGTTTTCGAAATTCTCACCCTGATCGATGTCAAACCCTTGGGTAGGGATGTATGGTAGCTGATATGTCTTTCCATCATCATACCTTATCTTTGGATCATCAACAACTTTCGAAATGTTTGTCTTCGATTCGAAGAGTTCTGCATATGCAAGTAGTGTGTTGTTTCCCTGTGTATTGAGTGATGATCCGTTTCGTCCATGGCATATTTCACCACCCTTTAAACATTAGTGGCAGAAAAATAAAAAATCCATGTTGAAAAATCATTTCTATCCTTGTTTTCTAGTCATGAAATATTAGATTTCTGTAGCACTCTGTTAATTTGCACCGAAGGCCCCATTAACACATTCACGCCAAATCACCAATTTAGGTGGACAAAAGTCAAGTCAAATGTTTGGAATTTTCCAGTGCTTCACCTTTTTATTATTAGTTGGCAAGACCCTTTATACTAAAATTTCCTGCCGTACCATGTTTATAAATAAATAGTAAATGAATGAATCATTCTTATTCACACAACTGCCTGATAACCGGCAGTGAAATTATTTTTATTCGATGGTCATCTATTGTGTTCAAGATGTATTTAGAGCAAAGTATTTTTGCTTTTATTTAACAATGGACATTGCTGAGACAGGTAAGACATTATATTTCTAAACTCGTTATTGAATATACATTACAATCAATTGGTAAATGTATGCTCCTATTCAATAAAGAAAAACTATAAAACCAGCAAGTTACCCCAAGGATTTGTTTCATCAATCCTTCTAGTATTTAAATATTACAAAGAATTTTTGCGTTTTGGGTAATATATAATTTTTTTTTCAGACACAACACTCTGTATCAAAAGTTTTACAATCTATAATTTCAAGAATTTCCTAAATGATATAAAATACATTTATTAGCAGGTTTTAGCAGCTCTGAACCATAATTAGACTTTTTTGTATTATTTTTTCTGTATTCTGGGACTTCAAACGTAAAATATAGGGAAGGTTTAGGTTTTAGCAAATAAATTTGATGTTTGACCACATTGCACTCGCCGATCGTGTCAAAAAATTAATTAGTTTTTATAATTTTTCTTATAATTAAAAAAAAAAATGTCCGTAATCTTGGACCCCAAAGGTTAAATATAGACAAGTTTCAGAATTTTGTCCATCTAGATCGGTCGTATTGCCCACTGTGCGCCTGGGCGAATATCTACGTTTTTTCCCGTGAGGCGGGACTGTCTTAGCTACTTACCTTCGTGGGGCGGGGCGGTACTGTCGCAAGTTCCATCGTGTTTAATGAGATATTGTTTTGATAACAGTTTTGACATACACATATCACTTGAAGGAGTAATTATGGAAATACTTAAATAAGATTCTTATATTATTATTTATTATTATAAATAATTCTTATATTATATATTATATTATTATTTATGGGGACTGTTATATCTCTAAGCACATGTGACAGTATCGATTATCGGAACATATGTTATAAATATTATTAGAATGTGTATTGAGGTTATTCATTGTTATTAAAATGTTCAAAACAAAAATAGTACGTTCTTTGATTCTTAAAAATTAATGACAAAGCAGGGACAAAAGTATGAAATGAAATCACGCTGGGCTAAATACAATTCTTTAAGAAGAGTAATGAAATGAAATTAACCGATAACAGTCCTTTGAGGGAGCATGTTGAAAATTATAAAATATTTAATAAATTAATCCATATGCTTGTTAATTCCTACAAAAATTAATGTTGAGAAAAAATAAAACAAGCTTATTTTCTAAAAACAAGTGACTCACCTGTGATGCACGTCGTCCCACGGGATAGTTAAGCATGACCCACCGGTGGGTCACCCCGCCCCTCGGAACAGACAAGTATGACCCACCGGTGGGCGTGAACTAATCAGATGACATCCACCAGGCCAAATTCACTGTACTACTCATATATAAAAATAAAAAAAATTCAAACAGCAAACTGTTTCAGAAAATGGCTAATCATTTATTATTCCAGGGATATAGAGGCTATTAAAAATTCCTCTTACGGTAAAATATATCGTCATAGAACCAACAACCAACAGGGATCACTTGTAGCTTGGTGGCTAGCATAACAGCTTCCCATGCCAAAGGTCACAGGTTCAAACCCGCTAGTGTTCCTTGGATTTTTTAATGGGAGTAATAAAATCCTTACTTATGCCGTCTTTCGGAGGGGGCGTTAAAAGGTGGTCCCGAGCCTGCGCGATGTCATAATTCAGGACTCCCACTGTAGCATCGTCCGATTAGCCACAGTGGCATTAAGTGACGTTAATAAACAAACCAACTTCTAACTCGGAGAAGAATATTTAAAATTTAAATGCAATATAAACAAAATTAGGTTCATCGCTCAACTAAGACTGGCAGGCGAGAAATCAAAGAGGATAAACGTGAATGGATTATTTTATAAATTTGAACCCAACATGACTTGCCCTCTATTTAATACCGATAGTTAAGATAATATTGAACATTTTTTAATATCATGCCGTTTTAAATCCAGTCAGAAGATTCTATTTATTTTAGTATGTTCTGAATTTTTTTTAATTTATTGGGTTGTGTCACATGAAATGTCCGTTTTCAAGGTAAACGATTTTTATTAAAAATACGATTGAAAACAAGATAATTTTATTCGAAGTATTTACCTTCTTTTTCTACACATTATCCCAACGTGACACCAACTTTTTCATCCCTCCACTGAAGTTCTCAATTATATGTTTTATTGAGAGAGGCACTCTCCAAATATCACACATTGGTTCAGGCTGCCTGGGGATAAGATGGAGATCTGTGAGCCTGCTATGTCCGATGCCAAGTCTCGCCAAAGAAGTTTCCTCGCGGTGATCACCTCTCAATGATGTCTTTCATGGAGAAGATCATTGCTTGACTTTCCTTAATTTATTTGTGCTGTAAACTTCTGAGCAAATCTATTCCCAAGCCCGAGATATTTTCACCTTTAGGTAATTTTTTATGTCATCGTTGAAGTAAGTTGGGTTGATTTGGACGTTTGATAAATATTATATCTTAAATATTAAAAATATTATATTATAAATAAATATTTTAAATATTATTAAACTATAAATATTATATCTCATCATCATTACTTTTAAAGATTTACTACATTGGTAATAACCAATGTTGACACTACAGTTGTAATTATTTAATTTATTAGTTCTTTATTGGTTATCATTTAATACTTATAATGAAGTAATTAATTAGTTATTTTCTGGTTTCTTAGTTTAGCTAATTAGTTAGTTAGTTTGTATTATTTCGTTAAATAGTTATAAGGTTGTTGTTTTGTTTTTTTTATTTATTATTATTTTATCAGGTTGTTGTTTTGTTTTTTTATTTATTATTATTTTATTAGTTTGTTGTTTTGTTTTATTTATTTATTATTATTTTATTGTATATATATATATATATGGATTTATTTATTTTCTATTTTATGTAATTTGACTATTATTATTATTTTCTGTATATATTGTATGAATGTGGTCTCATATCACTATTACAATGCTATTGTTCATTTTGTAACAAATTGTAATATATCTCAATAAAAAAAAGTTATTAAAAAAAATTAATTATAACAAAATAATTATTTAGTATTTATTTCTGGTTTATTAGTTTAGTTAATTAGTTAGTATTATTTCGTTAATTAGATATAACAAATGATTTATTTATCAGTTTATATTTATTAGTTTTATTTACTAGTTATTATTATACTGTTTTTTATAAAACATGTTTCTTTTCTTTTTTAATTTTTTGGAAGTTTTTCTTTAGATTTTATATTTATTTATTTAACGTCACTTTATGCTACTATGGCTAGTCGGACGATGCTACAGTGGGAGTCTTAAATTTTGCCTATCCAGGTCTTATTAGGATAGGGAACTTTAACGAGTACCTGACATCGCACAGGCTCGGGACCACCTTTTAACGTCCCTTCCAAAGGACAACATAACTAAGGATTTTTTACTCCCATTAAAAAATCCTAGGACCACCTGCGGGTTTGAACCCGTTTTTTCTTTATATAAACACTTAAATGAGCACGCATTGACTTCCTTCTGTCACTTAATTACTTTATTTTATAAGCTTTCATATCTGTCAACGTTTCGGGGCTGTTTCCACATTTTCAAGACTTATTTTTTTATATAAATGCTTTTTCACATATAACCCATCATTTTATTTCATAGCACACTGCTATTCGTCCTCATGGGTGTTCATTTCTATATAATAATAGAAACAGTAAGCCAACGAACACCCATGAGGACAAATAGCAGTGTGCTATGAAATAAAATGATGGGTTATATGTGAAAAAGCATTTATATAAAAAAAAAAATCTGGTGCGGCCAACACACGACTTTCACTTACCTCGATTTTAAAAATCAATGAAAGAATTTCCAAATACAGTTAGAGATAAAAATACGTAAAACTATTAAGGAATTAATCAAATTGAATTTATATAGAAACATGTGTTTTATTAAAAAATCTATTATATTATTATCTAAAATAATCAGTTAGTTTTATCTTCTTCTCATCACTCTCTATTAACTCCTAAAAGCTTGTGTATCAGATGATAATTTTTCTAAAATGTTTAGCTTTTCAACGGTATATGTTACATGTATATTACTGCTCTTATGTTCAAAAAGGAAAAATTGCATTAAAAAAATATTTTATTTTATTAAATATTTTATCCTTTAGTTGGGTATCGAATTTATTCAATTTATATATTTACCTGTTTTTCATCAGCGTCAACAAGATAATCTAGTTATTATTATTGAATCTACAAAATTAAAGGTACTTTAGGGGAAGACAATTTAAAATATCGGCATTTAAGCCCTGTCAGACCATTTTTATCCAAATGAAACCTACATGATATTAAAGCCCATTAAATTTTACATCGATATAGCGAGTTCAATCAAAATCGTCGGAACCGTTTTCGAGAAAATCGAAAAAAGGTGCAAAATGCATGGTATAAAGTGCCTCTTCTGGTAAGCTCATTTTGATGAAAAAAGTTTTGTCACGTCTCGGACGTATAGTTGTCTTAAATATGAAATTTCAGTTTTATAGGACTTACCATTTCCGCCCGGGAGTTACCACACACACACACACACACACAGACCTTTTTGCGGGACTTGGTTATTTGGACTCAGGGGACCCTAAAACGTGTATTTCCGTTGAAAACTGGAATTCGAAAATTTTCACGATCGCAATACTTTCCTTACTATATATAGTAAGTGAAAGTAATAAGTCTTGAAAATGGGGAAACAGCCCCAAAACGTCGACAGATATGAAAGCTTATGAAATAAAGTAATTAAGTGACAAAAGGAAGTCAATGCGTGCTCATTCAAGTGTTTATAAAATATGTTCTGTTGCTTAATTTATATTATGTAATAAAAATACGCATTGTATCGCAAGATAGTACGGGTAGAAATAAATTCACCCATTGCAGGGTTACTGTAATGAGGAAAACCGTAACATTGGTAATAAATCAATGAGGTGATAGATTTCTCCTTTTAGCTAGTTAGCATTTCTTACGAAGCTGTCATTCTAATATAAAAAATATACATTTATCTTTACTCTTTGGGAACGTCTGACTTCCAGAGGCCATCCTGAAGGTATATTTGTTCGAAAGATTAACCATATCCCGGATTGCCATCTAAAAGTTATTACGGATTGAAAACTAGTTGATTCAAGGAAAAATTACCATAGTGATTATGTTTTTTTGATGGAGAGGGGCCACACCGAGCGCCGGCCTGTTTGAAGATGTGAAGGTACGTAGGTATTAGTGGTTATGTTGTTAAGGCCTTCGGTACCTGAGCTCACCTGTAGCCGGCTCGTTAGTTCTGCCAGCTACCCGCAGCTCCTGGGGTATTCGTCACCGTATTATCTCTTGTTTACCTTTAAGTTTCTCTAATCGATTCTAAAATTGAATACTTACAGATATTTAAACTCATTCGTACGTGCTGTTACAGAATTTATTCGGTAAATTGTATCTTTTTTTTTTTTTTTTACTTTCACTTACTATATATAGTAAGAGAAAGTATTGCGATTTTCGAATTTCAGTTTTCAACAGAAATACACATTTTAGGGTTCTTGAGTCCAAATAACCAAGTCCCGAAAAAAAGGTCTGTGTGTGTGTGTGTGTGTGGTAACTCCCGGGCGGAAACGAAAAGTCCTATGGAACTGAAATTTCATATTTGAGACGAATATACGCCCGAGACGTTACAAAAGCTTTTTCATTAAAATGAGGTTACCAGAAGAGCCACTTTATACCATACATTTTGCACCTTTTTTCGATTTTCTTGAAAACGGTTTCGACGATTTTGATTAAACTTGCTAAATCGATGTAAAATTAATGGGCTTTAATATCATGTAGGTTTCATTCTGATTGAAATAGTCTGACTGGGCCTAAATGGCGTTATTTTTAATTTTCTTTTGCTAAAGTACCTTTAATTTTGTTGATATTATAAAAATAACTATGTTATCTTGTTACTACTTGTGAAAAACAGGTAAATATATAAATTGGATGAATTAGATACCCAAATAAAGGAGAAAACAGAAAATATATTCTTTTAACGCAATTTTCGTTTTTGAACATAAGAACAGTAATATACATGTATGATATACCGTTGGAAAGCTAAAGATTTTTGAAAATATATTATCTCATACACAAGCTTTTAAAAGTTAATAGATAGTGATGAAAAGCCGTAAAACTAACTGATTATTTTAGATAATAATATAATAATTTTTTAATAAAACACATGTTTCTATAGAAATTCCATTTAATTAATTCTTTAATGGTTTCACTCATTTTTATCTCTTACTGTATTTCAAAATTCTTCAGTCGATTTTAACAACGGCGGTAAGTGAAAGTCGTGTGTTGCCCGCACCAGATTTTTTTTATATTGTTTTATGAACAATTTTTATTGTGTAATATTACAGTCTGTCCTTATTAGGTCATTTTTAATAGTGATAAAATACTACATTCACACAATATATACAAAACAATAAATTTATAAAATAATAATACAATATACAGAAATACAAAAAAAATCAATAAAAATATATACAGAAGTCACTCATACCTATATAAAATCCTCAAGCATACAGCACGTGAGTGGAGAATCTAGCCAATGCTAGAACTCCAATATACATGTTACAAGAGGTCTCGAGGCCACTGCCGTTTCTACCTTCTAGGAGGATGGTAAGGATGTGTGGAGCTGGATAAGGATTGAGCTAGCGGATTGGGGTGATTTAGATAATTTTGATGGTATAAGGTCTGAAATAAACGGAATATTTAGATCGTGGTGTAAGGTATGGTTGGATACATTATACGGAGCATTAACTATTATTCTGAGAACTTTGGATTGGAAGGATTGAATGCGTTTGATGTGAGAAAATTTGGCTGTCCCCCACAGTTCAAGTCCGTAGGTCCAGATAGGTTTCAGTATTGTCTTGTATATTAGCAGTTTGTTTTCTACAGGTAGTTTAGAATTTCCGTTCAGTAGTCAGTATAATTGGCCAAATCGTCGATTAAGTCTAGTATGTGGGTTCCAACTTAGTATAGTAGAACTTCCGGTTATTAGATTTTGATGAATCATCCACAAAGACCTTAATGTTCCATATGTTGCTGATTTGGCCCGAACCAGGTATCACTCACTTCACTACTAGTGTGCTGCCCATTGTTTCTCTTCATGTTTTTTTTTTTTTTTTTTTTTTTTTATGAGTTTTATCATTGTAGGATATTTACTTGATGTATGAACATACAGTTGTGAATTTCAAAGAAAAAGATTTTGATGAAAAATTTAATGTCACACATCGAGCATAAAGTTGCCTTAAACATGAAAATCCACCTGTCCTCTGAAGCATTTGAAAAGAAGGTGAAGAATACTACCAATTTGTGTATATGTTTCAAGTCAGTAAATCTTCTTTGTTTCAGATTAATTAATATAATTGTTCATTAAATAAATTTCAAAAAATCTGGTGCGGGAAACACACGACCATCACTTACCTCCATTTTAAAAATCAATGAAAGGATTTTCTAATACAGCTAGAGATTAAAATACGTGAAAAAATATTGCATTAAAAAAAATATTTTTTCAGTTTTCTCCTTTAGTTAGATATTGAATTCGTTCATCTTATATATTTATGTGTTTTTCATCGGTGGTAACAAGATAATATATTTATTTTTACAAAATCTACAAAATTAAAGGTACTTTACAGGAAAAAAAAATGTAAAATATCGGCACTAAGCCCTGTCAAACCATTTTAATCAGAATGAATACTCCATGATATTAAAGCCCATTAAATTCTACATCGATATAGTGAGTTTAATCATAATCGTCGGAACCCTTTTCGAGAAAATCGAAAAAAAGGTGCAAAATGCAATGTATAAAGTGGATCTTCTGGTAAACTCATATTAATGAAAAAGGTTTTGTAACGTCTCGGGCGCATATTTGTCTTAAATATGAAATTTCAGTTTCTTAGGACTTACCGTTTCCGCCCAGGAGTTACCACACACACACAGAACTTTTTGCGGGACTTGGTTATTTGGACTCAGGGGACCCTAAATCGTGTATTTCCGCTTAAAACTGGAATTCGAAAATTTTCACGATCGCATTACGTTCCCTTACTATATATAGTAAAAATCGAAAATTGGCCAACGAACAAAGCCAAAACTATTCTTTTTTGTCGAATTAACCTGCAGTTGATTGCATATTAGCGTTTTAATCTTGTTAGTTTTCCACTTTTATCTGGTCTTAGACCGAGTTTGGAACTCAGGGTTGCTTTACAAACACTGAAAATTCCTCCCTCCTACATATTTGTTCACTATCTAGTCCTACCTCAGAGATATATCCTTCAAAATAAATCACAACAGTTTCTATTCCTCCATTTTTCTCATTCTGCTGATGTTTTTCAAGTCAGCATCCTAGGACCCATTCATTATACAGTCTATACAACAGATATCCCAACTCAACCTAACACTATTAGGATGGTCCTCTTTGCCTATGGTGATGACACTTGTATGTTATCGGTTGATAATGACCTAGTTATGGTCTCCTACACTCTTCAATCCCATATCAGAGACCTTGAATTATGGTGTCAGAATTGGATGAAAAAAAAGTCTAACTAATCCCACCAAAATAACTTTTACTCTTACTCCCTGTTAAACAAATCCGACATCTAGTACTCCAACTCAAAAAACGTTTCGCTTGGAATCCTCATATATGTTTTGACTACTTTAATACTTACTGGACAAACGCTCAAACCTCCAACTCGAATAATAAAAGGCTGATTTACATGACTAACATAAGGCAGATATTGACTTACGGGGTAGAGCTATGGGTGTCTACTAAACTATTGAATTCTTGTATACAATCCCTGCAATCCAAAATCCTTCGTAAAATCCTCAATGCTCCTTACTTTGTCACAAATATAATAATAATAATAGGAGGAATTCCAATTTGGATCTGCTGCTCAACTTCGCTGAGTTGCTATCAGTACACAGCATACCGCATCAATCCCGAAGAATATCTTAAAGAAAAAAGACAGAGAGAGATTCTACCAAATAGGAAATACATATATTTTACTAATTTTGAAATCGATCATGGACATCTGAAAATCAAGACCAGCCTCAATATATATGGTGATGCAGGATTCCCAGTGAGTCCAAGATTATGGTCTCCGCCATGTTTTGCATTTCATTTTTTCCGAGTCCATAGTTCTCTAAAAATAATCCAGTGGCTACTGAGATGGTCCCTCTGCTTCCGAACCAAAGTCCCACGACTTTAAATTCCCTTTCGCCGAACTCCTCACGAAATTTTTCCCTCAGGTATGGAATACATTTTGTATAAATGTTCTCTTTCTCCTCTTGAATCCTCTTGCCTTGTTCCTGGTCATTTGTTTCATATCTGATAGTGGGGTCCACTATCAGTGCTTCATTTTTTGTGGCATTAAATGCCAAGATATCCATAAATCTTGTCGACCCATCTGTATCAAGGCAAAAATCTTCCTGAAAATATTTATACTTTTTCACTTCTGCTATTTCTTTCTTTATGCGGTTGTGCCGGCGGGTAACGAGAAGCAAGTTATGTGGACATTTTACCAACACATGTGAAGGGGTTTCTAACTCTCGACCGCATCTGCGGCAGAGGTGTCCAACAGCTTCGTTACCCTGGCATCTTGATCCAGGGACTCCACGAAGTAGTGCGTAGCTTATGTTCAATTTGAGTGCGTTGGTCCACTCTGATCCTGTTAACATCTTTCGATCGAACATAAACCTGTTTACGCTCGGGTTGGCTTTAAAATGGACCACGCCTACACCCTGCCACTTGCATTATTTATATCCAATATTTACAAGTACATATACAAATAAGTTTCTTACATGATTTCAATTATCCTTTTATCATGATAATATAGTTTCAATCATTATTCGATTTACATAATAATAATAATGCAATGTTTTGCTTAAGACAGTAGGAAAAATAACATGCGAAAAAAAAAAACCTACCCAATATAAATTACAAGATTAATTTAAAAGTACATGCTTTGTTCTTTTGTGCGTGCATCGTTTTAGTGAAGCTTCGTTGTAATTACCAATTTCGAATTTCAAAGGGTTTTCAGAAGTTGTGGTTTTATCAAAATATTTTTTGTTTTCTGTATAGATAAACTGTTGTAATGTGGGAAGATTTAGTTCAAAGAGCATTTTTGAAATTTTAGTATATCGTGGGTAGTTACTGATGATTCGCATACATGTATTTTGTATTGTTTCTATTTTTTTGTAATTGGTATTGCACGTCGAGCTTCAGACAGGCGAGGAATAACAAATCTGGGCACGTATGGCTGTTTTATATAGTATTAGTTTGTTCTGAGTGCTTAAACATTTTGTAAATGCATTGTTTGATTTTTTCGGATTTTCTATTAATATGTTCAGTATAGATTAACGATTTATCTAATGTTATGCCTAAGTATTTAACTGATTTAGACCAGGGAATGTGGATTGAGTTTAATAAAAGGTGATGGTTTATGTTCGGTCTGCCCTTAGTAAAGATTATAGCTTTGGATTTGTTGGCGTTTATTTTTAATTTCCAAATATTACTATATTTATTAAATTTTTTGAAGTTGAGCTTTAGCTTGTTAACTATGGTGTCAATGCGATATGATGATGTGTATAAGGCTGTACCATCAGCGTAAAGAGACCTTATTACTTGTGGGGGCTTGAAAAATAAGATATATATCCATTGAATAAAGTTGGCGAAAGGCAGGATCTTTGAGGATGGCCGTCCGCTACAGGAAGTATACTAGATGCCGAATTATTTACATGAACATAAAATCGTCTATTGTCAAGATATGAATGGATAATATGAATTAGGTAAGAAGGGAAGTTGTATTTAATTAATTTGTAAATAAGTCCCGTATGCCAAACAGTGTCAAAAGCCTTTTCTAAATCTAAAGCAAGCCGGTATGTTTTTATTCGTTAAAAGCTTTTGTCACGTAATCAGTAAGCCTTTCTAGTTGGTCTACCGTAGAGAGGTGTTTCCTGAAACCAAATTGTTTCTCTATTATAATTTTGTTTTGTCTAATGTGCCGATTTAACTTGTTAATACCAGTCTTTCTAAAATTTTTGATAAAATGTTTAATAGGCAAATAGGTTGTCACAAATGAACTCATTCATAAAGACTCAATGTTCCATAGATTTCTGACTTGGCCCGAACCGGGTAACATTTCCTTCATGACAAAACCATTAGAGTAGTCTCTAACCCATTAGTTTCAATCCTTTCTTCCTATTTGATTCCTAATAATCCTCCGAGGCGTCTGAAAGGAAGACTGCCCCGAGCGAGACCTTCTCGTTTAGAATATTTTTGGAGTGTGTTTCTACATGTAGATCATGTTGGTTTACTATATGCTCATCAAATTTACTAGATATATTTCTTAATACGTTTGTAACAATCAATAAATATGTTTAAATCCAAAAACTTTTTATGTTGTGGGGTGGTATAGAGGTTGAATAATGATTGCGCTGAGCGTAGGTTCCCGAGTAGAGAGAGGGGCCACTGAGTGACAGCTTTCGGCGACTTCAAAAAAGAGCCTTTGGTAAGGAGCCTTGGAACTGAGGGTAATGGTCGGTGTGCCCTAATGACAGAGCGCCCGGTCTAGTTTACTGTCATCACCAAACATAAATATTAGTTTTTTTTTCAAATGTAAACGGGTTGATTGTCTCGGTACCCTTGGTCAGATATGTTCCCTCAGCTATTACAGGACGTAATTGGATAGGTAGGTTAGCCTCTGTATTCTCGCATTCTTTAGTAATTAACAGTAAAATCGATTTGATGCTTTTACTTATTAAAAAATCTGGTGCGGGCAACACACGACTTTCACCTATCTCCGTTGTTAAAATCAATTTAAGATTTTTTTTTTTAAAGATACAAATAAATTGTTAAAGAATTAATTAAAATGAATTTCAATAGAAACATGTGCTTTATTCAATAATCTATTATATTTTTATTTACAACAATCCATTAGTTTTATCGGCTTTTTATCACTCTCCATTAACCTTTAACATTCCGTGTATTTTTTTACAAGATACATTTTTAAGATAATTTTTTTTTCTAAAATATTTAGCTATCCAACGGTATAATATACATAGATATTACTATTCTTGAGTTCAAACACACAAAAATTGCTTAAAAAACTATGTTTGCACTTTTCTCCTTTATTTGATTATAAAATTCGCCCAACTTACATATTTACCTGTTATTTATCAATGTTGAAAAGATGATGTTACAATTTTTTTTAAACCTACAAAATAAAAGGTACTTTAGAGGAAGAAAATCTAAAATATCGGCATTTAAGCACAGTCATACTATTTCAATCAGAATTAAACCTACATCATTTTAATGCACATTAAATTTCACATTGATATATAGAGTTTAATCAAAATCGTTAGAGTGCATTTTTGAGAAAATCGTAAAAAGGTGCAAAATGTATGGTATAAAGTAGATCTTGCGGTCAGCCGATTTTGATGAAAAAGATGTAACATCGCGTATAGTTTTTCTAAATATGAAATTTCAGTTTCATAGAACTAACCGTTTAAGCGCGGGAGTTATTGTTACACACAGACCTTTTTGCAGGATATGGTCATTTGGACTCAGGGGACCTTTAAACGTGTATTTCTGTTGAAAACTGGAATTGGAAAATTTTCACGATTGCAATATTTTCCCTTACTATAAATAGTAATTGAAAGTAAAAATACCTTCTGTAACCTAAAATAAATGTTATTAATACAGTAATAAAACTATTCTATGTTTTAATTCGAAAATAATAATATGAATTGTTTAAATTACGAACTAATTGGAGATTTTCACTCTTGATTTCACCAACATGATAAAATACATCATGTAGATATGCTTAAAAATGAAACTAGAAAAAAAAAAAAAATAGAAACATTAAAAAGAAGAATCCAATGGTAGCACTCCAAAGTTTTAACAAATAATCACTTCCACTTACCTATATATAAAATATATAGTAAGGGAAAGTATTGCGATCGTGAATTTTACACGTTTTAGGATACCCTGAGTCCAAATAACCAAGTCCCGCAAAAAGGTCTGTGTGTATGTGTGTGTGGTAACTCCCGTGCGAGTCCAGTGCGAAAACAAAAAGTCCTATAAAACTGAAAATTCATATTTGAGAAACTATACTTCCGAGATGTATCAGCAACTTTTTGATCGAAATCAGTGTACCACTAGAGCTACTTTATACTATCAACTTTACACCTTTTTATGATTTTCTCAAAAACGGCTCTAACGATTCGGAGTAAATTCGCTTATATCGATGTAAAAATTCATGAGATTTAATGTTATGTATGTTCATTTCTGATTGAAATAGTCTGACAGGGCCTTTATTTTAATTTGTTTCCCTCTAAAGTACTTTAACATTTGTAGATTTAAAAAAATAGGCACATCATCTTATTAAGATTGATAAATAACGGCTAAATATAAAAGTTGAGCGAATCTGATGACGAACAAAAGGAGAAAGTACAAACATGTTTTTTTATGCGATGATTTTTGTTTTTTGGAACATTAAAACCAAAATATAGATGTATAATATACCGTTGGAAAGCTAAAAAAATACTATCATATACAAAAAATTCTAAAAGTTAACGGAGGGTGATGAAAAGGCGATAAAACAAACTGATTGTCGTAGATAATAATATAATTGATTATTCAATAAAACACATGTTTCTATTTAAACCTTTTATTTTTTTTTTCTCTTTATATCTATATTCACGCCTGTCAGAATGTATCTGACAATCAGCAAATGTGCTGTATAAATTGAGATCAGGCATGGTAGGCATGAAGAAGGAAAATGCCCAGCAGCACCCCTTCCATGGCTTTATTTTATCCGAGGAGGTCCCTCATCCAGCTTCTCTTTAGCCTTCTTCTGACTGGCATTTCAGCTATTGACATGTCGTTATTCAGGCTATTGTCGTGTACGTTAAGTTTACTGTGAAAACGAGAATAGAGTGTTCGTATATGTTGGTCAACTGTTGGTTGTTGTAAGTCCGAATGTAGGGTTCTCTTTTTACGTACCAAGGAGCTGTCGTTATGGGTCTTAAAATTTCGGATTGAAATGATTACAGTTGTATGTGAGTCTTTTTTGCTGAACCAAAAATCTGTGAAGCGTAAGTCCATATTGGCTTAAGAAGGTATGTGTATGTATTCTGTTTCTGTCTAATTTTTAATTTTGTAGATTTAGATAAAAGTGAGTATAGTACTTTCAGTCGGTGGTTAAGAGTATGTCTTTTCATCTTGACATTTGGGCCTCAAGTCATCTTTCGATCGAGTGTCAGTCCTAGGTAATGTACAGAGTTGGTCTGAGGAATTTGGTTGTTGTCGATAAAAATTGGTGGGCAAGTGTTTTGTCGTAGTGTGAACGTTACGTGTTTTGATTTGTTGTGATTTAAACGAATTTTCCATAGCTTGTACCAATTTTGTAGTGTCATCAAGTGATTTTGTAGAGTCAGTGAGGTGAGTACAGGATCATCGTTTGATGTTATTAAAACTTAATTTAATTAATCCTTTAACAATTTATTTTAATCTATAAATGTATTTAAAACTTCTAAAATTGATTTTAGCAACTGAGGTAAGTGAAAGTCATGTGTTGCGCGCACCAAATTTTTTCTTCTTCATGATTTATATTACAAAATTACAAGAATATTCTTCATAGAATTCGAGATATTTTAAAACCAAATAAATAAATAAACTAACAAAGAATTTACAGAAGTAGCTTTGTTTTTTTCTATGGTCCAACCTTATGTTGACTGAGGTAAGGCCTATCGAATTGGTTCCCACCGCCTTAACGGTAGCCTTAAAAGGTCCAATATTGCCTGTAAAAAAAAAAAAAAATAAAAAAAAAATAGAATTTATTATAAAGCATTCTAGAAAAAATATAAATAAATATCATTTATCCCGTAAGGAATAACGTGATTTCGAATTAGTACCCGATCAAACCGCCCTGCGCTGCTCGACAAGGAGCCCATAGCCGTTGGTAACAGGCTTCAAGGGGCCGGAACTGTGGATTACCTAAATGGTCTAGCACCTGGAAGGAAAATCCTCATTACTGGAGAAAAAGGTAAAAAAAATATATAATTCTCCGGTCTAGGGACCTCCAACGTTTTGCTCTTCGTTCTAACACTTATTTCAATGATTGTCCTTCAATGTCCAATCGGAAGTCTATTTTTCAATGTTACTTCTAAAATAACTCTGAAATTAAAAATCTAGTGCGGGCAACACACGACTTTCACATACCTCCATTTTTAAAATCAATAAAAAAAATTTCAATTACAGTTAGAGATAGAAGTACGTGAAACTAATAAAGAATTGATTAAATTGAATTTATAAAGAAACATGTGTTTTATTAAAAAATCTATTATATTATTATCTAAAATAATCAGTTAGTTTTATCTTATTTTCATCACTCTCTATTAACTTTTAAAAGCTTGAGTATAAGATAGTATTTTTTCTAGAATCTTTAGCTTTCTAACGGTATATCATACATGTATATTACTGCTCTTATGTTCAAAAACGAAAAATTGTATTAAAAAAATATATTTTCTGTTTTCTCCTTTAGTTAGATATCGAATTAATACAATTTATATATTTACCTGTTTTTCATCAGTAGTAACAAGATAATATAGTTATTTTTATAAAATCAACAAAATTAAATAAAAGGTACTTTAGAAAAAGAAATTTAAAAAATCGCCATTTAAGCCCTGTCAGACCATTTTAATCCGAATGAAACCTAAATGATATTAAAGCCCATTAAATTTTACATCGATATAGCGAGTTTAATCAAAATCGTCGGAACCGTTTTCGAGAAAATCGAAAAAAGGTGCAAAATGCATGGTATAAAGTGCCTCTTCTGGTAAGCTCATTTTAATAAAAAAATGTTTTATAACTCGGGCGTGTATTTGTCTTAAATATGAAATTTAAGTTTCATAGGACTTACCGTTTCCGCCCAGGAGTTACCACACACACAGACCTTTTGGCGGGACTTGGTTATTTGGACCCAAGGGACCCTAAAATATGCATTTCCGTTGAAAACTGGAATTTGAAAATTTTCACGATCGCAATACTTTCCCTTACTATATATAGTAAGTGAAAGTAAAAATTAGCATGTTTTATAAATACCTACCAAGTTTGGACATATACCAAAACATTTGGTATTTCAAACTTAACGCTATTATAAAGAATTTGATTTATAATGATATAGTGAAATTTATGTTTGTTTATTTATTTAACGTCACTTTATGCTACTATGGCTAATCGGACGATGCTACAGCGGGAGTCCTAAATTTTGCCTATCCAGGTTTTATTAGGATAGGGATCTTTAACGAGTACCTGACATCGCACAGGCTCGGGACCACCTTTTAACGTCCCCTCCGAAGGACGGCGTAACTAAGGATTTTTTACTCCCATTAAAAAATCCTAGGACCACCTGCGGGTTTGAACACGTGACCTTTAGCAAGGGAAGCTGTTACGCTAACCACCCAGCTACAAGGTGAAATTTATGTAACTGCTTATGTCATGAACACTAAGGAAAGTACTAAAGCCATAACTAATGCTCATGTATGTAAACATGTTATAATTATAAATGGGAGATATTGGTCTAAACTTTTATTATTTTATATTATGTTTTCCTTATTACTTTCACTTACTATATATAGTAAGGGGAAGTATTAAGATCGTGACAATTTTCGAATGCCAGTTTTCAACGGAAATACACGTTTTAGGGTCCCCTGAGTCCAAATAACCAAGTCCCGCAAAAAGGTCTGTGTGTGTCTGTGTGGTAACTCCCGGGCGAAAACGCTAAGTCCTATGAAACTGAAATTTCATATTTGAGACAACTATACGCCCGAGACGTGACAAAACTTTTTTCATCAAAATGAGCTTATCAGAAGAGGCACTTTATACTATGCATTTTGCATCTTTTTTCGATTTTCTCGAAAACGGTTCCGACGATTTTGATTAAACTCACTATATCGATGTAAACTTTAATGGGCTTTAATATCATGTAGGTTTTATTTGGATAAAAATGGTCTGACAGGGCTTAAATGCCGATATTTTAAATTTTCTTCCCCTAAAGTACCTTTAATTTTGTAGATTCAATAACAATAACTAGATTATCTTGTTAACGCTGATGAAAAACATGTAAATATATAAATTGAATAAATTCGATACCCAACTAAAGGAGAAAACAAAAAAAAAAATGTTTTCAATGCAATATTTCGTTTTTGAACATAAGAGCAGTAATATACATGTATGATATACCGTTGGAAAGCTAAAGATTTTAGAAAAAATATTATCTTATACACAAGCTTTTAAAAGTTAATAGGGAATGATGAAATGAACATAAAACTAACTGATTATTTTAGATAATAATATAATAGATTTTTTAATAAAACACATGTTTCTATATAAATTCAATTTAATTAATTCCTTATGAGTTTCACGTATTTTTATCTCTAACTGTATTTGAAAATTCTTTCACTGATTTTAAAAATGTAGGTAAGTGAAAGTCATGTGTTGCCCGCACCAGATTTTTTTTTTTTAAGATGTCAGTATGTGAGTTTTCTGCTAAGACTTGAAAATTGCATATGATTGAGTTACTAGAAATGTTTTAATGGATGAATTTAATATTAAAATTTTAAGCTTCTTATTTTTCTTATGTTGTCTTAAATAGTTTTATTTTATTCTTACTGAACAAGAAATATAATTTTTTATAGAAAAAATAAATAAAATATGCCACATGAGCGAGTTTTATTCTCAACCTTTAAGATTCCCTTTGGTTCCGTTGGTAGAACAATACACAGGGTTTTTAATTTTTCTTAATAATTTTAAACTATCATTATTTTATGCATTTTTTTGCCTTCAACAACAAATTAATTAAATAACAAATAAACATTTTTATTATTTAACATATTTATTGAACTAGAAAGTTATTTTTTTAATTTTGTAATAAGTCAGCTGAGTGAATTTTTGTCCTAGTCTGTCTTTGATTTCACAAGATTTTTTTTATTAGTATTATTTCAAGTTTTATTTATTATTATTTTATCATTGAGAAAGCGTATTATTTTTTTAATATTCAAATTTGCTTCGATTAATTGCTTGATCTCTATCAAAAAGTTAAATGAAACCAATTTAGGAGGAGGGAAGGAATTTTTGTAACAAACTATCATTATATTACCTTTTATAGTACAGTTGTATAAAGGAATGGATTTTTTTATTTTTTTAATGAATTGACTTTCTTATTTTTACTTTAAATTAAATATATAGTAAGGGAAAGTATTGCGATCGTGAACATTTTTTAATTCCAGTTTTCGCCGGGAATACACGTTTTAGAGTTAAAATGACCAAGTCCCGCAAAAAGGTCTGTGTGGTAATTCGAGCACAAAAATGAATTGTCGCACAATACTGAAAATTTACATTCAAGACAACTATACGCCGCCCGAGATGTTACAGCAACTTATTCTTCAAAATCAGCCACTTTCTACCATGCATTTAGCACCTTCTTACGATTTTCTCAAAAAACGGCTCTAACGATTTTGATTACACTCTATATATCGAGGTAAAATTTGATGGGCTTTAATATGATATAGGTTTCATTCTGATTGTAATAGTCTGATAGGGCTTAAATACCGATATTTTAAATTTTCTTCTTCTAAAGTACCTTTAATTTTGTAGTTTTCAAAAAAATTGGAACATCATGTTATTGGCATTGATAAATAACGGGTAAATATGCAAGTTGGCATTAATTCAATTGACAATTAAAAAAGAAAAGTGCAAAAATATTGATTTATGCAATTATTATGTTTTTGAACACACGAATAGTAATATAGATGTATAATAAACCGTTGGATAGCTAAAAATTTTAGATAGAAAATATATTATATAGACATTACAAAACTTTTTTTTATCAAAATGAGCTTACCAGAAGAGCCACTTTATACCATGCATTTTGCACCTTTTTTCGATTTTCTCGAAAACGGTTCCGAAGATTTTGTTTAAACTCGCTTTATCGATGTAAAATTTAATGGGCTTTAATATCGTTTAGGTTTCATTCTGATTTTAATCAGTCTGACAGGGCTTAAATGCCGATATTTTAGATTATCTTGTTAACGCTGATGAAAAACAGGTAAATATATAAATTGAATGAATTCGATACCTAACAAAAGGAGAAAACAAAAAAAATATTTTTTTAATGCAATTTTTTGTTTTTAAACATAAGAGCAGTAATATACATGTATGATATGCCGTTGAAAGCTAAAGATTTTAGAAAAAATATTATCTCATACACAAGCTTTTAAAAGTTAATAGAGAGTGATGAAATGAACAATAAACTAACTGATTATTTTAGATAATAATATGATAGATTTTTTAATAAAACACATGTTTATATATTAATTTGATTTAATTAATTCTTTAATGGTTTCACTCATTTTTATTTCTAACTGTATTTGAAAATTCTTTAATCGATTTTTAAAACTTAGGTAAGTGAAAGTCGTGTGTTGCCCGCACCAGATTTTTAGACTTAAAAATTCCTCTGATTGAGTTGTTATAACAGCTAAGATATAAACATACAAAGATATATACACAGACATATAGAGCCGGTATAGAGATAGTGGAAACTATTAGGGTGGAGACCGAGACCGCAACACCTCCATCCTCACCTACCTGTGACCTCAGACCGCCCCCGAGAGGTCCTGAATTTAATTGGAAGGGACCACCTTTGCGGCCATTTATAAATTGAGATTACAAATTGGAGGGGCGGCGGAAACAAACAGAAGGAGCGCTCTGTCATTTGGAAAGAGCTCTCGTTAACCGGCTCTCTTTAGCCGTTGACATCTTCCTTCTAATGGGACCACCCGGCTGTAATCGTTCTCTCCCCCATCTCTCTCTATTTCCTACTAGCTTGGCAACTTACTTGATACATAAATTCTTTATATCTTGTATATAACACTTGTATGCGTATATATTGTCAACTTTTTAGGCACTTAATGGAGGTCGACTGACTCAATCGAAGGCAATTTTAAAGTCTAAAAAGAATCCCGGCTGATATATTTACTTGCGTTCAAGAAACAACTGTTGGTCGCACACACAGGATTACTCGTTAAAGATCCCTATCCTAATTAAACCTGGATAGACAAAATTTAGGACACCCACTGTAGCATCGTCCGATTAGCCACAGCAGCATTAAGTGACGTTAAATAAATAAACAAATTTATGTTCGATAAATATTAGGCCGTTCTACTAATGAAATCTTGGATGTATTTTTTTAAAAAATTTATTTAATTTACTTATTAAAATAAATTTAATTTGTCATCGCAACGTTTCAGCCTCTAGGGCCATTCTCAAGCTTCTGTAATCAATTAAAGTTTTATTGCATTTATACATTTTCACATCTAATATCAAAACATAATAAATTATTTTTAATAATTATGTCACCTACCATGCATATTCATATTACATATCAATTAATTTCACCGCTTATCAGCAGCGTCGTCATAATTTTTAAAAATATCATATTATATTTCATCATCAATTAAAAAAAGGGATCTATTTATTCAAAAAAGAAAAGAAACATTTTTATTAACTTACTTAACAGTTTTCGGCCGCCTTTTAGGTGTTCTCGTGCGCGACTGAACTTGGGGTGGGGATGCCAAAGGATTTATATATTTACTCTGTCGATAGCACTTGCATAAAAGGTGTTCAGGTTGTCTACGTCTGTTTGTTGGGTAACTGATTTTTCTAATTTTTTGTTATATAAATTGATTCTATGATCCTACTCTTATTTATATTATCTTCCTTATGTAGGACCGAGATATTATCAAAATCAAAAATATGTTTATATTTATCGCAGTGTTGTGACAGATCTGTAGCCAATTTTGATTTTGTGCATTTCGAGTTACAGTTTTGTTTATGTTGTTGTATTCTCTTATGAAGCCATTGTAACGTTTGTCCATAATATGATTTATTTTCACAATTTTTACAATCTATTTTATATATGACATTTGTCATCTTTTGTTTTGCTATTTCGTCCTTGGTTTTAGTATAAAGTTCTTCAATTTTATATACAGTTTTTTTCCCGAATTTAATTTCGGTTACATCATATTTTTCAAACGTTTTTTCTACTTTATTTGTTAGATTTTTTATATACGTTACTGAATAATATTTTTGGGGTATGTATTGTGAAATTTATTGCATTCTTTATTATTTTCTGGCTCATTTATTTTGGTATCTTTTTCTTTTGGTTTTATTTTTTTATCTATTTTAAAATAATTCGTAATCAGATTTCGTTCATTTTTTTTACTTTTTCCATCTATTATAATATCATGACTTTTTTTTATTATTATCCTGTAAATTTTTTATCTCAATATTTTGTCCATTGATACTATTGTCTATATTCACTTTATTTTTGTACCATAATTTATATAACCATTTTCAAACATAAAAGAGAACAATTACGACAATGATGAGAAAAACAAATTTATGTTCGGTACCATTCTGAAAAAAATAATTGTAGTTTTTGCTTCATAAAACGCATTTCCATTGATCCTATAAATTGATATTTTTTTCTTAAACACCTTGATGTAAATTTGTGCCAAATTCCAGACTCCTCCGTTGTTCGTGTAAGGCAGGAGTTCATAAAATTGTGTTTAAAAAATCATTACCAAGCATAAAAGTTAAATATTTTAAGCAATTATTTTTTTTATTATTCTGTAATGACAATAAAGTGGGTAATTTCGACTCCGAACATATTTTTCTACCTTTACTATAAACAGCGATATTAAATAAAATGTGTTTTTCGCACACTTTATGTAATTTCCCCTAAATAAAAAAAAAAATCTGGTGCGCCCAAGACAGGACTTTCACTTACCTTCGTTGTCGAAATCAATACAAAAATTTTAAATATATTTTGAGATATAAATAAATTGTTAAAGAACTCATTATATTGAATTTCAATAGAAACGTGTGTTTTATTAAATATTCCATTATATTTGTATCTACAACAACTAGTTAGTTTTATCGGCTGTTCATCACTCTCCATTACAATTCCGTATATTAGATGATATTTTTTCTAAAATCTTTTTCTATCCAACGATATATTGTACATCTATATTACTATTCTTGTGTTGAAAAGAACAAAAATTGCATAAAAAATATGTTTGCACTTTGTGCAAATATTGGGTTGTGTCACATGGAATGTCCGTTTTCAAGGTAAAGAATTTTTATTAAAAATACGATATGAAAACAAGATAATTTTATTCGAAGTCGTAGCCCAGTTCTTTCAATTTTTACACGGTATGTTGTGAAACATGGGGTCTCGCTGCCGCTCAGTGAGATCATATAGTAGGTCATGAGGACCTATGTATCGAGCTTTTTTACTTTCCCAATACATTTTAAATGTCTGGAAACAGTTGATGCATTTGCATTTAGTTGTGCTGAGAGTCCTTTAACTGTTTGGTAGGGGTTTCCTTCTACTGTATGTTTGAGAACATCGTTGTCTATTACGGACGGAGGTCTTCCTCGTGGCAAGTTTTCCAAGTTGGTATCCCCAGCTGAAAACTTGGCAAACCAACGGCGAATGGTCCGTTCATTAACACTCTTGCCACCAGAGAAATTGCTATAGTCAACAATCCGTTTTACTTTACCAAAAGCGTGGAAATCAATTTTCGGTTTTCAAATTTTGTCCATAAAAACTAAATACAAAACTATTTTTTTTAAAACAATTTATATAATGAGATATTTAGATTTTCTTTAATTTTTTCAACATTTTTTGAAATTAAAAAAAAAAAATCACCAAGTCGTTATATGAAACCCAAAATTTACTTAAAGTTATCTTATAACGACTCTAAACAAAGATAAATGCATGAAATATAGATATATAAAGATGTATATAAGAATAACCAGATAAAAAGACATTTCTCTGAAACATCGACAAAATCTATATATTTTCATAATATAAAAATGAGCTAAAAAATTGTACTGAGGCAACACACGACTTTCACTTACCTCCATTTTTAAAATCAATGAAAGAATTTTCAAGTACAGTTAGAGATAAAAATACGTGAAACTATTAAGGAATTAATTAAATTGAATTTATATAGAAAAAAACATGTGTGTTATTAAAAAAATCTATTATATTATTATCTTAAATAATCAGTTAGTTTAAGGTTCATTTCATCACTCTCTATTAACTTTTAAAAGCTTGTGTATGAGATAATATTTTTTCTAAAATCTTTAGCTTTCCAACGGTATATCATACATGTATATTACTGCTCTTATGTTCAACAACGAAAAATTGCATTAAAAAAATATTTTTCTGTTTTGTCCTTTAGTTGGGTATCGAATTTATTCAATTTATATATTTACCTGTTTTTCATCAGCCTTGACAAGATAATATAGTTAATATGTTTAGATTTATTTTATTTATTTTAGTTTAGATTCAGTTATGTATATAAAATCTACAAAATTAAAGCTACTTTAGATGAAGAAAATTTAGAATATTGGCATTTAAGCCCTGTCAGAGTATTTTAATCAGAATGAAGCCTGCATGATATTAAAGCCCATTAGATTTTAAATCGATATAGCGACTTTAATCAAAATCGTCGGAACTATTTTCGATAAAATCGAAAAAAGGTGCAAAATGCATAGTATAAAAAGGCTCTTCTGGTAAGCTCATTTTGATGAAAAAGGTTTTGTAACGTCTCGGGCGTACAGTTGTCTTAAATATGAAATTTCAGTTTCATAGGACTTACCGTTTCCGCCCGGGAGTTACCACACACACACATACCTTTTTGCGGGACTTGGTTATTTTGGACTCAGGGGACCCTAAAACGTGCATTTTCGTTGAAAACTGGAATTAGAAAATTTTCACGATCGCAATACTTCCCTTACTATATATAGTAAGTGAAAGTAAAAAAAAGGTGTTAAAATGGCTGATATACTTAAATAGAACGATTGTTGTAGATTTTTGTAACGAAAAAGTGCGTTTGGAACCACTGTGCGGCGTAAACGTGTTAAGGTAAATTAATTAAATTTTCTAATAGCATCCCTCGTAACCCCTTGGAAGTCGCCTAACCACTAGCTTGAAATAAATACAAGTACTAGTACTTTTTAATTCTACGAAAATCATTTTTTACTGTTGTTTTGTTTATGAAAGTTGTTTAAACAACTTGACAGCGTCCGAAAATACGTTCTTTACTTTTTTATTTTATCTTTTATTTTTAGATACAGGCCATTTTGAGAAAGGTCCGTTAGAGATACACTTGGAAGGCGGGTGTTATGAGTGCATCATACAATTGTAAACGTTAGAGACTTGGTTATTTATTGTTCCGAGACGACGCCAGATCTGCGAATAGCTGCCAACGTGTAAGCAACTTGTTTCAAGTCAACATTTCTGTTTCTGTTTGAGATCTCAGGCCATCCTTGAGGGAAACTTTGCCGAATATTGCTAGAAGCAACTTATAACTAGTCTAAACCAATTAGTAACATTACTAATACAACATGTATTTTTTTACTTTCACTTACTATATATAGTAAGGGAAAGTATTGCGATCGTGAAAATTTTCGAATTACAGTTTTCAACGGAAATACACATTTTAGGGTCCCCTGAGTCCAAATAACCAAGTCCCGCAAAAAGGTCTGAAATTTCATATTTCAGACAAATATACGCCCGAGACGTTACAAAATCTTTTTCATCAAAATGAGCATACCAGGAGAGCCATTTTAAATCATGCATTTTGCACCTTTTTTCGATTTTCTTAAAAACGCTTCCGACGATTTTGATTAAACTCGCTATATCGATGTAAAATTTGATAGGCTTAAACGTCATGTAAGTTTCATTATTATTAAAATGGTCTGACAGGACTTAAATGCCGATATTCTAAATTTTCTTCCCCTAAAGTACCTTTAAATTTCTATAAAAATAACCAAATTATCTTGTTAACATTGATAAATAACAGATAAATATATATATTGTGCAAATTTGTAAAAAACAAAATGAGAAAACTGAAAAAATATTTTTTTAATGCAATTTTTTGATTTTGAACTTGGCACAAGTAATATACACTTATAATATACCGTTGGAAAGCTAAAGATTTCAGAAAAAAAAATATTATCTAATACACAAGAGCTTGTAAAAGTTAATAAACAGTGATGAAATGCAGATATAACTAATTATTTTAGATAATAATACAATACATTTTTTAATAAAACACACGTTTCTATAGAAATTCAATTTAATTAATTCTTTGATTTTTTTATGTGTATTTATCTTTAAGTGTATTTGAAAATTCTTTTATTGGTTTTAAAAATGGAGGTAGGTGAAATTCGTTTGTTACCCGCACAAGATTTTTTTTTTTATTTAAATTACCTTAAAATAAAGTATAGAATAAAATAGAATATATTTTATTTGTGAAAGACAAAGTCTTGTAGAAATTTACTACACAAAATACAATTATAAAAGAAACATAACCTATGTCTATTGCTCTATCACAAAAACGTTAAACAAAAGATAAAACGATAGATGGAATAGTTAGGAGTCAGTCATTTTTTGAAAATTTTTTAATTTTGCCGACGTTTCGGCTCAAGCTTGTGAGCCATGATCAGGACATTACTGAGCCATGTCCTAGCATAAACTAATATAACTAACGAGTTTATGCTTGGACATGGCTCAGTAATGCCCTGATGATGGCTCACAAGCTTGAGCCGAAACGTCGGCAAAATTAAAAAAATTTCAAAAAATGACTGACTCCTAACTATTCCACCTGTAATAGTTTCTACAGTCGACTATACATCCTCAATACAAAAGATAAAACAAGTTACTCCTTAACAAAAAAAACAAAAACAAAGATAAAGCGAATTGGATAATAAAAATTATTAACATAATATTGATTATTACACAATATTATTAAGTTTAAAATAATGAGACATTTAAAATAAACGGAAGCGTAGTAAAAGTACAGATATAAATATAAAACAGGTTTTTTTTATAGATATATTGGGTTGTTTCACATAAAATGTCCGTTTTTATAGTTTCTGAAATACATAAAGGATTTTGCAGGTCTCTGTTGTTTTCTTCCGAATGTTTACATACTTAACGTGGGATCACTTGTAGCTGGGTGGCTAGCGTAACAGCCTCCCATGTCAAAGGTCACGGGTTCAAATCCCCAGGTGGTCCTAGGATTTTTTAATGGGAGTAAAAAATCCTTAGTTACGCCGTCCTTCGGAGGGGACGTTAAAAGGTGGTCCCGAGCCTGTGCGATGTCAGGTACTCGTTAAAGATCCCTATCCTAATAAAACCTGGATAGACAAAATTTAGGACTCCCACTGTAGCATCGTCCGATTAGCCATAGTAGCATAAAGTGACGTTAAATAAATAAATAAATTCATACTTAACGTAAACAGTTACTAATCCTCTACCTTTGTATTATAAACATTAGCTTCCCAATCAATTACCCACTTTTAAGTATACCTCCAAATATGGACATGGAAACACATTATTTTTGTACCAGTTTAAATACGACCATTCAGCAGCTGAGGCCGCTAGAAATATTTGCAAGACGTTTGGGGAAGGGAGTGTTAATGAACGGACCATTCGCCGTTGGTTTGCCAAGTTTTCAGCTGGGGATACCGACTTGGAAAACTTGCCCCGAGGAAGACCTCCTTCCGTAATAGACAACATACAGTAGAAGGTAACCCCTACCAAGTTAAAGGACTCTCAGCACAACTAAATGCAAGTGCATCTACCGTTTCCAGACATTTAAAGTGTATTGGAAAAGTAAAAAAGTTCGATACATTGGTACCTCATGATCTCACTGAGTGGCATGTTTCAAAACATACCGTGCGAAAATTGAAAGAACTGGGCTACGAAATTCTTCCGCGCCGACCATATTCTCCCGACTTGTCTCCAACAGATTACCACCTGTTCAGGAATTTAGACAACTTCGTCAAAGGAAAACTTTTTGAAAATGATGATCAAATGAAAAGTGCGTTTTCAGATTTTGTTTCACTTCAAAGCTCAGAGTTTTTTCAGTTCGGGGATAAAAAAAGTTGGTGTCACGTTGGAAAAAATGTGTGGAAAAATAAGGTTAATACTTCGAATAAAATTATCTTGTTTTCATATCGTATTTTTAATATAAGGACGAGTTCCAAATTGAAACAATCTTCGGAGTCCTATAAAATCTTACGATAACTCTGAAGAAAGACTTCAGCTTGATATTTATTATGCAACCTTTTGATGACCACTCGAGTTCCCCATCGAACCTCGAACCAAGCGAGAAGGAGAGAGCCCCCCTTCGAAACCAAGAACCAGACGAGGATATAACTTAGGAGGTGCTAAGATGTGTCCTTAATAAAGCATTGTATAGGATTAGCATAGGAGCCTTCGCCCCGATAAAGGATGGCTGGGGCTGACTGCTAAAATCATATCATATATAATGGAACCCTTGAACTGTATCATCCCTTCTTCTTTTTTCTCTATTTTTCATTTTCTATACGGAATAATAAAGCGGAATTATTTATTGTTCATGATATTCCTTTGTGGCGGTCCTCTCCGATACGAGGACTCCACGGTCTGTGTTATACCCATTCTTATTTATTTAACCACATTCCGTGTGCTCCCAAGCGGGAAATTAAAGACTTGGTTAGAAATAGTTAGTAATCGGAAGCTATACAAATAAATACAAGTGCGTTAATAACAAATCTGGTGCGGGCAACAC
Organism: Piezodorus guildinii; assembly: GCA_023052935.1. NCBI lineage: Eukaryota > Metazoa > Arthropoda > Insecta > Hemiptera > Pentatomidae > Piezodorus > Piezodorus guildinii. Next base: position 211,092,044 of record CM041292.1, read on the forward strand.
ACGACTTTCACTTACCTCCGTTTTTAAAACGATTATAGAATTTTCAAACATGAGTGAAACCATTAAATAATTAGTTAAATGGAATTTCTATAGAAACATGTTTATATTAAAAAAACCTATTATATTTTTATCTAAAATAATCAGTTAGTTTTATCGGATATTCATCACTCTGTATTAACTGTTAAAGCTTATGTATGTATAGATGATATTTTTTTTAAAATCATTCATCTTTCAAACGGTATATCATGCATGTATATTAATGTTTTATGTTCAAAAAAAAAAATAATTGCATTAAAAGAATATTTTTTTAGTTTTCTCCTTTAGTTGTTTTTTTAAACTCGCGCAACTTACATATTTAGCTGTTATTTATCAATCCATTAATATATACAGTTATGTATATAAAAATCTACAAAATTAAAGCTACTTTAGATGAAGAAAATTTGAATATGGCATGTAAGCCTGTCAGAGTATTTTAATCAGAATGAAGCCTGCATGATATTAAAGCCCATTAGATTTTAATCGATATAGCGAGTTTAATCAAAATCGTCGGAACTATTCGATAAAATCGAAAAGGTGCAAATGCATAGTATAAAGGCTCTTCTGGTAAGCTCATTTGATGAAAAAGGTTTTGTAACGTCTCGGCGTAAATTTGTCTTAATATGAAATTTCGGTTTCATAGACTTACGTTTCCACCGGAGTTACCCACAGACTTTTTGCGGACTTGGTTATTTGGACTCACGGGACCTAAACTGGAATTCGAAACTTTCACGATCACAATACTTTCCCTTACATATATAGTAATGAAAGTAAAACCGGTAAAGAAATAGGACTCGAAATAAATACCGATAAGACGAAATATATGATTAGTAGCAGAAACTGTGGCGATCTTGGCGATATTGATATATCAGGGCATACTTTTGAATACGTAGGAGAAATTCAAGTATTTAGGTTCAATGATAACAAGAAATAAAGTCCCGGCTTGTAAAAACTTGTAAATATCATAAATTTGTATAGGAATAGGAAAAAAAAAATTGAAAATGTATGTAAAATATGTCCAAGTGATTAATAAGTATGCTGTGTTATATAAGCAACCCGATGTATTTGGGCAGCATTGCCGAATAAATAAAGCATTTCTCTCTCTAGTTGCTAAATTACTTAGCTCGCGGCTTCTGTCTGAAAACTTAAAGGTTAGAATTTATAAAAGTATTATTCTTCCGACGGTTCTTTACGGATGTGAAAGGTAGCCGCTTGCTTTGAAGGATGAACAACGGCTTAAGGTTTTTGAAGATAAGGTACTGCGTAAAATATTTGGTCCGAAGAGAGATGAGGCCGCTGTGGAGTTAAAAGGTTGCACAACCTAGCTTGTACTCTGTGAATATAATTGAGTTTATTACATCACGGAGGCTCAAATGGGCGAGTAAAGCTGTTGGGTTCGGTAAGGAACGAATTCCGCTGAACCGACTGGTAGGCGTCCGAAAGGTAGGCGAAGCGTCGATGGGAGGATTGCGTTATGGCTGATCTCGAGGGCTTGTGCGTGAACGCTGATCATTAGGACGAGTCTGTGTAGACAGTATTTGGTGGTATCGGCATCGAACCTTCGGGTTCGGTAGGCCTGTTATTATTATTAATTAAAACATCATTTATATTCAACGTTCTTACAAAGATGACATTTGTTATTGTTAAATTGAGGCCTACAGTGAATCGAAATGAACGTTTTTACTTTTACTTACCTATATATGATATTTATAGTAAGGAAAGTATTGCGATCGTGTAAATTTTCGAATTTAAGTTTTCAATGAGCGCCTTACTTGGAATCCTCACACCAACTGAAACGACAAAAACTGCCCGTAGATACCGCTTACTACACCTTACTTGACCAACGTCAAAACTTCCTATTTACTACAAAAAACGAGGGTCCACTAAACTATCAAACTCCTTGCAATCCAAAATTTTACGAAAATCCTCAATGCTCCTTTCTTTGTTACTAATAAATTATCCATAGAGACCTAATATACCACTGGTTGCAGACTTTGTCCTCGATAGATACACCTCCTTTAATTCCTAACAAGGGCCCACCCGAAACCGGCTTGTCTGTAGCCTCTCATCTACATCTATTCCTGATAATCCTTCGAGGTGCCTGAAAAGACGGTGGCCAGGTCTTGAGCTGCTCATGAGATAAACTTTGAAGAGCTACCAGTGGGTAGATTCTTTACATATCTATTCATGCCTGTTATTGTAATTCCACTATTTTACTTATTATGTTTGTATATATAGTTGTAAAATACGATAACATTTATTAAAAAAAAAAAAAGAAGTGTTAAATGGTCGTTATTTTAGGCTACTTCAACACTTACTACGTTCGACCTTCCTCTTAACTACAAAAGGCTCATCTACATGACTATTATAAGACCAATTTGGATAAACGGAGTGGAGCTTAGGTGTTATACGAAACCATCAAATTCTTCCCACATCCAATCCTTACAATCCAAAATCTTTCGTAAAATCCTGAACGCTCCTTACTTTGTCAGGAATAAACTTATCCATAAAGACCTTAATGTTCCTTATGTTACTGATTTGGCCCGGACCAGGTATCAATCCTTTCATGACAAACTCCATTCTCCTTGTTTCAATTCTTTCTCCACTTTTTTCCTTTCTAAAATCCTTCGCAAAATCCTGAATGCCTCTTATTTCGTCACTAATCATCTCATCCATAAAGACCTAAACATCCCATTTATTGCAGACAGAAACACCTCTTTTCATTCTAAACTCGCTGCCCACACAAACCCACTTCTCCGTACTTTATCTTTCTTAGATATCCCTGATAACCCTCCAAGGTGATTGAAAAGAAGGTAGCCTCGGGACCTACTGTCTCAAAATAGTTAGTCAATTTAAAGGTAAAGATTACTATCAAACTCAGCCAACCATTAGCCTTATACCATGGTCCTCTAATAACCAACAACTTGATAGAAAAGAAATTTCACAATTAGTAAGACTACGGACTAACCATGGCTGCACAAAAAAATTACTCAATTTAATGAAAATAGAAAAAGATGGCAATTGCCTAACATGCAAACTCCCTGAAGACCCGCGCCACACTCTATTCCGATGCAGAAAATATAGAAAGCAAAGGGAAGTAGTGGTTTCCCCAGAAACAAAAGCCATGTTTTTACAAAAGTGAGACAAAGAAAAGTTTATGATCATCAAGCAATTTTTCATTAACGCTCAATGTAAAATCTAAAAAAATAATTTTTTTTTTTTTCATAATTTATTGAAATTTACAACTGTACTAAAAAAAAATACATCAAGTAAATATGATATTAGAAAAATGACATGGAAGAGACTTGTAGAAGAACTACCCAATGGTAGCACTCCTGTAACTATTTTAAACTAGAAGGTCTCGGGGCCATCTCCTTTTCAGACGCCTCGGAGGATTGTCGGGAATTGAAGAGGAAGAAAGGATTGAAACTAGAGGATTAGGGTGGGAATGGAGTTTGCCATGAAAGGAATGGTATCTAGATCGGCCCAAATCAGCAACATACGGAACATTAAGGTCTTTATGGATAAGTTTATTAGTTACAAAATAAGGAGCATTGAGAAAAAAAAAAAAAAAAAAATTAAAAAAAAATGAGGCAGTTCACAGAGTTTAATTTAATTTTAATATTTTAATAACCGCCACCCGGACTAATTCCTTCCAGTAATTTTAATATTATTTATTTTTTTCTATTTCTTTTGAGTCACCTTCCTCTCTCATTTATATTATTTTGTTTTATTATCTATTTAATTAATTTATTGATCTTTTTCTATTATATTTGGTTCCGTAACTTAAGTTTCTATTAAAGGATTTGGTTTCAAATCTTGAAGGTCATGTGGATAATCAAAAAAAAAAAAAAAAAAAAAAAAATAGTGAAGTGCTACTACTGGGTAGTTCTTTCTTAAGGAATTTTCATGACTTTTCTTCATACTGAATATTTACTTATTTTGTTTTTTAATGCGGTTGTAAATTACAATAAATAAATTTTAAAAAAAAATAAGTGTTTAAGGTTTGAATAATTATTTTTTAAACGATTTTCTATGTACTTGTGGACGTGAGGTATACGGGAATTTTCGGGTCAGATTGATCCAATTTTGTGACCTAGAAATATAGTGTGATCTGAAGGATAAGTTTGATTTTTATCAAAATTTTTAAGGCGAATCTGCGGAGTTTTATTTCCGTATTAATAAGGTTTTGAATGTTTGGAACCGAAACTAAATATTAAGGCATAAAATAGCGTACAGTTCTAAATAATCAGTACCTCATTAACATAATGTATGGATAAATCTATTTATAAAATCCGTTTTATATTTCGTAGGTGTTAATGAAGTTAATAACGCCCTGCCTCCGATAACTAGGGCAACCTTGGCCGTATTTAACTTACGCGCTCATTTGTAATCTTAAAATAGGAGCCCTATCTGTGAATGTAATAATAGATCTCTCTAAATTAATATGTTTTTAAGAAAAATAATATTTACTTGACGTATAAGAGAAAATAAATTATTTGTCAGTGCAAAGATTACATTTAAAATAATATATTGTCATTGATTAACGATGGTTTGATTTCGTTTTCTTTTTGCTGGCCTACTTATCCCGTCTCGAATTTCATGTAACAAGGTTTAGGCGCTTGGTTAATAGTGTTTTCCTCCACAAATTTGAACAAGAGCATAAAATATAAAATTTAAAAAATCTGGTTGAGCAACACACGACATTCACTTACCTCCGTTTTAAAATCTATTAAAGAATTTTTAAGTACATAAAAGATAAAAATGAGTGAAACCATCAAAGATTAATTAAATGGAATTTCTATAAAAACAACTGTTTTAATAAAAAATCTATTATATTATTATCTTAAATAATTAGTTAGTTTTATCGGATATTCATCACTCTGTATTAACTGTTAAAAGCTTATGTATTGTATAAGATGATATTTTTTCTAAAATCATTTAGCTTTCAAACGGTTTATCATACATGTATATTACTGTTCTTATGTTCAAAAACAAATAATTGCATTCAAAGAATATTTTTAGTTTTCTCCTTTAGTTGTTTTTTTACAAACTTACATATTTAGCTGTTATTGATCAATTCCATTAATATAGTACAGTTATGTTTATAAAATCTACAAAATTAAAGCTACTTTAGATGAAGAAAATTTAGAATATTGGTATTTAAGCCCTGTCAGACTATTTTAATCAGAATAAAACCTACAAGGTGTTAAAGCCTATTAAATTTTACATTGATATAGCGAGTTTAATCGAAATCGTCGGAACCGTTTTCGAGAAAATCGAAAAAAAGTACAAAATGTATGTATAAAGTGCCTCTTCTGGTAGGCTCATTTTGATAAAAAAGGTTTTGTAACGTCTCGGGCGTATATTTGTCTTGTATATTGTTTCCCGCCGGGAGTTACCACACACACACAGACCTTTTTGCAGGACTTATTATATATACCTCTTAAATGTGTATTTCCGTTGAAAACTGTTATTAGAAAATTTTCACGATCGCAATACTTTCCCTTACTATATATAGTAAGTGAAAGTAAAAAATATTTGGACATTTTTTCTAGTTTAGAAAATTAAGTGATTTCAGATTTTATCTAGTATGATTCGATTTTTTTTAATTTATTTTTTTATTTTATTTTTTATTTAAATATTTTCCCTGGAAAGTCATGGAATAAAAAACATTCAAATTAAAACAGCACAATTTTTTCATTATTTTCATTCTAGTCAACCTTATAAGCAGATGTAGCTGTGAACTATAGAAAATTAGAATGTACAGATAAAAAAAAAAAGGTAATTTGTAGTTAATAATATATTATTAAAAAAAATTATTTAATAATTATGTAACTAAAAGCAAAATGCTTTTAACTATATAACATCACGCTGCAAATCTGAAGAATCAGTGGAAAAACTGGGGATATTGACCTGGCAAATCAATGATTCTATATGATTTATCTTTTAATTTAACCCTCAATGCTCTTTCAACATCCCATATGTTGCTGATTTGGCCCGAACCAGGTATCAATTCTTCCATGACAAACCCCACTCCTCTCCCACTCAAACCCACTAGTTTCAATCCTTGATTCCTCTTCAATTCCTGGCAATCCTCCGAGGCGTCTGAAAAGAAGATGGCCCCGAGACCTTCCAGTTTAGTTACCTAGTGAAGTGATGCCAATGGGCATTTTCTCTTTATGTTTTTTTCATGTATTTTATCATTACCAACACATTTACTTGTATTACAAAATACAGTTGTAAATTTTAATAAAAATATTAAAATAAAATGAAAAATCTTTTAATTTTAAAAAAATTAAATTTCCCGTAAATTTATCTTTTGCCCTAACAATTAGTAAATCACAGGGGTAACATTTAAACACGTAGAAATCGATTCACGTCAAGAGTGCTTTTCACACGGCCAACTATATGTCGCATTGTCAAGATCGGGTTGCGGAGAAAATCAGTATGTTCTTCTGCTAGAAGAAAATAAAAGTAAAAATCTGGTGCGGGCAACACACGATTTTCAGTTACCTCCGTTTTTAGCATCGATTAAGGAATTTTCAAATACAGTAACAGATAAAAATGAGTGATACCATTAAAGAAATGATTAAATGGAATTTCTATAGAAACATGTGTTTTATAAAAAAAAATCGATTGTAATATTATCTAAAATAATCGCCTAGTATTATCGGCTTTTTATCACTCTCTATTAACTTTTAAAAGCTTATGTATAAGATAATATTTGTTCTCAAATCTTTAACTTTCCAACGGTATATCATACATGTATATTACTGCTCTTATGTTCAAAAGCGAAAATTTGCATAAAAAACATATTTTTTCTGTTTTCTCCTTTAGTTGGGTATCGAATTCATTCATTTTATATATTTACCTGTTTTTCATCAGTGGTAACAAGATAATATAGGTATTTTCATAGAATCGACAAAATTAATGGTACTTTAGGGAAAGAAAATTTAAAATATCGGCATTTAAGCCCTGTCAGACCATTTTAAGCCAAATGAAACCTACATGATATTAAAGCCCATTAAATTTTACATTGATATAACAACTTGGTTGAAGTAAAAGTAAGTGAAAGTAAAAATATCATTTAAGCAGAAGTACTTTAAAATATATTCTTTGAAAAATTTGTTAATAGCGATCATAATAACAGAAATTGACGCAGACCAAGTCGCGAGCAACAGCTAGTTTACTATATTCCATAGCTTGGTTATCCCGAATAAAATTATATTTCTGTGTGTGAGAGAAGTTGGTTGAGGGTGCAGTCAATTTAACACACAATTAAGCGTAAACTTAAATTTATTGGTGCCGACGTTTCTGAAAGGCGTCAGTCCCAAAGTCCATCCTACATTCTTGACCTACTCATCCCTTGTTCATCAGTACATTCGTTCAACACAAGATCCCAACCCACTAATCTCTATTTGCCCTCTCTTCGAACTTCATTCTTTAAAAATCTTTTAGTTTGCGTGCCACCTCTTCGGACTGACGCCTTTCAGCTCACACAACCACCCTGAATAAGGCCTATAATTTAGGCTGAAACGTCGGCACCAATAAATTAAGTTTACGCTTAATTGTGTGTTAAATTGACTGCAACCTCAACCAACTTCTCTCATATATATACACAGTCAACCATTGTCACTTCATGAAAATTATATTTCACACTTAAGAACGTTTGTAGCGACCTAGTTTGTAATTTTTTTTATATCATATCAGTTTTAACAAAGATTTTAATTATTAATACTGCTAAAAACAGCAAACAGCAACAAGAGACTGAAAAGACGATCCCAAATATCCGGCCGCAGGACTTGTTTAAGGATAGGTCCTAAATAAATGAATTTCCTAAGTTATTAGCAGAGATAGCGATCTGAGGATCTAGATTAACAGAGCTATATAATGGAATTCTTTCAAGCCGGTGGGCCGGTGAAATATATCCCACTCTACTCCAACAGTCTCCTTTAATTAAACATCCTCAATCAGGCTCGGGTCATGGCGAGGCAGTCTCCATTGTTAGACATATTTCGGTTCCGGGTTGCAATATTCCCATTTGCTGTAGCCGATTATAAGATCCTAAAACGAAAACAAAAAAGATAAACTCGGTTTCAATTCCTACAAACCTCTCGGAAAAGTTTCAAATGTAGGGGATAAGATTAACCGCAGTAAATGGATACTAAAATTTCCCTTGTTGAAAAACACAGACCCAGTAAATATGTAATAGAGGGGGATGTGGATCTAAGATTTTATCTATTGCTCAATTAATCCAGATAAAAAATAAATTTGTTATATTATTGACTATGGCTGCCTAGTTTTTGGTGGATTATCTGGTGGACTTTGTATGAGGAAAGGCAAATAAAATGTTTTATTAGATTCATCTTCGGAGTCTCCAGACGCTCCAGCGTCGTCGACAGGTATGCCGAGTTGAAGTGGCTCAACCCAGTTTCTCGCCGACAGTATTTCCTGGGAGTATTCCTATTCCGCACTTTTAAAACCCAAAGTCCATCTTACATTCTTGACCTACTCATCCCTTGTTCATCAGTACATTCGTTTAACACAAGATCCCAACCCACTAACCTCTATTTGCCCTCTCATCGAACATCATTTTTTAAAAAATCTTTTAGTTTGCGTGCCACCTCTCTTTGGAATTCCATACCTACCTCTATACGCAAAGCATCTTCCTTAACCTCATTTAAAAACAAATTATTCCATCGTCTCCTCAGTAGTCAGTCTTCCGAATAATTGTATAAAAAATTAAGAATAATAGTCATATTTCAAGTTAACAAAAACTTTTTCTTTCTACGATTTTACGATATTAGTGTGAGGTTCAATTAAAGTATCTCTGTATGCACATGTTTTCAGTATTATATAGTCATACATGAATGTTCTATTGTGGTTGTATTTACTACACTATAATTAATGCAAGTAGTAGTTATATGTCGTTCAAGCAACAGTATTTACTATTTTTATAAATAATGTAAGTATAACCTTAAGTTTGTTTTTTACTTTCACTTAATATATATAGCAAGGGGAAGTATTGCGATCGTGAAAATTTTGGAATTCCAGTTTTCAACGGAAATACACGTTTTAGGGTCCCCTGTGTCCAAATAACCAAGTCCCGCAAAAAGGTCTGTGTGTGTGTGTGGTAACTCCCGGGCGGAAACGGTAAGTCCTATGAAACTGAAATTTCATATTTAAGACAACTATACGCCCGAGACGTGACAAAACTTTTTTCATCAAAATGAGCTTACCAGAAGAGGCACTTTATACCATGCATTTTGCACCTTTTTTCAATTTTCTCGAAAACGGTTCCGACGATTTTGATTAAACTCGCTATATCGATGTAAAATTTAATGAGCTTCAATATCATGTAGGTTTTGTTCTGATTAAAATGGTCTGACAGGGCTTAAATGCCGATATTTTAAATTTTCTTCCCCTAAAGTACCTTTAATTTTGTAGATTCAATAATAATAACTATATTATCTTGTTAACGCTGATGAAAAACATGTAAATATATAAATTGACTGAATTCGATATCCAACTAAAGGAGAAAACAGAAACAATATTTTTTTAATGCAATTTTTCGTTTTTGAACATAATAGCAGTAATATACATGTATAATATACCGTTGGAAAGCTAAAAATTTTAGAAGAAATATTATCTTATACACAAGATTGTAAATAAATAAATTTTCATCACTCTTTATATGTTAATGGAGAGTGATGAAAAGAAGATAAAACTAACTGATTATTTTAGATAATAATATAATAGATTTTTTAATAAAACACATGTTTATATATAAATTCAATTTAATTAATTCCTTAATAGTTTCACGTATTTTTATCTCTAACTGTTTTTGAAAATTCTTTCATTGATTTAAAAAATAGAGGTAAGTGAAAGTCGTGTGTTGCCCGCACCAGATTTTTTGTAATGTTTTTATTTTTAAGCCAGACATAAAACTCACTCTTGTACTTTTTTGTTATTCTTAGGGGACAGAAGTCCCAGAATAAAATTTATTTTTCTTCTTCTTCTTCTTCTTATATGAAGGTACCTTAGAGTTTTTCTTTTCACCTCATTCTACGGTAACCCGGAAGTTGGGAAGTGCTATGTTTCTCATGTTAAAGCATAAAGTAAAAAATACGACTCTGAGAGAGACCACTTCGGTGAGGGATGCTGTGGGTTGTATAAGGAAGCTGAAATGGGAATGGGCTGGGCATTTAATGCGAATCAAGGACCCCAGGTGGAGCAAGGCAGTTACCGAATGGACACCTCTCGGGAAGAAACGTAAGCAAGGAGGGCAACTCAAGAGATGGTCGGACGAAATTAAGAAACAAGAAGGAATATCTTGGCACAGGATAACAGAAGATCGAAAATATTGGGAATTAAAATGCCAAGATATTGAAAAACCAGCGCCGAACTCATAACTCAGAAGGTACTGGTCACCGATCAAGACTATTCCTCCAGCAGAGGCCTACACATTAGTAGAAAACCATTTTTTTTTTTTATTTATCTAAACATAACAATTTTTATTTAATCAAATTTTTTTTTCCAATTGTATTAAAACAGATGTTAGTAAATTTTATTTAAAAAATCTGGTGCGGGCAACACACGACTTTCACTTACCTCCATTTTTAAAATCAATGAAAGAATTTTCAAATACAGTTAGAGATAAAAATACGTGAAACTATTAAAATAAAACTATTAAAAAATATTTTTTCTGTTTTCTCCTTTAGTTGAGTATCGAATTTATTCAATTTATATATTTACCTGTTTTTCATCAGCGTTAACAAGATAATCTAGTTATTATTATTAAATATACAAAATTAAAAGTACCTTAGAGAAAGAAAATTTAAAATATCGGCATTTAAGCCCTGTCAGACCATTTTTATCCAAATAAAACCTACATAATATTAAAGTCCATTAAATTTTACATCGATAAGGCGAGTTTACTCAAAAACGTCGGAACCATTTTTGAGAAAATCGAAAAAAGGTGCAAAATGCATATAAAGTGCCTCTTCTGGTAAGCTCATTTTGATGAAAAAGGTTTTGTAACGTCTCGGGCGTTTATTTGTCTTAAATATGAAATTTCAGTTTCATAGGACCGTTTCCGTCCGGGAGTTACCACACACAGACCTTTTTGCGGGACTTGGTTATTTGGACTCACGGAACCCTAAAACTGGAATTCGAAAATTTTCACGATCACAATACTTTCCCTTACTATATATAGTAATTGAAAGTAAAACCGGTAAAGAAATAGGACTCGAAATAAATACCGATAAGAAGAAATATATGATTAGTAGCAGAAACTGTGGCGATCTTGGTGATATTTTTTTTTTTTTTTTTTTTTTTATTATTTCTTTTATTCGTATATATTACAATTTGTCATAATAGACAATAATAATAGTGCTACAGGATCTCATTCATACAATATTTACAATATAAACAAAAGGAAAGTCAAATTACATAAAATAAAATCAAAATAAATAAACGTATACAATAACAAAATTAAGTAGACAAAATAAATACAAATAAATGAAGTTAACAAATAAATAAACAAAACATGTCACATTCATACCTATGTACAATATTTACAATCAGCTCGGGAACCCCGGACGGGGCTTGTCCCCCCACTTGTGGAAGGACAAGCAGAGCCCAAAGGATCCCAGCGCCTCCCTCTCAGCCGCATCACTGGTAAGAGCCAGCGGAAGCTAAGTGAGGGCGCCATAGCCACAATCACACCGCACATGAGAGGAGAATCTGACCAGTGTCAGAACTCCAGCATACGTATTTACAATATATCTCGGGGCCACTGCCGTTTCAACCTTCTAGGTGGTGGGTTGTATGGATGAGTGGAGCTGGATAGAGATCGTGCTAAAGGATTAGGATGATGAATGAGGTTCTGATGGCTTTTGGAAAATTTGGATGGAATTAGGTCTGAAATAAAAGGAACATTAAGGTCGTGGTGCAAGGTATAGTTGGATACATAATAAGGAGCATTTACTATTATTCGGAGGACTTTGGATTGAAAGGATTGAATGTGTTTGATGTTAGAACGTTTAGCTGTCCCCCACAGTTCAAGTCCGTAGGTCCAGATAGGCTTCAGTATTGTCTTATAAATTAATAATTTGTTCTCAACTGTAAGTTCAGATTTTCTGTTTAATAGTCTGTATAACTGTCCGAATCGTCGATTGAGTTCTTTTCTTTTAAGTCTTGTATGTGGGTTCCACGTCAGTCTTTTGTCTAGTAGTAAGCCAAGATAGCGGACTGTATCTGAAGGAGGAATAGGAATGGAATTGAAGTAAACTGGCGGACAGGAGTTTCGTCGAAGAGTGAAGGTTACGTGTTTGCATTTGGCCTCGTTCACCTTTATGCGCCAAGCACCACACCAGTCTTCGATAAGACAAAGGTGTCTTTGCAGGATTAAGGAAGCTGTTTCGGGATCGGAACTGGATGATAGGATGGCGGTGTCGTCTGCAAATGTTGCCAGAAAGGTGTCAGGATGATTAGGAATATCAGGGTTTAAAGGATGTAGAGAACGGGTCCCAGGTCGCTGCCCTGAGGAACACCGGCCTCAACGGGATAAGAGTTGGAAAATTCTACACCACAGCGAACTTGAAAAGAGCGGTTTGAGAGATAGGATCTTAGAATGAGGTAGAGAGACTGGGCTAAATGCGTTTTAAGCTTGAAGAGTAATCCAGCGTGCCATACCCGGTCAAAAGCTTGCGCTATGTCCAGACACAATACAGCCCTTTTTGCGGGACTTAGTTATTTGGACTGAGGGGACCCTAAAAGGTGTATTTCCGTTGAAAACTGGAATTCGAAAATTTTCACGATCGCCCTTAACCTCTCATATATACCCTTCATACTCCAAGAATGTAATATAATCCTTCAAGTCTAAATTAATTTCATTGTGAAAAACAGAAAGAAATAAGGCATTTTTGAAAATACCTAAACGTTGTTTGTAGTGCCTTGGAAAAATGCTTGCAGGCCTGTTTTTCGGACTCATTCTCCTGCCTTCTTTCAGTCGATAAGTCCTCTCTTGGCTTACTCTGCAGTATCCATCAAAGAAAAACTTAGTTGCTGTTCAACACTTTAGGCTGTATATTACTATGTTTTTGACCGGATGCTTCTCTAAGGCAGTGGTACCTTCTAAAACTAGTTTACCTGGCATATATTTAATGTATGTACAGACTAATATTACTGAAACCATTGGATTTCCCTTCCAAAGGTATCGTATTTACCGATCCAAGTGCGGGGTAAGATTAAATTAGACAAGTTTCAGTAATTATTACAATAATAATAACGCTGGGCTATCTGTGAAAGAACAGTACTCCCAAGTGACAACTCAAAATTGAGTGTGATTCTATTGAAATAAATTAGTAGACTGTATAGATTTAAATAAAAAAAATAATGGAAGCAAACGACGAATCACAATACTTTTAATAGACTAAAATACATATAAACAAGATACGAAACAAATTAACCTAATATATGATTAAACAGCTGTAAGAAAATGTAGGAAACAAAATAAACCTAATTAAAATATTGAAGAAAATAGAAGAAACAAACTTAACTTAATTAAATGCTTAAAGATGTAAAAAATATAGTTATCAAAATTAAACAGTTTCTGGAATAAGAATTAAGAAATTAAATGGTCCATTAATAGATGGGCTATATTCACGTGAAAAAGTCCAGTTGAGTATTGTAGAAAATCACCGCAGGGCGGCTTGGACGAAGTTATGTTGAAAATGACCGCAGGGCGGCTTTTCCATGTTCCAAGGGGAACGATGAGAAAATGAAGAACTTCGTTTGCAAACGTACAGAGTAAGAGAGCAGACTCGGGTCTATCTGGCGCATCTACCATTTAGACCCTAGCTTAAGACCCCCCGCCACTAGGCGGTAATAAAAACAATTGAAGTACGATCGCCTTTTTCTTTCTCTTCTATTCAAAACTTGTAATTATATTTAAAAACAATATTTTTATAACAGATAAGAAATAATGATTAATACTAAATGATCTATTGATAAATATCATAAAAATTATACAATTTTTTTTCTTTCTTTTTTTCCATGAAACAGTCATGAAACCTCATCATCATAACATATGGCGTGAACATATTATTTAAATCAACTTAAACATGTACGATATATTTACACAATGCCTGAGAATACTGAGGGACATTACCGTTAATCTTGCCAAACAATATTACAATAAAGAAATACCTTAAAAAAACTTAGCTGGCTGGCGGAGGTGAAATCAGTCTTAGGCGCCTCTTCTAGGCTTCATCCTCCAGCTGACCGTAGATGGAACTTCAACTCTCGTGGCTGGAATCAGACTGACATCTTCTTGAGGATAGAACTTGACTGTTCTCTCTCTGGACTTCAACTGCCTCTTCGTGTGGATGGACTCTTGTCACTTCTCTCACTTCATTTTTTCAAAAGTCCCATATTTTGGAAATTGCCGATCTCTTATCGGACAAAGGCAGGTGGTGCTGATATGGGAAGTTCCCAATCCAGCCTAGTAGCTGGGGTCTAGAAAGTTCTTAAGGTATCACGGGCTGCACATGGAAAATATCATGAGGGGTAGGCACAAGCCAACTTGGGTAGCCGAGTGGGTTAGCGCGCGTTGCCTGACAATCACAGAGAACTAAAAATTGGAAACCAAAACATTACAAGTTCGAGCCTCGGTACCGGGGGGAACTTTTATCTCGGCATTTATACGCCGCCCTCACCTCCTGGTCCGATTAAACCCCCTTAGCCTTCAAAGGCGAGGTAGGGGTAATCAAACATATTTGTATAAATTTTTACTTTCACTTACTATATATAGTACGGGGAAGTATTGCGATCGTAAAAATTTTCGAATTCCAGTTTTCAACGGAAATACACGTTTTAGGGTCCCCTGAGTCCAAATAACCAAGTCCCGAAAAAAGGTCTGTGTGTGTGTGTGTGTGTGTGTTAACTCCCAGGCGGAAACGGTAAGTCCTATGAAACTGAAATTTCATATTTAAGACATCTATACGCCCGAGACGTGACAAAACTTTTTTCATCAAAATGAGCCTACCAGAAGAGGCACTTTGTACCATGCATTTTGCACCTTTTTTCGATTTTCTTAAAAACAGTTCCGACGATTTTGATTAAATTCGCTATATCGATGTAAAATTAAATGGGCTTTAATATCATGTAGGTTTTATTTGGATAAAAATGGTCTGACAGGGCTTAAATGCCGATATTTTAAATTTTCTTCCTCTAAAGTACCTTTAATTTTGTAGATTCAATAATAATAACT
Source organism: Piezodorus guildinii (assembly GCA_023052935.1). Lineage (NCBI taxonomy): Eukaryota > Metazoa > Arthropoda > Insecta > Hemiptera > Pentatomidae > Piezodorus > Piezodorus guildinii. The sequence goes on from CM041292.1 coordinate 211,107,357, forward strand.
AGATTATCTTGTTAATGCTGATGAAAAACTGGTAAATATATAAATTGAATAAATTCGATACCCAACTAAAGGAGAAAACAGAAAAAATATTTTTTTTAATGCAATTTTTCGTTTTTGAACATAAGAGCAGTAATATACATGTATGATATACCGTTGGAAAGCTAAAGATTTTAGAAATATTATCATCTTATACACAAGCTTTTAAAAGTTAATAGAGAGTGATGAAATGAACCTTAAACTAACTGATTATTTTAGATAATAATATAATAGATTTTTGAATCAAACACATGTTTCTGTAGAAATTTAATTTAATTAATTCCTTTATAATTTCACGTGTTTTTATCTCTAACTGTATATGAAAATTCTTTCATTGATTTTAAAAATGGAGGTAAGTGAAAGTCGTGTGTTGCCCGCACCAGATTTTTACTATAACTTTCAAACAATTTTACCGTATTTTGCATAGATTGAAAAAAAGGCTGTTAAAGTAAAAAACAAGTAGTAACGAACTATCAAAACAAATCTTGCTATTCTTTTAAATTCCTTAAATGCGAAAAAAATACTTTACTAAGGGACCACATCAACTGTGAAACTTTTATCTTTATAATCTGAAAGGTTATTTTCACTGCGGAAAAAACAAACTGAGAAGGCTGAATTGAAACCGAGAACATATAAAATCAAAGAAGGAAAATAAAATATATGAAATAAAAATTTTGAACTGGTCTATGTGGGTGGGTAACCTATTGAGGTTATATATAATATAATATTTATTTAACAATATATTTAATTTTTTGAAAAACACATTATTTTAGATTATCATTATTTAATTAGAGATAAACTACTGTGTATATAGTTGACAGTTAAATAATAAACATAATATGGTGCTCACAACACACGAATTTTACTTACCTCCGTCAATAAAATCAATTTAAAATTGTTTAATAAAGTTAGATATGTAAAAAGGTTAAAGAATTAACTTGATTTTCATTAAATAACTATTATAATATTATCTGTAACAGTAAGTTTTTTTTTTTATTCCATTTTAATTTCTTTCCCCTAACTTTCCCAACTTTGTGTATAACATGATGTATAGTACATATAACAAACTAGGGTGCCTTATGAACTACTTTCAAGTACCAGTATTAGTGATATATATGTTTTTTATTAATATTTTGTTATTTATGTATTCTTATTATATATATATATATATATATATTTATATATACATAATAATATAATAGTTATTTAATCAAAATCTAGTTAATTCTTTAACCTTAAAATTCGTGTGTTGTGAGCACCATATTATGTTTATTATTTAACTGTCAACTATATACACAGTAGTTTATCTCTAATTAAATAATGATAATCTAAAATAATGTGTTTTTCAAAAAATTAAATATTGTTAAATAAATATTAAATTGTTTATAACATATAATATATAACCTTAATAGATGAGGAAGATGGTTGGGGTGCGGTCATAAATTAAAAACACACATTTAAAATAAGTGTTATTGTTTGTTGTTTGTTTATGCTTAAAGGCGTAAAACTTCGAGGTCATAAACGCCTAAAAATTCACTTAAAGGGAAAGAGGAGTTCTATTTTAACTTAAATAAAATAACAAGATGAAAAGTACTAATAATAATGACTAATATGAATGAAAATCGAATAATGTCATATAGATAAAAAGTTTAATTTGACAAAGGAAATAAGGAATAAAATCACACATAAATTTTATAGTTAAATAAGTGTTATTTTAATTATGTGCCGACGTTTCGGCCTACAATGTGGGCCTTCATCAGGGCTAAAAGAAACAAGATAACAATCAATGTAATTATAGACTTAATAATGCGTTAGGTATATAATAATAATATGACAGTAATAAATTATGGGAACATAAATAAAATTAAATGTAAAATGATAATAAGATGACAATTATAAAGTATGGAAATAAGGTGACAGTTATAAAGTATGGAAATAAACAAAATTAAGATGATAGTTATAAAGTATGGAAGTAAACATAATTGAGATGATAATATTGTAATGAGAATATATAAAGAGATTTGCTTAGTCTCTCTTAAGTATCATTATAACCTTAATAGGTCACCCACCACAAACTTTTCATATCTTTTATTTTCCTTCTTTGATTTTATATGTTCTCGGTTTCAATTCAGCCTCCCCAGTTTGTTTTTTTCCGGAGTACAAGCCTACTTTTGCCGACAAAGGCTTATAAACATTTCTTGATTAATTTCAAACTTATTCCCCTCAGTATCCTCAATACATAACAATATAGCTCTACCTCATCCCCTTGAGGTTGTCAAGTCCTGCACACCGACCATGAGATGGCGACACGGTCGCTTCTTATTTTCGGAAGGAAAACCTCCTTTCATCGAACCGAAATCCTTCACTGCGAACATCACGACAGTCGCGGAATTATATTTAAATGGAAAAGATAAAGATCGTTGAAGCGATTGCTACGAAGCCAGTGGAGGCCGCAGACACCCGGACCATTTCCAATCCGTCGCAGCTATTATGTTAGCAGTGATTAATGGAGCGTACAGTCCAAGGCGGGAGCTGGCGATGGAACGGAGCAAAGGGTCCCGCCAAAACGGGAAGCGTGGGCACTGCCGCATATAGTGTCGCTAAGGGTGCGTCCCGCTGATATCATCCTCTGAATTAATTCTGTATCAATCATATCGGGCTATATTAAATGTGTCCAAGGCCTTGGCCGAAAAAATGACACCATATTCGGCTTTAGGTAGCACTGGGTCACCGCTGACAACGGCCATCAATTCGTCGAGTCATCGCTGGGGACATATTGGACCGAGGTGTTCGCTTTCTACTCGCTAAGATAGTTACCCACACGAGAACCCTGATCGTTCTTCTTTCGGCGGCTACGTGTATTGCAATCCTGTGATCTTACATCTGTTTGCTAATTTTGATTTCCCTACCTAACCATCCCACATGTTTCAATGTAACACCTTGGTTGCAGAAATTAAACTTATTAATGCCAATATAAAAGTATTTTGAGAGCTTATTCATATTAAACACATAGTGTCATCTTTATTTAAACTTTTCACTATATGTAGTAAGGGTATATAAGTATTGCGATCGTGAAAATTTTCGAATTCAAGTTTTCAACGAAAATACACGTTTTAGGGTTCCCTGAGTCCAAATAACCAAGTTCCGAAAAAAGGTCTGTGTGTTTGTGTGTGTGGTAACTCCTGGGATAAAACGACAAGTACTATGAAACTGAAATTTCATATTTAAGACAACTATACGTTTGAGACGTCACAAAATTTTCTTCCTCTAAAGTACCTTTAATTTTGTTGATTATATATTATAATCTAATACACAAGCTTGTAAAAGTTAATAAAGAGTGATGAAATGCCAATAGAACTAACTGGATTATATTCGATGAAAATACAATTGATTTTTTAATAAAACACATGTTTCTATAGAAATTCCATTTAACTAATTCTTTAATGGTTTCACTCATTTTTATCTCTTACTGTATTTAAAAATTCTTTAATCGATTCCAAAAACGGAGGTAAGTGAAAGTCGTGTGTTGCACACCAGATTTTTTTATTTCACTTACATATATATGAAATATATAGCAAAGGAAAGTATTGCGATCGTGAAAATTTTAGAATTCCAGTTTTCAACGGAAATACACGTTTTAAGGTCCCCTGAGTCCAAATGACTAAGTCCCGTTACGGACACGCAGACATACATACCTTTTATGTATGTCTGCGTGTCCGTATCTGTGTGGTAAGTCCAGCGCGAAAACTAAAAGTCATATGAAACTTCATTTTTAAGCCAACTATACGACGGAGATGTTACAGCAACTTTTCACCAAAATCGGCTTACCAGAAGAGCCACTTTGAACCTTGCATTTTGCACCTATTTACGTTTTTCTCAAAAACGGCTCTAACGATTTCGATTAAACTCGCTATATCGATGCAAAATCGGATGGGCTTTAATATCATTGTTAAGAATTGAAATAGTCTTATGTTTATATCTCTCTATTTTTAATTTTATTTGTTTTATTTTGTGATTTATTATGTGCAAGCGCGACAATCGTTTGTTTTATTCTATTTGAATCAGCTGTTAAGTGACCGCTGGGGCAGAGTGCATTCTGGGATTGGGAGAGAGAGTTAAGGGATTCACTAGCGAGTGTAGACGGTGTTTAAATAAGTTGGTTGTCGCTGAATGTCGCATATTTTTCGTATAATCGCAACTCGCACATCATCATAGAAGATTGTCAAGATAGAAGGTTGCATGGAGTAGGAGTCGCAGAAGGAAAGAAAGGAACATCGAAGACGGGAGAGGGAAGGAAGTCATCACGGATAGAATCACCACCTTGCACACTATAAACAGTATTTGTTTTATTTTAATTAATATAAGCTTGTTCATGTTCTCTCTTTTATTATTTCATTCATTTACCCTCAACAAAATTACACAGATCGACAGATAATTCGGCGATTCACAATAACGATCGGGTTGAGGCTGCGAGCAAACGCGTTAGTCGCCCCTCTTCTCAAAAATCATGTAGGTTTAATTTTCCTTGAAATAGTCTGACAGAGCTTAAATGCCAATATTTTCTTCATCTAAAGTAACTTTAATTTTAATTTAGATTCTATAAAAATAACTACATCATCTGATATTTAGCATTGCTAAAAAAAAAGGTAAATACGTACGTTGAACGAATTCAATATCCAAATAAAGGAGAAAACTGAAAAAATATTTTTTTAATGTAATTTTTATTTTTTTAACTTAAAAACAATAATATATGTGTATAATATACCGCTGAAAAGCTAAAGATTTTAGAAAAAATATTATCCTATGGTAAAAGTAAACAGTGAGTGATGAAAAGCCGATAAAACAAACTGATTGTCGTAGATAATAATATAATAGATTATTTTACAAAACACATGTTTCTATTAAAATCCGATAGATAGATAGATAGAAAAGTCTGTATTTATTTTTCAAAATTACATCAAATAGCTCTACCCACGAGACCACGCCGCCCCCTTTTCATTGAAATATAGCTTTTTTCAATCAAATTCATAATTTTTTTTCAGTCAAATTCATAATTTTTTCAGTCAAATTCATAATTTTTTCAGTCAAATTCATAATTTTTTTCAGTCAAATTAATAATTTTTTTCAGTCAAATTCATAATTTTTTCAGTCAAATTCATAATTTTGTCAGTCAAATTCATAATTTTTTCAGTCCATTTCATAATGTTATGTACCCATTTTATACAGTTAATTTTAATGAGGTTTTGCTACCAAGAACTTAAAATTTTTATTAAATCTTGTTGTTGTTTATCCATTTAACGTCACTTTATGTTACTGTGCTTAATCCGACGGTGCAGCTGTTTTGCCTGCCCAGGTGTACTTAAGATAGGGATCTTTTATGAGTTCCACTTATTAAATCTTTCAAGAGTCATCTGTGGTGCACAAATATAGGACGATCTTCTGGTTTTAGACTCGCGATCTTAAACATATAAGGCTGTTATGCTAGCCACTACTTCACAGGTGACCCTAAATGCATTCAACAAGGTGTTTGAATCTGCTGAGTTTAAATACGTGACCTTGGACATATTAATCTTTAACTCCTTGCTAAATGCGTCCAGGGTCACCTGTGGAGTAGTGGCTAGCATAACAGCCTCTTTTAAAGGACGAAAGATTTTTACTCCCTAAAAGCAAATATAGGGCCATTTGCCAGGTATGAACTCGCGATCTAGTGGATAGAAGGATGTTATGCTAGCCACTGCACCACAGGTGACCCTCGAAGCATTCAACAAGGTGTTTGAATCTGCCCGGTTTGAGTCCGTGACCTTAGACATATTAATCCTTAACACCTTTTGAATGCATAAAGGGTCACCTGTGGAGTAGTGGCTAGCATAACTGCTCTCTATGCTTAAGATCGAAAGTTAAAACCAGCAGATGTTTGCATTAGGGAGTAAAAATCCATCTATAATTTATAATTGCAGAACACAATTTTTTCTATCATCAATTATAACCTAGTTATCGGTGATCATATCTCTTATAAGTTGTGGCCTGACAAAATAATATAATTTTTTATTATTTGTTCATCACGGTGTATTAATCTCAAAAATAATTTTCTTGTTTTCCTTTCTTAAAAAATAACGGAGTTATTGAATTAAATCATTTTTAATTGGCTGATATAGGCGCCTAGGAATGAGGATCATCACCGGATGCTCTGATATTTATGTGCCAAATTTCTAATGAAATGGTTTAATAGTTTCGGAGAACTACTCGATACGGCGGACAGACCGATTTTTTTTTTCATATGTTATTCGGATTCTAGGTATCTTGCGTAGAATACGTACACTATTAAACGCAAGCCCTCAAATTTTGGTGCAAAATGAATCAAATAACAATTAAATGAGAGATTTTGTATGTAAAATATGCTAAAATGGATATATTACCTTTTCAAAATTATCGCATAAAATGTAAAAATCTGGTGCGAGAAACACACGACTTTTGCTTACCTCCGTTTTTAAAATCGATTAAAGAATTTTCAAGTACAGTAAGAGATATTAATGAGTGAAACCATTAAAGAATTAATTAAATGGAATTACTATAGAAACATGTGGTTTATTAAGAAAAATCAATTATATTATTATCTAAAATAATCAGTTAGTTTTATCGCTTTTCATCACTCTCTATAAACTTTTAAAAGCTTGTGTATAAGAATATTTTTTCTAAAATCTTCAGCTTTCCAACGGTATATCATATTAAATATTTTTTCTGTTTTCTCCTTTAGTTGAGTATCGAATTTATTCAATTTATATATTTACCTGTTTTTCACCAGTGGTAACAAGATAATATAGTTATTTGTATAGAATCAACAAAATTAAAGGTACTTAAGAGGTAGAAAATTTAAAATATAACCATTTAAGCCCTGTCAGACCATTTTAATCAGAATGAAACATACAAGATATTAATGCCCATTAAATTTTACATCGATATAGCGAGTTTAATCAAAATCGTCGGAACTGTTTTTGAGCAAATCGAAAAAAGATGCAAAAGGCATGGTATAAAGTGGCTCTTCTGGTAAGCTCATTTTGATGAAAAAGGTTTTGTAACGTCTCGGGCGTATATTTGTCTTAAATATGAAATTTCAGTTTCATATGACTTTTAGTTTCCGCCCGGGAGTTACCACACACAAACACACGCACAGACATTTTTGCGGGACTTGGTTATTTGGACTCAGGGAACCCTAAAACGTGTATTTCCGTTGAAAACTGGAATTCGAAAATTTTCACGATCGCAATACTTTCCCTTACTATATGTAGTAAATGAAAGTAAAAATAATGGAAATTATTCCAATTTCCAAATATTTATAATTTAAACAAAATTATAAGGACTATTTTGGTTTTTCGAGTGAATGAGGTTTTAGAATTTTTGTGTACCGCCACAACTCCTCAAAATAGAATTACAGTTTTAATACTTTCTATGAGAGTTAGTGCTACGGTCATAAATCATTTTGGGGTCTCTATTGTTTTGCCAACCCTAATATTTTCAGGTGTGAATTTTACTGAATATATCATTTTATTGACTGTGCCTCTCTTGGACCACTTTCTTAAGAAGAAAGTTATTCAAAAATTGGAATAAAAGAAATTTTCTTTCGTAATCCAAGTGTAAATCCCGCTTCTAGATTGCAGCATCATAGGACACAATGGTCTTAAGAAATTAGAATAAGTTTGTTCTAACACACATACGAATTTTAAATCCCGTCTATCGTGTGGTGAATGTTTTCTCATCAGCATTGGAGCGCGGACAGTACTGCACGGGAGCCTTCCTCGACGTAGAACAGGCCTTTGACCGAGTCTGGCACCCGGGACTGCTATACAAACTTCGTAAATTCCTCCCTCCTACATACTACCTCATTACCCAGTCTTACCTCTCTGGAAGATCCTTCAAAATAATTCACAATAGTTCCCATTCATCCCTTTTTACTCAGTCTGCTGGTGATCCACAAGGTAGTATAGGACCTATCCTTTACACAGTTTATAGAGCTGATATCCCAACACCTCCCTTTCTACCTATGCTGATGACACATGTGTGTTATCAGTCAATAACGATCCGACTATTGCCTCACAAACTCTTCAATACCATATCCGAGACCTTGAGGTATGGTGTCAGAATTGGAGAATTAAAATAAATTTTATCAAAACCCACCAAATAACCTTTACCCTTCGTCGTAAACCTATGACATCCTGTCCTACAGTATCCTTTAATAATATTCCGCTTGTTCCAGTTGAACAGATCCGTTACCTAGGACTTCTACTTGACAAACGTCTAACATGGAATCCGCACACTAGACTGAAACGACAAGAAACTGCTCGCCGCTTTCGGTTACTTCAACACTTACTAGACAAACGCTCTAAACTTCCACTTAAGACATTGCTCTAAATACACCTTGAACACAATAAATGACCATCGAATAAAGATAATCCCACTGCCGGTTATTAGGCAGTTGTGTGAATAAGAATGATTCATTCATTTACTACTTAATTATAAACACGGTACGGCAGGAAATATTAGTATTAAGGGACTTGCCAACTAATAATAAAAAGGTGAAGCACTGGAAAATTTCAAACTTTTGACTTGACTTTTGTCCACCTAAATTGGTGATTTTGCCCACTGTTCTCCAGGCCCTGGGTTCGAATCCTGGTTGTGAAGAAATATTATTTATTCTGTTATTTCAGCCGGGGGTCGATCCTGGGGTATGGAGACCCTCCTGGGGCACACCCAGCCTCTATAAAGTGGGTACCAATAAATGGGAAAAAAACCTGGCGGCTGATCGTGATCTCGGCCGAATCACCTCATTGCACGGCAGGCCTTGTAACAGTACGAATCTCTACATGTACTTTCTTTTATTACATTTAGTATTAAAAAAAAAAAAGTTTTTATATTGTAATGTAGTCAGCCCTAGACTCTTCATGGGTTTTAGTGGCACAGGTGTTTTTTTTTTTTTTTTTTTTTTTTTTTTTATAAAAAATTGATAACATATTTGTAGTGGTCCTCATTTGAAAATGGAATATGACCATTATTCTAAACATTTTGCTTACAATCTATTGGAAGATGGATGGCTGAGAAGATGTAGGAATAGTTTGCTTTTAAATGAGGTTAAATAAGGAGCTTTGCGTATAGAGGTAGGTATGGAATTCCAGAACGACGTGACACGCAAACTAAATGATTTTTTAAAGGATGATGATTCGGGGTTACCTGTAGCTGGGTGGTTAGCATAACAGCTTCCTATGCCAAAGGTCCCGGGTTCAAACCCGCAGGTAGCCCTAGGATTTATTAATGGGAGTAAAAAATCCTTAGTTATGCCGTCCTTCGGAGGGGAAGTTAAAAGGAGGTCCCGAGCCTGTGCGATGTCAGGTACTCGTTAAAGATCCCTATCCTAATAAAACCTGGATAGGCAAAATTTAGGACTCCTACTGTAGCATCGTCCGAGTAGCCATAGTAGCATAAAGTGACTTTAAAAAAAAATAAAATAAAGTAAATAAATACAACTATAAATAAAGTATACATATATGTTTATAATTATATAATCAAATTTGTGCATGTGTATATTATAATTGTCTTATGGTATAATAAGATCACAGAGAAAAACCCATAAGAAAGAAAAGGAAAAAAAAATTATATATATATAAAGTGGAATATGACCATGATTCTAAACATTTTGTTTACAATCAATCGGAAGATGGATGGCTGAAAAGATGAAGAAATAGTTTGCTTTTAAATGAGGTTAAAGAAGGTGCTTTGCGTATAGAGGTAGATATGGAATTCCAGAACGATGTGGCTCGCAAACTAAATGATTTTTTAAAGGATGATGTTTGATGAAAATATATACTATACAGAATTATTAATAAAATTAGATGAGAAACCTCAACAGATTGCTATTTCCGTTGAAATGGCTGCAGGTTAATATAAATGTTGAAACTACCTGGCATAGGATATGCTTGAAATATATTTAAACGTGACGTATTATATGATGCTGTGGAAACCATAGCCTATACAAGGGGCTATTTACGAAATAGACTAAAATAAATCGGCAAAGGTTTGAAAAGACAAAAGTCTTTTCGCAACTGAAGATGTGATGTATTTAGTCTGTGGGTAGAGGTGTCGATGTTTAGAGCCGGCGGATTGCAAGTAAACTACACAGCTCTGACCTTTGGCTATGCTTGCGATCCAACATGGACTCTTTCCAACTGAGGTAAATTTACCTGAAGGGACCTCCAGTGTGTCCATTCTAATTCATGAGTACTTCTTCCATCTTCAATATAAAAATTACACCTTTAAGGAGAAAAAAAAAAGGAATCTGAAATGGCCAAACCGGCCGATGGCATGCTCAATTTTTCGATCATATCTGTCAGTTAATTGTTTGTCGATTGCATAGTAATTGGCATGGATACTCCCTTATGCATAGGTTTTGCCATTAAACCCAACCACCTAGTCAGAAATAAATGATACACTTTATAAGACGTTTTCTACTATTTTTAAATTCGTTTTCAAAGAATCTTCTGAGTCTGAATTATCCTCTGAAAAAAAATGTTTCTTCTAGGCCTCTTTGAAATATCTGCTTTATTTGAAAACATCGACAAAGGAATAAATAAACCGCTTTTAATCAATCTAGTGGATCTGTTCTTAATTAATGTTGTTTTTTTTTTCCTTTTTCTTTTATCGGTAGAATGAACTATATTACAAAATTAACAAAAACACACACTCACACATATATAATAATAATAATAATAATAACAGGCTTCCGAACCCGAAGGTTCGATGCCGGTACCACCAAATACTGTCTACACAGACTTATCCAATGATCACCGTTGAAGCCCAAGCCCCCGAGATCAGCCTTAACGCAATCTTCCCATTCGACGCTTCAGCCTACCTTTCGGACGCCTACCATTCGGTCCAGCGAGTACCAACTTTCTCGGAAGTGGTTCCTCACCGAGCCCAACACCTTTACTCGCCCATTTGAGCCTCTGCAATGCTATCAACTCAATTATAGTCCGCGTTGTGCAACCTTCTAAACTCCCCACTGGCCTCATCTCTCTTCGGACCAAATATTTTACGCAATACCTTATTTTCGAAAACCTTATGCCGTTGTTCATCCTTCAAATTAAGCGGCCACGTTTCACATCTGTAAAGAACCGTTGGAAGAATAATAGTTTTATAAATTCTAATCTTTAAGTTTTTAGATAGAAGCCGCGAACTAAGTAACTTAGCAACTGAATAATAACACGCATTTCCCACATTTTACCGGGACTTTATTTTTTCCTGGATTTCATTTTTTTCTAGTTATAATTGAACCTAAATACTTGAATTTCTCTTCGTGTTCAAAAGTATGACCTGATACATCAATATCACCAAGATCGACACCATTTCTGCAACTAATCATATACTTCGTCTTATCGGTATTTAAATCGAGTCCTATTTATTTACCGTTTTTATTAACACACTTGTATTTAGTGGTATGGTTTCCGTGTCATCACCTAGCAGTACCAGATCATCGCATACCCCAAAACCGGAATCTTGTCACCCATATTTAAGCCTTTCTCGGTACACATCACCTTTTCTATGACATATTCTAAGCTATAATAAATAACACAGGTGAAAGGGAGTCACCCTGTTTAAAACCCGATCGCACCTCAAATCTCTCGGAGTAATTATGACCGATTCTAACTTTATGAAATGTTTCCGACAAACACATCTCTACTAGGTTTACTAACTTTTAGGTATTCCCTGTGCAATCATGATGTTATATAGCTTCTGATGGTCTATAGAATCATAAGCCTTTTTAAAATCGATATAAAGTTGATGGACTACACCGTTGTATTCCAATTTTTTCTCTAATATTTGACGTAAGGAAAATATTTGGTCAACAGTCGAGCGATTCCGCCTAAAACCACATTGGTAATCTCCGATAATTTCCTCAGCGTATTCCGTGATTCGACTAGTTAGAATTGACGAGAATATTTTATAGCATACTGGGAGAAGAGAGATCCCACGATAGTTGTTAAAATCCGACCTTGGTCCTTTTTTGTGAATTGGAATAAGTATTGATTCTTTCCATTCTTCGGGCATTTTTTCATTTTTCCAGACCTTTTTAACTAAAAAATGTATTTTGGAAACGCCCGCTTCTCCACACGCCTTGATTAATTCACCCGTGATATTATCATTTCCTGCAGCCTTATAACGTTTTAATTTTCCTATCGCCATTTCGACTTCCTCTTTACTCGGTGCGTCTATCCATGGTTCAGCGCTCTGATATTCAGAGAGAGGAGATTGATTATTATTTTCCGTATTTAAGATGCCGTCAAAGTGTTGTTTAAATTTATTTAATATCTCAGAAAAATCCGCAATTATATTGTTATTTGCATCTTTAACCGCATTCAATAGAGGTTCAAATCTTTTACGCGATTTGTTTATACCTTTCTACATCTATCTTACGTTATTTTCGTTTCTGTGTTTTTCTATTTCTATTATTTTGCCTTTAAGATACTCTCTTTCCTTATTTTTTAAGAGTTTTGAAGTTTCATTCTTTACTAACCGAAAATAAGCCACATTATTATCGGTTGGATTATTTAAGGAATTCAGTTTAGCGGTTTTTCTTTTTTCGCACATATTTTGAAAATCCCTGTCGAACCAAGGTTTGTTCTTTTTATTTTCGATTTTTCCAAGACATAAATTACCGACCTCTTTAATATTATCTCTGATCCCTTCCCATAATTTGTTTACATCTTTGTGTTCCTCATCTGAAGATTCCAAAGCTTCGAACCGATTTTTTTACTTCTATCGCGAATTGTTTTCTAATTTCGAGGTTGTTCAATTTAACTAAATCAAAATTCTCGGGACGAATATAGTTCGGTGTTCTCTTTTTCGTATTTAGTTTTTGTCGAAGTTTCGCGATTACTAATTCATGATCAGAACCGCATTCTGCACCCCGATACGATCTCACATTAATTATGCTACTTTGCCATCTTTATTGTATTAAAACATGATCGATTTGATTCCGTGTTTGTCCATCAGGCGATGTCCACGTATACTTATGAATATCCTTATGTTTAAATGTAGTACTTTTGATTACTAGGTTTTTCGAAATGGCAAAGTTTATCAGTCGGGTCCCATTATCATTACTATATTCGTGCAAACTTTCTTTACCGATTGTAGGACGATATACTTCTTCCCTTCCAACCTTTGCGTTCGCGTCGCCTAGTATTATCTTAATGTAATTTCGCGGTAACTTATCGTAAACCGACTCTAGTTTATCATAAAATTCGCATTTTACTTCATCATCACTGTCTTCGGTGGGAGAATGAATGTTTATAAACGCGATTTTAAACCAACGCCCTTGAAATATAGCAACCGATATTCTTTCACTAAAGAACTGTATGTCCCGTAATGCGGAAAGAAATCTATTCCTAATCAGAAACCCGGTACCTAGACAATAATTAACGCTCCCCCCGTACCTAATAGTATACTTTCCTTCTGTTAACGAACCCTCCCCTGGCCAGCGAACGTCTTGTAATGCAACGATATCTAAATGGTACCCCTTAACTTCATTCGCGACCGACTTTAACCCACCTGCCGTATTTAAACTTCTAACGTTCCACGTCCCTATTGTAAGATCTCTAATTTTCTTCTTGCGCCATGATTCCACTGAAGCAGTCCCCACCCGGAGACCCGAACGGAGGACTAGTTTACCTCCAGATAATGAGCGTTTTACCTCAGAGGAATCCATGACTTTTGGTGATATTTTGTGAACTAAAATATGTGAGTAGGACGTTCGAACCTACGTCACACCCTCCAGCAAGCCTGGGGGGCCGCTCTCATTGTTGATCAGCGAGTCCATCGGACTTAGCCGGGAGGAGCTGCCGAGGAAATTCCACCGACCATCCCCACATCCGCCACCCGTGGGACGCTCCCCATACGCGGTAATGAGATTCGCGCGAGGTTTTCTTCATCTAAAGTACCTTTAATTCTGTAGATGCTATAAACATAAGTATAATATCTTGTTACCATTGATAATTAACAGCTAAATATGCAAGTTGATCAAATTTTATAAACGTTAAAGTAAAAAACTGAAAAAATAATTTTTTGTTTTTGAACATAAGAACAGATATTTAGACTATAATATACCGTTAGAAAGAGAAAGATTTTAGAAGAAATATTACCTTATACACAAGATTGTAAATAAATAAATTTTCATCACTCTTTATATGTTAATGGATGAAAAGAAGATAAAACTAACTGATTATCTTATATATATAAAAATCTCGTGTCACAATGTTTGTTCGCGATAAACTCTGAAATTACTGAACAGACTTTGATCAAACTTCGTAAGTATCTGTTATTTGGTCCAACTTAAATGATAGGATAGTTTTTATTACTATTCTAAATGGTTGAAAAATATATTTTTCTGAAACGTAAAACAAAATTTGTTTAACTGTGGCAACACTGGTTCTCTTCCCAAAAGTAACCTTCCCATATCTTCACATATGTGATTATTAATTCAAATATAAGTGTGTGTTGATTGTTTCTATGCGTTCTTATTTATAAACTAGACATTCACATTATAATTTCCATTTATAATAAAATACATAGTTCTATAGGTTTCCAGAATAATTATAAGTACTGATTTGAATGACTTGCAAAGGAGTTATGGTGACGTATGTACAACGGTTATGTTTAAAAGATAAAATGATGTTATTGAATAATTTGAATGTAGCTACTTGGTACTGTTATGTAATTATAACATTGAGTAAATAAAATTGATATCTGAAATGGAATAATAATCTTTTATTTATCATAAACACAGTAGTTCATTGCTATTCACCTGCATTTATTTTATATAACCTCATTCAACATAGTCACTAATCAACATATTTCTTAATTTTTAGCTATTTTACTTAATTTAAATTATTTTATTTATCAAATTGAATTCACCAAACCACAAACAAAGATAAAGAAGTGTAGTTTTTTTTCTATTTTTTTTTATGTGTTTCGATATTAGAAACAAGATATTTATCGTTATATTAGATTAAGTATAGTAATAGGTAAAGTTATTTTTAAATCACCTTCCTCATCAACCATAATTCTAACTTTAGTCTAATAAGTTGCCATTTAATTCTGTTAAATATACAATAGCGATCCTGTAGAAGTAGGAATACCCAAAATTACTCGGTAACTTCTGTAACGTAATCGGGTATATAGTCACGTTTGCAACATAAATGTGATTGATATACATTGATCCAACGAGTGGGAATATTTCCACTTGAAAACAACTTTGATAAATTTAATTGTTAAAAATATAATATTTATATTTCTTGAAAATGTAAATAATGGAGTAGTTGACCGTTTTGACTAGATGGCAAGGAAGTTGGTTGAGGGCGCAGCTACCAAGAAAACACACCAGTAAAGAAAAAAATAAAGGAAATGTTTTTTATTGGTAGTTTCTTTGTTACCACACCAAAAACAACAACAGCCTTATCATATGCGCGTTTTATAGTTACCACTCATAAACGCATTTATGCAAATTTAAATAAAGACAAAATGAAATATTCGCGAGCAAAGCCACGGGTTACAGCTAGTTTTAGATAATAATATAATAGATTTTTTTAATAAAACACATGTTTCTATATAAATTCAATTTAATTAATTCTTTAATAGTTTCACTCATTTTTATCTCTAACTGTATTTGAAAATTATTTAATAGATTTCAAAAACGGGGGTAAGTGAAAATCGTGTGTATAATACGGTGGGGAGTGCGCAAATGTTTATGTAATGACTTAAAGTTTTATTCATTACAGTAACCCTGCAATGGGTGCATTTATTTCTACGAGTACCATCTTGCGGTACATAATATAAATTAAGTTGCATAATTGAGAAAAGAAAAAAAAAAAGAATAATAATAATCAAAATTAAAAAAAAATTAAATAATAACAATAAAATAATAACTAATGTATAAAACTAATAAATAAATAACAGATATATAATTAATTTGTTATAACTAATTAACTAAATAATACTAATTATCCAAATAATTAACTAAACTAAGAAACCAGCTACTAAATAATTAATTACTTATTATTACTATTAAATTATAACTAATAAATAAAATAATAACAACTGTTGTGTCAAGAAGAGCAGAAGTAAAAATAAATAAAAAAATAAAATAAAATAAAAATAAAAACGAGTTATTTACAATGTACGTGCCTGTCCCTATTTGTCTAATTCTGCATACTCCATCCGGTCCACAAATTCATCATTGAAAAGTCTTTTGTAAGAAGATCACACTTCGAAGGCGGCCATTGGTCTCCGTTAAGTAGCACTGTTGAAATCAGTTTGTGTCTATGTTTGTCCAGTTTACGTTAATCGAATAAAAGATGGTCTTATGTCTATTCGCATTGACGGTCATACTTACAGATTTTGTCGTATGTTAGTTTGAATGGAAATAAATCGATTTTGGCTTCTCCATGTTCCGTCGGAATTGTGTCAGTTTGTAGGACATTTTTTTTAAGTTTAGTTCGATCGTCAATTGAGACGTTGATTTCCAAAAAGTACTAAAGGACATTTTTTACAAAATTGATTTTTTTACATATTTGTATTCTCATCAATTAGTTATAATTAAATATCCTTTTTGATTTTATCTAATGAACACCCAAGCCCTTTATAAACGCAATTTAGAAATATAATTATTTTCTAAAGGAAATAATTACACATCTAATTTCGTTCCAAATTATACCAAAACATCTCATTTCATATGTTTAATATGTTGTTAATAATATACTAAAAAACTATTCTGGATTTTAATGAGAAAAGAATACAAATTAGCTAATTTAATAATATAATAATTAGTGATTTTTGCGCCTCCTGTAAAACCTCCTAGAATGGATATAGTACCTTTTGGAAATCAACGTCTCAATTGTTTTTATGAAGTCATAGGTGTATTTAATTTTTGTTGAGATGGTCCATTTTGTGTTCACTTTTACCTTGTATTCATTAACTGTAAATGTTTGATGGCGCTGATCGAAATACATTTTAATTGAATGCCTTCTAATTTGTTGCCAGGCCTCCTGGCCACCTCTTTTTCAGTCCTCTCCGTATCTTTTAATTTTATATTATCTTAAAGTAAAAGTCGTCGATCATCTGCCTCCTAATAGAGGCCTATTAGACCTCAGTCGGAGTAGTTTCTCAGAAGCGATAGGTCGCAAGATGACGGAGGCTGGGAGGTCCGCAGCGAGACTAACTGGCCCAATTCTCGGGGCAATGTGTAGCGAGAAGACTTTGGTAGAAATTGTTTATCATGTGATACAGACAGGCAGAGGCACGAGGGGGTCTAATGACTTAATAGCAGCCCTCCACAGAAATAATTAGCATATTTTAGATTCCTCCGGGACGGCTACACGGAAGCCTCCCGCATACCTCCTCAGTTCCAATTAACATATCCGACCATCTTTTTTTCTCTTTTCCATTCTGAGCCATTCGGAGCTAAGGAAGAATTCAGGGCCCCCCTCCCCCCTCGCCCAGAATACCTTCATTAATTCAGGATTAGGAGCAGGAGGTCCCACACCGGCGACCGTCTCCTCATATCCTTCTATTACAAGAGTATTAGCTTCCAAAGCCTCCTTAATTCCACGGCTTCTTAACACTTAGCCCGCCAGACTTACAAGATCTCTGTCAGTAGTGCTCTTCTGTCCAGTCCTGTCGTAAACATTTTTATCTTTAGGGTTGATAACTATATTGACTCAGATTCCAGGTGGAATCTATTAAATATGCTAGTATCTACCTACGATTTGGGATGCGATCTGAAAGAAAAGATAAATAAAGAATGGCAGGCAATGTGGGAACAGAATTTTTAGCGAATTGCGAAATATAAAAAGAACCATGAAACCATGGAAGAGCTCTTGCTTCAGTAACCGCTGTGATGAGGTGATATTGGCACGCCTGCGGATCGGAGATACAAGACACCCATGAGCACCTTATCCAACGGGAGCAACCACCTCCTGCTATCAGAAGAATACTCCCTCAGCATGGGTAGCGGTGGGATCTATGCGACCAAGAGAGGATTATCGGCGGACTGACAGACCTAAAGGAGTTAAATATTACATCAAAGTTATAAAATTTGGATGCTATAAATTAATGATAGAAAGACATCAAAGTTTAATAACGCTAAAGGAATTAATGACCACCCATGGTTGAACGCCTATAAATCACACTTACTCTGTTAAATATGTTAGGTTAGAGCTTTTCCGTAATCGCCCTATTAGTCACAGTAGCATAAAGTGACATAAAATAAATAAACGGGCCTCTTGTGGTGTAATGGCTAGCAGAAGAGCCTTCTATGTCGTGGGTTCAAATCTAGTGGCCTTAGGATTTTTCAAAGGCAGTAAAAAATCCTTGGTTATGCCAAATATCAAAATATGAGGGTTACTGTGACTCAAAAAGATTGCAGAAAAAGAGGCAATTTTTTTTTTTCAGGTCTCGATCTATTTTCATCTAAATTCCTAAACTTCCACCAGAGGCTTACACTAATCCTTTATCCAATCATCGCTTTACTAGTTCCAGCATAAGAGCATCCATTCCCTTATCTAGCTTCTTCACCCGCATCCCTATCTCAGCATCCACTATTGCACATCCCTATCTAGCTCCAGCCATCATCACTCAATCCTATCTAGCTCACCCTATGCTCCACATCCCCTATCTACTAGCTCCAGCCATCCCATATCCTAGCTGCTCCAGCATCCTATCTAGCTCCAGCCATCCCTATCTAGCTCACCCATCCCTATCTAGCTCCAGCCATCCCTATAACCCTTCTCGTCGGTTGAAGCGGCAGTGGTCTTGAGACCTCTTAAAGCTATTCAATGCGGAGTGTTGGCAACGGCCAGCTTCTCCAATCATGCTGTGGCTCTAGCGCGCTCTCTCAGTCTCCACTGGCTTATTAGACCAGTGACGCGACTGACTGAGAGCCGATTCTACAATGAGTTAAAGTGGCTTTACCCTTCCTACCGTTTCAAGTACTTCCAGGCATCCTTTCTCTTTTAACTTCTCCGATCCCAACGTCCATCATACATCTCAGATACATTTTCTTTTAAATCCTCCGTCCATTCCTGCAACACTCGTTGACGATCCTCGGACCTGTATATAACGCCCCATCGAACCGCAGCTTTCAACAGATCTTTCCTTACCCGATCCTTGTCCATATGGAATTCTATTCCTTCTTATATCTGTCACGAAGTACGATTTTTATTGTTTGCAAATATGCTCTTTGCAGATTCCTGAGCGACTCCAGCAGATAATGACCGAGTGGACTGACCAATTGAAGTGAAAGGGAATGATTACTTATTGGCAAAGTTTGAGTTCAGAGGGATATCAAGAATGTCTGTAGTGAAAAAACTGATGAAGCTGATGACTAAATTCGCCTACTTTATCCCGATGATCAGTAAATCGGGTAAAGTGGATTCGAAGCCTCAAGCGCAATATCTAAAGCTATTTCCGTTCAATACACTAATTGTGATACTTTTGTTTATAAGTTCTGTCGTGTTTTAGTTGACAGTTTTTTGAAGTTTATTATCGGCTTTTTCAATTTAGATAATAATAATAACAGGCCTACCGAACCCGAAGGTTTCGACCATCAAATGATGTTTTCTACACAGACTCGTCCAATGATCACTATTCAAGCCCAAGCCCCCGAGATCAGCCTTAACGCATCAACGCTTCGGCCTACCTTTCGGACGCCTACCAGTCGGTTCAGCGAATACCAAGTTTCTCGGAATCCGTTTCTCACCGAGCCCAACAACTTTACTGGCCCGTTTTAGCCTCCTCAACTTAATTATATTCGTAGGGTACAAGCTCCGCGATTCCGCGTTGTGCAACCTTCTAAACTCCCCAGTGGCTTCATCTCTCTTCGGACTAAATAATCTACGCACTACCTTATTTTCGAAAACTTTAAGCCGTCGGTCATCCTTCAAAGTCAGCGGCCACGTTTCATATCCGTAAAGGACCATCAAAGAATAATAGTTTTATAAATTCTAACCTTCAAGTTTTTAGACAGAAGCCGTGAGCTAAGTAATTTAGCAACTGAATAATGACACGCGTTTCCCGCCTTTAACCGAGACTATTTCTTCCTGGATTACATTTTTTCTGTTATAATTCAACCTAAATACTTGAATTTCTCTACGTGTTAAAAGTATGCCCTGATATATCAATATCACCAAGATCGCCAACGTTTCTGCTACTAATCATATATTTCGTCTCATCGGTATTTAATTTGAGTCCTATTTCTTTACCGGTTTTTATTAACACACTTGTATTTAGTTGTATGGCTTCCGTGTCTTCACCTAGCAGTACCAGATCATCGGCACATCCAAAAAAAACCGGTATCTTGTCACCCATATTTAAGTCTTTCTTGGTACACGTCACCTTTTCTATGACATAATCTAAAGCTATATTAAATAAAACAGGTGAAAGGGAGTCCCCCAGTTTTAAACCCGATCGCACCTCAAATCTCTCGGAGTAATTATGACCGATTCTAACTTTATGAAATGTTTCCGACAAACACATCTCTGCTAGGTTTACTAACTTTATTATTATTATTATTATTATCATTTTACATTTAATATTATTTATGTTCCCATAATTTATTACTGTCATATTATTATTATATACCTAACGCATTATTAAGTCTATAATTACATTGGTTGTTATCTTGTTTCTTTTAGCCCTGATGAAGGCCCACATTGTAGGCCGAAACGTCGGCACATAATTAAAATAACATTTATTTTAAATGTGTGTTTTTAATTTATGACCGCACCCCCAACCATCTTCATCCGTTACTAACTTTCTAGGTATTTTCAATTTGGATTTACAATTTAATTTTCGTTGTTATAGATCTAGGGCTTAGAAGGTTCTGATTTAGCATGCACATTTCGAATTATAAATTAGTATTAACTATAGTTTTTTTTTTAACAAATACATTTTTTTATCTTATCTCTTTAGAATAAAATGTACAGAATGTACAAAACATGCTTTAGAGTCTTGGAGTGAATTAAATACATATAAACAAATTAATAATTACAGATATAAAATAGACATATTTAAATGAGAAGAAAACAACAATGACAAAATAAAAACTTATTTACAATTCTATTGAGCCTGGATATTCATGAAGTGATAAAATATGCGACATTTGAAAATAGAAATGGAATTGGAGTGTCTTTTGATTATTTTATGAAAACTGAGCGAGCAAGATTAAAGTTACTGAAAAATTGCAAAACATAATTAAATTACTGTATATAATTTAACTATAAAATAAAATAAACTTTCTGCAACAAACAAGAACATGTAGTTCCTAGTGGACATACTAAAACCTAGATAATTTATGTGTCTTGAGTGATTCATTATTCTAGCATAATGAAGATATATATATATATATATATTATATATATATATATATATATATATATATATATATATATAAATATATATATATATTATATAATATTTATGAAGTTTTAAATTATTTTGGTCTAATTGAGACGGTATTATTGGTATATAGGTCAGATAAAATATTTTACTAATTACTCACATTTCCTTTTTAATTGATTACTTTGAATTAATTGTTTATGTTTCATAATGAATCGACGAAGACTCTTTAAGTGCTTTCTATTCGATAACAGCTGATTCATTGGTTCCGTTACTTCATAATATTTGTAAATGATTAAATGTCAATGATTGCGTCATTAAATTAAACTGTATTAGGTTCTTAATTGGTCAGAATTTATTTTATGTCATTATCTATTCTAATACCTGGTTCGTTCACAAGACTGAAGCGACAAGAAACTGCCCGCCGCTTTCGCTTAATTCAACACATACTGGACAGACGCTCTAACCTTCCACTTAACTACAGAAGACTCATCTATATTACCATCATAAGGCCTATCTGGACGTACGGAGTTGAGCTTTGGGGCTCTACTAAACCATCAAATTCTTCCCGTATTCAATCCTTACTATCCAAAATCCTTCCAAAAATATTTCCGAAAATCTCAAAAATGATTTGGTATCATTCTATCATGATATCCCGTACGATGTATCATTCCTTCCTGACAAACAATTATTGCTTGAAAATCGTCCGAAGCGGCTGAAATTTTATTTTCAAAAATGCCTTATTTCTTTCTGTTTTTCACAATGAAATTAATTTAGACTTGAAGGATTATATTACATTCTTGGAGTATAAAGGGTATATATGAGAACTTAATGGGCCAAATGGTTGCCCAAAACACAAAACTCCAACACCACGTTCATTTAAATTTATTGAATGAAAAGTAGCCGGTGAGAAACATAGCACGTCCCAACTTGCGGGTTATTAGTACCGTAAAATGAGGTGAAACTCTAAGGTATCTTGAACAATATAAATTTTTTATTTGAATTAATTAAGCAATACATCAATATATTACATATATGTATATAATATATATAATTATATATATATATATATATATAAATATATATATATATATATATATATATATATATATATATATATATTATATATATATATTACTGTTCCCGTTCACCCTAAAGAAGGAAAAACATAGAAAATGTTATTTTGTTCCCATTTACAATATGTGTGGTGAATGAGAACAGTTTAAAATGTTATTAAATTTCTTTTTCTAAATGAAATCTATTAAAAATAGAAATTATTTCACGTTATTCACTTTTATTCTAGAAATTAGTTCTCTTATATTCTAAAAAAGTTCTAAAGCATCACGCTTCTCTAGGAAGAAGAAGAAATGTCAGTAAATGATGTATGCACTTAGATCATTCATAAACAGACCTCAAGAACCTGGCAGATTTAGAAGATCCGATTCGCTCTTCCAACTTCAATTTAACTTCACTAGAGCTAAAATAAGCGTACTCTTGAGTTGGGACAAACTTTGCTTGATTCTTTTGTAAAACAAACCGATGTGTCCTCCACCATCAGGTTTTAAAACCTTACCAACATAAAATTGAAAATCCTCAGGTTGTTTCACAAATACTTTAATAAGTAAAAAGTTGCTAACTGAAATGTCATAATTTGTGGATGATGATCCAAATCCATGTTCATCTTCAAATGCGCATGACAACACCAACTAAGCATCACTGTTTTGTAAACAATATTCATCTGATGTGTCTTCTGGCAGCAAACAGAACTGTGTTCCCATTCACCCCGCACTCCAGAAAATGTGGATGCCATAACCTAAAAAATCTGTTGCTTAGAAACTGTTGCAAATAATATATTGAGCAAGGAATTTCATGCAATAAGACAACTTGAAAGACAGTAAGCAGATACTAATTAAGCTATAAGTATACTTAATACTATTTTATGAAATTTCTTGGCCGCCAAACAACTGTGTTTATCTTGAATTATCAAACGTTCCACCGATATAAATAATTGAAGAGTATTTATTTTCATGTTAACCACATTTTCAAGTCTATTGTGAGCATGAAGAACTTTTTAACTTTTGACAAAGATCATTTCGTTAGATCAGACTATTGGAATCCCATCAACCAGTGATTTTATAACATACAGGAGTTTGTTTTTATTTTACTGTCGAGGAAATTACATTACCTCATTAATTGCCTTATCTGTAGTATTTGAGATAAGTCTTTATATTACAACATTACTTTCAGTGGAACTTATATTCGTTAATTCGTTGAATCTTATGATAATGGATTTTCATGATAAATTAATCTTGAATTGTTTAAGTAATGATTTTTAAAAAATGTATTTTATTGATTTTTACAACTATAAATATACAATGAATACAACCAGTAAAAGTTTTGAATTATAATTATGGACGTGAAAAAGACTAGTGAAGGGACTACCCAGCGATTGCACTTCAATGTTTATTTAAGTAAGTAAGGTCCCGAGGTCATCTTATTTTCAAATCGCCTCGGAGTTCATCAGGAATATGTGAGTTTGAGGACAAGGATTTTGGTATGGAGTTTGATATTAAAAGTGGCATAATTCCCAAGATCTCCTCAAGGCCATACATCAGCACAAAATAACTATCCTTGTTTTGCTTGATTTTTCCAAACCCTTAGATTCTGTCGACCATAATATCCTCTTAACCAAACTCTATAGATTCCCAGTATAGTATAGATTCACAGGCGCTCTTCAATGGTTTCAATCATTCCTTACCGGCCGTTCCCAGTATGTTGTAGTTCCAATAAACCCCGCTCCGACTCACTGCCTCTGACAAAAGGTGTACCCCAAGGTTCCTCGTTATCTCCTATCCTTTTCTCCGTATTCATAAATGATTTTCCCCTCTCCACCAAGCACTCCCAATACCACCTCTATGCCGCCGATATTCAGATTTATATTTCCTTTACCCCAAATGAATTTCCTGATGCTATCTCTAAACTTCAGGAGGACATAAACAATATAAGTGCTTGGTCAAACAGCAGCAAACTCCTGCTAAGCGCTGAAAAAACAAAAGTCATCCTGATAGCATCACCTGCTCTCCTTAAATCCATTCCCAGCTCCCCCAACCTTTTCCTAAACAATACTCCTATCTCTTTTCATTCATCTGTCAAGAACTTAGATATTACTCTTGACCAAACTCTCTCTTAGAAACCACCCATCTCCCAAATATCCCGCCGAACCATAGCAACCCTAAAGCAATTCCGTCGCCTCCATCACCTCCTACCATTCAATATTCGTAAACTCCTTGTTTCTTCCCTTGTCTTTCCCCACTTTGACTACGGTTGTGAGGTGTACAGCGGACTTTCAGGTGAGCTCGAAGCAAAACTCAAGCGTATTACGATACGATTTGTATTCAGGATCACCAGAGACAATATAACTCAGTGTTAGGCCGAGTTAAGGTGCCTTTATCCTCGTTAAAGATGTCAACAACAGATTGTTGTTGAATGACGCCTTCTGAGCACACAACCACACTGAAGAATGCCTATAATTTAGGCCGAAACGTCGGCACCAATAAATTAAGTTTACGCTTAATTGTATGTTAATTTGACTGCACCCTGAAACAACATCTCTCATAATTATATTATCATATTATATTACTGTTATACATAATATTATAATTATTCAACAAATATTTCTTAGGAAGCTGTAGTATGCTTTGTTGTTTCACAAGTGAAGTACCATATTAAGTCATTCACATTATTTCTGAATGTTATGCACACGAAAGTGAACGACTTGAACATACTATTCCAGGTAGAACAATAGATTAAGAACTTAATGCTGTTTTTTAAATCAACGAAGATTTTTCAAAAAATTTAAATTACGACTTTAGTTGCAAATGGTAATTTTAAAATGGAGTTCAAATGGCCAGAGAATATCCGTGATTTCATATATATATATAGTGATTTATCAGATCTGTCTTGTCAGTTACTTACATCCTGATGAATTGGACTTTGAAAAAAATAAAAAATACCCAAAATCTAAATGCACCGAATTTTATGCTATTCAGAAATAACTATGGACAAAACAGAAATATGGATTAAAACAGCTGTTTGGGTCCCATACGGAAAAGTCACGCATCAAGATAGTCTTAAGTCGCTCAGTCAAGTTCGCCTTTAGATGTTTATTAAATTTGTTAAAATTGTATATTTCAATCTTTTTTATCAATGTTAATAAGAAAATGTGGTTAATTTTTTCGAATCTACATGAATTTTTCAAAATTAATGTACTCTAGGGGAAGACAATTTTAAAAATCAGCATTTGAGCCATACCAGATTATTTCAATCAGAATGAAACTGATATGATATTAAAGCCCATAAAATTTTACATCTATATAGCATCTATAGAGTTTAATCAAAATCGTTATAGCCGTTTTCGAGAAAACCGTAAAAATGCATGGTATAAAGTAGCTCTTCTGGTTAGCTGATTTTAATAAAAAAGTTTCTGTCTTTAATTGTTGTTGTCTTAAATATGAAATTTCAGTTTTATAGGACTTTTTGTTTCTGTGCTAGACTTACCACACACAGAGAAACAGACGTTTTTCTGGGACTTGGTCATTTGGGCTCAGGGGACCATAAAACTTGTATTTCCGGTGATAACTGGAATTCAAAAATTTTCACGATCGCAATACTTTCCCTTGCTATATATTTCATATATAGGTAAGTGAAAGAAAAAATCTGTTCTTAATTGACTTGTTTCATAATTTTAAATTCTATTTTTTATATCTTAAAAAGAAATTTGTGTTAAACAGAAGTTTTATTTTAGAATTTAACAGTTTTTTTTTAGTTTTTTTTTAAATATTCCGTATGTTGCTGATTTGGCCCGATCTAGATACCATTCCTTTCATGGCAAGCTCCATTCCCACCCTAATCGTCCAGTTTCAATCCTTTCTTCCTCTTCGATTCCCGACAATCCTCCGAGGCGTCTGAGAAAAGGAGATGGCCCCGAGACCTTCTAGTTCAGAATATTTTTAGAGTGCTTCTACTGGGAAGCTTCTCTACATGTGTTTCATGCCTTTATATATTTTTCTCATATTTACTTGTTGTATTCCAATAAACAAATTTAAAAAAAACATTTTTTTTTTTTTATATCTCAAAGATCGTCTGGAATCATGTCTATAATTATTAATTTTTCATTTTTTTGGGGGAAATAAAAGTTTTAGTTCTAATAGTAATTCAAATGAAACACTAACACAAAAGTTTCATTTAAAAGGTGCCTTAGAACCGTACTTTCAATACTTGGCCTGAAAAAATAATATTTCTAATAGAAATCATTTATATGATTATTTGTTAAATATTTAATAGATAACTGTCTTAAATATTCTTTAACCAGAGATCTTTCTTGAAGGTCTCCTTGATCTATCAATACCAAAAATCATTCTCTTTTTCTTCTTTTATAATGATGTTTTTAATTTAATGATAATTTTTTACAAAATATACCTCGTTTGATAATGATAAGTGTGTTAACTTCTCCATAATTTTTTTTTTCCAATTCAACATTATTTCTTATTTTATTCTCGTGAGCTTGATTAAAAATGAAAGTTCATATCTACTATGTCGTAACTCTAAGTGAAGATACGATGACTCTCCGGTTTTCTCTGTATTTCGCTCTTATCGAATTATGAATGAAATCATAACTGATAAGCTTTTTCTCAATGATTAAAAAAAAAGTGTCCTCTTTAAAAGTTTCGGTTGTTATGTTTATCGTGAAGATTGCCACGATAGCCTATTCTGTGTTTTTGGATTTTATTGTTGGTGATTATTTAAAAACATTTGGATTCCAGGTTTATCGAAATAGTTGATATTTTGTATCTGTGTTCAATTTAAAAGACTTGGCTTTTTTCGATGTTTAGTTTTTAAATTAAGTATTTTCTTTTAACTTATCTATATCTAAAATAAATAGTATGGGGAATTATTTAGCAAAGGAGGTCTCTCATCCAGCTTCTTTTTAGCCTTCTTCTTAGAAGTATTTTAGAAATTTCTGGGCCAATTATAAGTGTAGTCGTGAACTTTAATATGAAAACACGAATAGAGAGTATGTATTCGTCAAATTCGTAGATTGTTGAAAGTCTGTAACTACGGATTTATTTTTGAAAATATTAGTAAGAGCTTATGAGAACTGAGGACCCTTCATGACAATATTTTTTGTACAAAAACAATATATCTCCTTAATTTTTAGCTCTGATGAAAAACGCCAATGGGGGGAGTCTTATAGCTTATCACATTATCGGTCATATTGTTTTTTTTTCAATTTAAAAATAAATAAATAATTACAAATGATATAGTGCAACATGATCTTTTTTTATCCTTTTTTTTTTTTTTTTTTGTTTTAAATCATGATTTCTTCATTCCTACCAATCAGTAAATTTACAGGAAAAATGTTCAGCATTGGACATGAAAGGCATGGGAAAGGTATGTCTCCAGTACCACCTTTTTCTAGATTTTAATTTAGCAGAGGAGGTCTATCATCTAGCCTCTTTTTAGCCTTCTTCTAAGAAGTATTTTAGATATTTCTGTGCCAATTATAAGTGTTCTGTCGTGTTAGTGAACTTTAATATGAAAACACGAATAGAGAGTATGTATTCGTCAATTGTAGGTTGCTGAAAGTCTGTAAGTAGGGATTTGTTTTTTTCCGTACCCAGGAAATGTAGTTATCGATCTTAAAATATTGTATTTAAATAGTTGAAGTTTTTTGATGTGAGTGATTTTTTGCTGAACCAAAAATCTGTGAGGCGTGAATTCATATGGGTTTCATATTTAAGATAACTATATACCCGAGATGTAACAGTTACTTTTTCATCTAAATCTCGAGTTACTTTTTAATCTCGATATATATATATATCCGTTAATCCGTTAATTGTGTATGTTGTTTTCTGTTAAATTTTTGTTATCAATCATCTACAATGTCTCTTGTTTTATAGGGGAGATGAAGATCTGCAAATATGGATCAAAAGGTTCGTAAATAAATAGTTGTTTATGCTAATTTTGATATTATTATGTGTGCACCAAATGTTTAAATTTTAAACAGTTTTTTTTTTGTTTCTTTAACTTGGCATTGGAGCTCTTCATACAGCCAGGACCAGCACATCATTACTAAATACTACTAAATATTTAATGAGTAACAATCAGCATTCTTAATTTCTTCCTACATATATTTATTTATTGCTTTAAGGAACTGTATCACCCTTACTATATCATCAGATATTGATGTCAATAATAGATATATATATATATATAATATATATTATATATATATATATTGTGTGTGTGTGTGTGTGTGTGTGTGTGTAAAATTTAATGAGCTTTGATATCATATCAGTTTCATTGTGATTGAAATAGTGTGACAGGAATTAAATGCCAATATTTCAAATTTCTTCCTCTAAAGTACCTTCAATTTTGAAATTTTGGAGGAAATACCAGTATAATAAATAAAAAATATTTAAATTTTTTTTTTTTTTTTTTTTTTTTTTTTAATTGCTGGCATAGGGTTGCACCGCGACCAAACGGTCTATTGTGCGGTCTATAATTACTTTTATACTTAATATACTTTTTTTTTTTTTTTTTAATATCTCATTACTCGGCGGTTAGCCTAGAAAAGTTCAAATATCTATAGCCCAGTAAAATAAGGATATTTATGGGAATTAATTCGGACAAAGCTGGAAATCGTTTC
This sequence comes from Piezodorus guildinii, assembly GCA_023052935.1. NCBI lineage: Eukaryota > Metazoa > Arthropoda > Insecta > Hemiptera > Pentatomidae > Piezodorus > Piezodorus guildinii. Next base: position 211,136,533 of record CM041292.1, read on the forward strand.
AATACCTCTTAGTGGTCCTAAATAAAAGTAATCAGAGTTCGCACCATCACAGGGGGCGAGCCTAACATTTTGGAGTCGAAAAACCTCGAATTTTACGAACTTTTTTCAGTTTTTCACCCTATAACTCGTAAACGGAGCTTCCTACAGAAAATATCTTTCCTTTCAAAATGAAAGAGCGTTAAATTTTCTTTCTAAAAGTTATCTTAGTTATGGAATTTAGTTTAGTAATATTGCCGCAATCGTTCGTCAGACTATGACTTGTTAGAAATATTTGCTGGATACGGCCGATGTAAAGAATATTTTTAATCAAAATAAAGATTATGTTGATTGAAACGTATCAAAAAAGTACTTTCAGGCCTAACTTAAATATTAAATTGAATTGTTAGACTTGCTATTAAAAGTGGTATAACTAGCCCATTTAGACACAAGCTGCCATTTGGCTAGTCATGATACGGTTTATGTAGCAAATATCTTTTATTCCCAGTAAAACTACGGCAGCAGTCACTGCAGAATGTTTTAAATCGGCCGTATCCAGCAAATATTTCTAACAAGTCATCGTCTGACGAACGATTGCGGCAATATTACTAAACTTTTTTTTTTTTTTTTTTTTTTTTTTTTATTCGTATATATTACAATTTGTCATAATAGACAATAATAATAGTGCTACATGATCTCATTCATACAATATTTACAATATAAACAAAAGAAAAGTCAAATTACATAAAATAAAATCAAAATAAATAAACGTATACAATAACAAAATTTATAGACAAAATAAATACAAATAAATGAAGTTAACAAATAAATAAACAAAACATGTCTCATTCATACCTATGTACAATATTTACAATCAGCTCGGGAACCCCGGACGGGGCTTGTCCCCCACTTGTGGAAGGACAAGCAGAGCCCAAAGGATCCCAGCGCCTCCCTCTCAGCCGCATCACTGGTGAGAGCCAGCGGAAGCTAAGTGAGGGCGCCACAGCCACAATCACACCGCACATGAGAGGAGAATCTGACCAGTGTCAGAACTCCAGAATAGATGTTTACAATATGTCTCGGGGCCACTGCCGTTTCAACCTTCTAGGAGGGTTGTATGGATGAGTGGAGCTGGATAGGGATTGTGCTAGAGGATTAGGATGATGAATGAGGTTCTGGTGGAATTTGGAAAATTTAGATGGAATCAGGTCTGAAATAAATGGAACATTAAGGTCGTGGTGCAAGGTATAGTTGGATACATAATAAGGAGCATTTACTATTATTCGCAGGACTTTGGATTGAAAGGATTGAATGCGTTTGATGTTAGAACGTTTAGCTGTCCCCCACAGTTCAAGTCCGTAGGTCCAGATTGGCTTCAATATTGTCTTGTAAAGTAATAATTTGTTGTCAACTGTAAGCTTAGATTTTCTGTTTAGTAGTCTGTATAACTGTCCGAATCGTCTGTTGAGTTCTTTTCGTTTAAGTCTTGTATGTGGGTTCCACGTCAATATTTTGTCTTGTAGTAAGCTGATACCGGACTGTGTCTGAGGAAGGAAGCGGTATGGAATTGAAATAAACCATTGGACAGGATTTGCGTCGAAGGGTGAAGGTGACGTGGGTGCATTTGCTTTCATTAACCTTAATACGCCAAGCATTACACCAGTCCTCGATAAGACAAAGGTGTCTTTGCTGGTTTAAGGATGCTATTTCAGGATCGGAATTGGATGATAGAATGGCGGTGTCATCTGCAAATGTTGCCAGAAAGGTGTCAGGATGATTAGGAATATCAGCAGTGTAAAGGATGTAGAGGACGGGTTCCAAGACGCTGCCTTGAGGAACACCGGCCTCAATGGGATAAAAGTTAGAAAATTCTACACCACAGCGAACTCGGAAGGAGCGGTTTGAGAGATAGGATCGTAGAATGAGGTATAGAGACTGGGGTAAATGCGTTTTAAGCTTGAAGAGTAATCCAGTGTGCCATACCCGGTCAAAAGCTTGCGCTATGTCCAGAAACGCACCAGAACAATACTCTTTGCATTCAAGGGCTGAGGAAATATGGTCTACAACTCGGAGTCCTTGTTGAACAGTGGAATGATGAGCACGGAAACCAAACTGATGGGAAGGAAGATTTTGTGATTCTAATATAGGCAGGATTCGTTTTAGAAGGAGTTTTTCAAAGACTTTTGAGAGGATGGGGAGTAGACTAATAGGTCTGTAAGATGAAGTGTTGCTGGAAGGTTTACCTGGTTTTAGGAAGAGAATGATTGTGGAATGTTTCCACAAGAGAGGAAAATAGGTGGTGCGTAGGATGCAGTTGTAGATATAGGTTAGGAATATAATAGCTTTCTGCGGAAGTTGACGGAGGATCTGGGGGGTAAGGAGATCATGTCCAGGAGATTTACGGAGGGTCAGTTTTTGGAGAAGATATTTAACCTCAGAGGGATTAATAGCTTTAGGAGGTAGGGAAAGAGGTATTGGTGACAAAAGGAAGTCTTGTACTGCTGCGGTATGATTGCTTTGGGATTCCGGGTGAGGAGTGAATACTTTGGAGAGGTGTGTGGCGAATTCCTCGGCTTTATCTTCATCAGACGCAGCCCAGGAGTCATCACCACGCCGGAGAGGATGGGAAACTTGATGGGATTTTAAAATCTTCTTCGTGACATTCCACAGGGAATTGTCACTAGCTGACAGAGAGGAGAGGTAGGAATTAAAGGACTGGGAACGGAAGGTCGCCAACTCCTGCTTCAATTGTCTACAATAGAAGTTATAGGAGCGGCGATCTGTTGGGTGTCGGGTGCGCTGCCATAATGATCTGGCACGGCGTTTTGCATGGATTAGGTCTGTAAGGTGTTGAGGCGAATGGTTTTGGTGAGGAGTTATATTGGAGTGCTTAGGAGAGGAGACAGTCCAGACAGCTTGCTGAATGGCGGTGGTGAAGGAGTAGACGGAATCGTCAAGGTCTTCTGGGGTTTTGAGGGTCGCTCTGAGGTTAATATTATCGGTCAGGATTTGGCGAAATAGGTTCCAGTTGACAGGGCCTCGGATAAATGACGGTGGGATAGGTTTTGGAATTGGAGTGAGAGATACTTTTAGGATCAGTGGACTATGGTCTGAGGATAGTTCATCAAGTCGAGTTACAGATAAGTTGAGGGAGCCTAATCCGCTGTGAATGAAGAAGTCAAGGATGTCAGGATTACGGTTGGGATCGGTTGGCCAGTAGGTAGGGGAATCAGGAGGTAGGAGATTGAAATGACGGGAGTTGAGTGCAGACAGCAAATTTCGTCCACGAGAATTCGTGGTTCTCGAACCCCACTGTTGATGCTTGGCATTTAAGTCTGCACCCAGAATGAAATGATTTCCTAAGGAATTTAGAAAGGATACAAATTCGGTGTTGGAAATGGAGTGTTTGGGAGGGCAATATGCTGATGTAAGGGTTACCGGAAAGGAAAAAGTTTTGATTACTATGGCTGTGGTTTGTAGGAAATCATAGGTAGGAAGTGGGAGTAAGTGATGAGAGAGGGACTGGTGCACAATGACAGCAGTACCGGCATGGGCTTTGCCGTCTGGGTGGTCCGTACGGTATGTTACGTATTGAGGTATTTTGAAGAACTGTTTAGTGGTTAGTCTAGTTTCAGTAATAAGTGCTACGTCAACGTTTTTGTCTTGCAATAAAGCTGTAAGTTCGTCAGTATGATTTCTAACACCATTCGCATTCCATAGGAGAATGGATAAGGAGTTAGGTGAAGTCATTTAAGGATTTTTTAAGGAAGGGATTAAGTTTAATACAAGATTAGTAAGTAGTGATATTAGCGGCATAACGAGGGATTTGATTTCAGTGATGAAGGATGTCATCAAACTTGTAAGGTCTGAGACATTTGATGGAGGAGGAATATGAGAAATTTGATGCGGATGAGGTTTTTGAGGGTTGGGTAAATTTTGAGGAATAGCTGGTTGTGGAACGGTTTGAGCATTTTGAAGTGTGCGTTGTTCCGGCAGGGCCTCGGCCTCTTTGTTCTGGTTCCCACCTCCAAGTAGATGGGCAAATGTAACATTGGAATCAATTGTTTTTAAAGGTTGTCTTCTGCTTCTGATCGGTTCAGCTGTTTCATCCAGATTCTGAGGTTTTTGGTATCTGCTTTTGAGGTTCTTGTAGATTTGACATCCCTTGTAGCTAGCCGGGTGGTCCTTGAGGCACAGAGCACAAACAGCGGGTGTTGATCTTGGTCTTGTACATTCTTCTGACTTATGTTGTTCACCGCATTTCACACAGCGTGGTATGTGGTGACAATAACTTCTAGTATGACCATATGCCTGACAATTGTGGCACTGCACTATTTCTTTCTTAGTGTAAGGTTTTTCAACTCTTACACTAGTATAGTATAATCTATTGAGGTCATAAATTTTTTCGACTCCTGCTGATGGTTCCAAGTCCACAAAGAATAGAGGCAGTGGAATTTTATCTTTTAGGACGTTGGTGACTTGCCGCACTTTATAGCCTTTCTCCGTCAGTTCTTCTTGGATAGCTGCTGCTGGTGTCGAAGGGTGTAGGTTTCTAATTACAACCCTTAAAGCTCTCTCCTGGCGTAACTGATATGTATGAAAATCAGCTTTGGTCTCCGTCAGATATTTTACTATTTTTCTGTAGGTTTCGGCGGTAGTCGGGGATATTTTAGTATCACTGGTTCTACTTAAACAATAATAACTGTTAGGATCGGTTAATTTATTTAGATGCGCACACAGTAGTTGAAAGTTTTTAATATTTTTAACAAATATTGGTGGAGGTTGTGGTTCTTTTGGTATAGGAGAAGATTCCATTGTTTCTTTTTCAATTTGAAGGATCTGAAATGGGTTCGGTGTAAAAAACGGCGATTCTTCAGATAATCCTTGTGATGATGTGCTAGGCTGTGGTTCAGATCCTAAAGAGGTAGCTGAAGCAGTCGCTGGTGGAATCAGTTTTTATTATTATCACGGCGAGGTCTCTGTTTTGTGGGAGACGAGTTTGAACCTGCAGATCTAGATCTTTTACTTGTAACTTTCGAGGACATCACTTGATGAAAATATCGCATTGATTAAAAAAAATAAATAGGAATAAATATATAATGGAATAAGAATAAGAAGGAAAAAAATAAATAAAAGAAAGATAAGGAAAATAAAAGCAAGCCCGAGCTTGCCGAGCTAGCGGCAATCAGCTGATCAGTGACCCTCCTTTCACTTTTTCGTGATTGTACAAAGTAAATTATAACTTTGCTTACCGAAATTTCTCCAATATTCACTGCTGTAGTATTCCTGAGGTCTAGTGATGTTTTCCAGACTGAACTCAAGCGAATTCCTACTGAAAAAAGCAAAAATCTGAGAGACGAAGTAACGTATGACTGTTATCATCGAGCGCATCAGCTAAACTAAATTCAATAACTAGGATAACTTTTAGAAAGAAAATTTAACGTTCTTTCATTTTGAAAAGTAAGAAATTTTCTATAGGAAGCCCCGTTTACGAGTTAAAGGTGAAAAACAGAAAAAAAGTGCGAAAAATTCGAGGTTTTTCGGCTCCAAAAAGTTAAGCTCGCCACTAGTGATGGTGCAAACTCAGATTACTTTTATTTAGGACCACTAAGAGGTATTAGAACAATTTCCAGTTTTGTCCTAATTAATTCCCACAAACCTTGATTTTCGGCCTTATTTTACTGAGCTACTATATACACTGGAACCAAAGAAGTTTCATGGGATGCAGAGGAACTGAAATTTTATAACTGTCTTTAATTGAGTTATTAGTTCACTTCGTATTTCACAATGAGAGTAAAAACCTATTTAATCTATGTTGTACGCATTCAAACTCAAGGGCCTTCATATCTAATGTTTTTTTATTAGTTTTATCTGCCGTATCAGAAGAAAAAATTAGTTTTACAGATATTTTATCCTCTTTTCGAAATCTTGTCGATTCTCACAATCGACACACAGCATATATCTTGTTACAAATACATGCATACGTCACAAATCTATGGGAATATTAAATGAGTTACTCACTGAACACATCATCTTGTAATATTCAACTGGAATATTGTTTGTTTATTTATTTAACGCCACTTTATGCTACTATGGCTAATCGGACGATGTTACAGTGGGAGTCCTAAATTTTGCCTATCCAGGTTTTATTAGGATAGAGATCTTTAACGAGTACCTGACATCGCACAGGCTAGGGACCACCTTTTAACGTCCCCTCCGAAGGACGGTATAACTAAGGATTTTTTACTCCCATTAAATAATCCTAGGACCACTTTTTTGTTGGACTAGGTTTGAACCCGTGACCTTCCGATTCGTATCTTTTTAAAAGGAGAATCGAGTCAAAAATGGTGGTTCGCTTCCATTAAGAACCGTATCCTGGATACAATAAATGTCAATTGTTAAGAATCCTTTTAACGAGAATGGCTACTTTAACTTAGAATGAAAAAAACAAAAATTAAAACAGTCCTTAAAATATGAAAATGGGCATATCCTTTGAAATAGTAAATTAGTCCTCGAAATAATAATAATAGTAGGCTTACCGAACCCGAAGGTTCGATGCCGATACCACCAAACTTCGCCTGCACAGACTCGTCCGATGTTCACCGGTCAAGCCCAAGCCCCCGAGATCAGCCTTAATGTAATCCTCCCATCGACGCTTCGGCCTACCTTCGGACGCCTACCAGTCGGTTCAGCGAATACCAACTTTCTCTGAATCCGTTTCTCACTAAGCTCAACAACTTTACGCGCCCATTTGAGTCTCCGCGATGCTATCAACTCAATTATATTCACAGGGTACAAGCTCCGCAATTCTGCGTTGTGCAACCTTCTAAACTCCCCAGTGGCTTCATCTCTCTTCGGACTAAATAATTTACGTAGTACCTTATTTTCGAAAACCTTAAGCCGTCGGTCATCCTTCAAAGTCAGCGGCCACGTTTCATATCCGTAAAGGACCGTCAAAGAATAATAGTTTTATAAATTCTAACCTTTAAGTTTTTAGACAAAAGCCGCGAGCTAAGTAATTAAGCAACCGAATAATAACACGCATTTCCCACCTTTAAGCGGGACTTTATTTCTTCCTGGATTTCATTTTTTCTTGTTATCATTGAACCTAAATACTTGAATTTCTCTACGTGTTCAAAAGTATGACCTGAAATATTAATATCATCAATATCGCCACCATTTCTGCAACTAATCATATATTTCGTCTTATCGGTATTTAATTCGAGACCTATTTGTTTACCGGTTTTTATTAACAGACTTGTACTTAGTTGTATAGTTTCCGTGTCTTCACCTAGCAGTACCAAATCATCGGCATACCCCAAAACCGGAATCTTGTCACCCATATTTAAGCCTTTCTCGGTACACATCACCTTTTCTATAACATATTCTAAAGCTATATTAAAAAACAGAGGTGAAAGGGAGTCACCCTGTTTCAAACCCGATCGCACCTCAAATCTCTCGGAGTTATTATGACCGATTCTAACTTTATGAAATGTTTCCGACAAACACATCTCTACTAGGTTTACTAACTTTTTAGGTATCCCCTGTTCAATCATCATGTTATATAGCTTCTGATGGTCTATGGAATCGTAAGCCTTTTAAAAATCGATATAAAGTTGATGGACTACACCGTTCTATTCCAGCTTCTTCTCTAATATTTGACGTAAGGAAAATAGTTGATCAATAGTCGAGCGATTCCGCCTAAAACCGAAATAATAATAATAATAAATTAGTAATCGAACTGGAATAGTGCAGTCGTAAAGGAAAATTAATATCTCGGAGAAATCAGATGTATCATCACTTCCAAGAAATTAAAACTTGTGTACCAATGGCCGATCAAGTGGGCGGTCTATGTTTACATACTACACACGCTGGTTCGGTTCATAACATGAGTCGTGTTAGCACTCATTCCTTAAATAAAGCTGATATCTTATTATTATTTTTAAATATGTAACCAAAGTTTGAATGTACTATACTTTATTTTATCTAAATCGTCAAAACCCAAAATTAGAGAGAAACTGAAAACATATCATATACATTCTAAAACTCATAATTAACATCTCACAGATGTTTGGTTCCGCAAAAAAGACTTATTATACTAAAACACCAATCATTTCAATAGATTTTTTTTTACTTTCTCTTACTATATATAGTAAGGGGAAGTATTGCGATCGTGAAAATTTTCGAATTCCAGTTTTCAACGGAAATACACATTTTAGGGTCCAAATAACCAAGTCCCGCAAAAAGGTATGTGTGTGTGTACGGTAATGGTAAGTCCTATGAAACTGAAATTTCATATTTAAGACAACTATACGCCCGAGACGTTACAAAATCTTTTTCATCAAAATGAGCTTACCAGAAGAGGCACTTTATACTATGCATTTTGCACCTTTTTTCGATTTTCTCGAAAACGGTTCCGACGATTTTGATTAAACTCGCTATATCGATGTAAAATTTAATTGGCTTTAATATCATGTAGGTTTTATTTAGATAAAAATGGTCTGACAGGGCTTAAATGCCGATATTTTAAATTTTCTTCCTCTAAAGTACCTTTAATTTTGTAGATTCAATAATAATAACTAGATTATCTTGTTAACGCTGATGAAAAACATGTAAATATATAAATTGACTGAATTCGATACCCAACTAAAGGAGAAAACAGAAAAATGTTTTTTTAATGCAATTTTTCGTTTTTGAACATAAGAGCAGTAATATACATGTATGATATACCGTTGGAAAGCTAAAGATTTTAGAAATAATATCATCTTATACACAAGCTTTTAAAAGTTAATAGAGAGTGATGAAATGAACATAACACTAACTGATTATTTTAGATAATAATATAATAGATTTTTGAATCAAACACATGTTTCTATAGAAATTTAATTTAATTAATTCCTTTATAATTTCACGTGTTTTTATCTCTAACTGTATATGAAAATTCTTTCATTGATTTTAAAAATCGAGGAAAGTGAAAGTCGTGTGTTGCCCGCACCAGATTTTTACTATAACTTTCAAACAATTTTACCGTATTTTGCATAGATTGAAAAAAAGGCTGTTAAAGTAAAAAACAAGTAGTAACGAACTATCAAAACAAATCTTGCTATTCTTTTAAATTCCTTAAATGCGAAAAAAATACTTTACTAAGGGACCACATCAACTGTGAAACTTTTATCTTTATAATCTGAAAGGTTATTTTCACTTCGGAAAAAACAAGCTGGGGAGGCTGGGGAGGCACTTTATACCATGCATTTTGCACCTTTTTTCGATTTTCTCAAAAACAGTGCCGACGATTTTGATTAAACTCTCTATATCGATGTAAACTTTAATGGGCTTTAATATCATATAGGTTTCATTTGGATAAAAATGGTCTGACAGGGCTTAAATGCCGATATTTTAAATTTTCTTTCTCTAAAGTACCTTTAATTTTGTTGATTCTATAAAAATAACTATATTATCTTTTTACCACTGATGAAAAACATGAAAAAAATTTCCATAAAACTAAGTAAAAAAAAAAAAAAAAAAAACACATACAACTACAACCCATGGTGAGTTTTGTGTTTAGTGAATATAGGGATTCGTACAGCTCCTAGCCCTACGGCCATGCAAGGTGATAAAGGACGTTAACACTCTGCCGCCAGGTATTCTCCCCTATATTTGAGTATCTATATTTTAGTGGTTTCACCTGTGTTATTAAAATAGCTTTAGAATATGACATAGAAAAGGTGATGTGTACGGATAAAGGCTTAAAAATGGGTGAAAAGATTCCGGTTTTGGGGTATGCCGATGATCTGGTACTGCTAGATGAAGACACGGAAACCATACAACTAAATACAAGTGTGTTAATAAAAACCGGTAAACAAATAGGTCTCGAATTAAATACCGATAAGACGAAATATATGATTTGTAGCCGAAATGGTGGCGATCTTGAGAATATTACTATTTCAGGGCATACTTTTGAACACGAAGAGAAATTAAAGTATTTAGGTTCAATGATTACAAGAAAAAATGAAATCCAGGAAGAAATAAAGTCCCGGTTAAAGGTGGGAAATGCGTGTTATTATTCAGTTGCTAAGTTACTTAGTTCGCGGCGTCTATCTAAAAACTTAAAGGTTAGAATTTATAAAACTATTATTCTTCCAACGGATCTTTACATATGTGAAACGTGGCCGCTTACTTTGAAGGATGAACAACGCCTTAAGGTTTTCGAAAATAAGGTACTGCGTAAAATATTTGGTCCGAAGAGAGATGAGGCCACTGGGGAGTTTAGAAGGTTGCACAACGCGGAATCGCGGAGCTTGTACCCTACGAATATAATTAAGTTGAGGAGGCTAAAACGGGCCAGTAAAGTTGTTGGGCTCGGTGAGAAACGGATTCCGAGAAACTTGGTATTCGCTGAACCGACTGGTTAGAAGGTTGCACAACGCGGAATTGCGGAACTTGTATCCTGTGAATATAATTGAGCTGATTACATCGCGGAGACTCAAATGGGCGAGTAAAGTTGGTATTTGCTGATCCGACTGGTAGGCGTCCGAAAGGTAGGCCGAAGCGTAGATGGGAGGATTGCGTTAAGGCTGATCTCGGGGGCTTGGGCTTGAATGATGAACGTTGGACGAGTCTGTGCGGCGGACTTTGGTGGTATCGGCATCGAACCTTCGGGTTCGCTAAGCCTATTATTATTATTATTATTATATTTTAGTGGCTGGGTGTGCCTCAGGAGAGTCTCCATACCTTTATTTCGATTGACGGCTGACGTAAACGAATTAACAATCATTCTGCCATAAACGGTGCTCGAACCCTTGGTATCCGGAATATTTGCGTTAAAAAATCTATTGCGCAGTTTCTAATCAGCTATACTTCCCCTTACTATTTAGTTTATGTGTAGGCAAATTAAAGTATTAATGTTATTTTATTTCAGTAATATAAAAAAACAACTAAATAATAAATAAATAACTAACCAAGACCCTTCATGGATCATAGTGGTACAGGTTAAAGTTAAAGGTTATGACAAAAACCCATAAGGTTAGATTGACATTGAACAAACAAAACGATGAAAACCTCATACCAAAACTAGAACTCCCACCATCTTCCAGTTATGGTCTGTTTTCGGTATATATAGCGGGTTTGGCATGATGTTACAGTTTGCATTATTTATTTCAAAACTATTAAGTCTTTAATTAGAATAATGACTTATGGCTTGATATTCTTTAAATACATTTGTTATTTAACATTTAATATTTACTCAATAGATTTTTGTGACACGTTAATCAGAAAAGAAACTGCATAGTTACATTGAATTCTACTATTAGAGTCGTTATATTTAAAATTTAAAAAAAATCTGGTGCGGGCAACACACGACTTTCACTTACCTCCATTTTTAAAATCAATGAAAGAATTTTCAAATAGAGTTAGAGATAAAAATACGTGAGATTATTAAGGAATTAATCAAATTGAATTTATATAGAAACATGTGTTTTATTAAAAAATCTATTATATTATTATCTTAAATAATCAGTTAGATTTATCTTCTTTTCATCACTCTCCATTAACTTCTAAAAGCTTGTGTATGAGATGATATTTTTTCTAAAATCTTTAGCTTTCCAACGGTATATCATTCATGTATATTACTGCTCTTATGTTCAAAAACGAAAAATTGCATTAAAATAATATTTTTTCTGTTTTCTCCTTTAGTTGGGTATCGAATTTATTCAATTTATATATTTACCTGTTTTTCATCAGCGCTAACAAGATAATTTAGTTATTATTATTAAATCTAAAAAATTAAAGGTACTTTAGAGGAAGAAAATTTAAAATATCGGTATTTAAGCCCTGTCAGACCATTTTTATCCAAATAAAACCTACATGATATTAAAGCCCATTTAATTTTACATCGATATAGCGAGTTTAATCAAAATCGTCGGAACCGTTTTTGAGAAAATCGAAAAAAGGTGCAAAATGCATGGTATAAAGTGCCTCTTCTGGTAAGCTCATTTTGATGAAAAAAGTTTTGTCACGTCTCGGGCGTATAGTTGTCTTAAATATGAAATTTCAGTTTCATAGGACTTACCGTTTCCGCCCGGGAGTTACCACAGACACACACACACACACACAGACCTTTTTGCGGGACTTGGTTATTTGGACTCAGGGGACCCTAAAACGTGTATTTCCGTTGAAAACTGGAATTCGAAAATTTTCACGATCGCAATACTTTCCTTACTATATATAGTAAGTGAATGTAATAGATCAAAGATGGTTAATTTGTTTCGAATTTCAACTAAAATATGAAATCAACGACAATTCGAACATTATACATTTTTAAAAAAGTTTTACAAACTTCCGACTCATTATATATACTGAAACGGTGTTCTATGATTACATTTAAATCTACCATCACTCTTCGATAATTTCAAAGAACATTGGTATACAATTATTAGAAGTCAATTCACTTCAAATAAGAATATCAAATGTTGAATTGAAAACGTATATTTACTTAAAAGCATAACAGAATAATAAAATATTTGCTCCATATAACTTCTTATTTAGATTGATAGGAAAGCTTAATTTTTAAAGAAAAGAATTAATATATCTTTAAAAAATCTGGTGAGAGCAACACACGACTTTCACTTACCTCCATTTTTAAAATCGATAGAAGAATTTTCAAATACAGTTAGGGATAAAAATAAGTGAAACCATTAAAGAATTAATTTCATATTCTTTGGCCCCTTATGGATTAGGGTCATCCTATTTACTTTACCAAAATTGTAGGTTTTTCAAAATCAATTTTGGAAATAGAAAAAAATAGTTTTAATAGAAAAACAATAGGATCTATATATACAAAAGAAAATATAAAAAATACTATAAATTATAAAACAGACTCAAAGCACCTTAATTTTCACTATGCAAATGCAATAGTAAAGTTAAAATCTTAAAACTTGCATTGTTGTCCTATATTTAATAATAAATCAATTTGTACTTACTACAGTAAATAGGATGACCCTAATCATTAAGGGGCCAAAGAATATGTCAGTTTAGATGGTTGTTGTTCCTTGGTGGTAAATTTTTTTTAATAAACAATTTTAACATAAATTATTGATTACATTTTTAATAAAAAATGGATATTTTAATTTTTAAACAACTCAGGTAAATATAATTTTTATGTAACATTGTTATGTATTTTTTTTCAGTGGCGCGACAGGCCGTGCAGGCTCTGGGCCTCGCGAGTATAATCTCCGCGTTTCTCGATGCAATTTTTTAGGGTAGGGTCTTCACTCCCTACGCCTAATTTTGTGAGTGGCCACCATTTGGCTGACGGGTCTCACATACCCGGGGAGAGGCTGTGAGTGAATCCCCATTAAATTACATCCTTTCACATGTGGAATCTCCAGACGCTCTTATGTTTCTAGAAGGTATACCGAGTTGAATTGGCTCTATCCCACTTTCCGTCAGCAGTACCTCCTAAGTGTCTGTCTCTTCCAATTTTTCAACACAAAAAGCCTCCTTATATTCTTGATATGCTTACCACTTGTTCCTCTGTCCATTCAGTAAACACTAGATCCCAACCCATAAACTTGTATATACCTTCAAACAGATCCGTCTCCTTCAAAAAAATCCTTTGTCATTCGTGCTACCCTATTTTGGAATTCCTTGCCTGTATACATTCGTAAATCCTTATCATTATCCACTTTCAAACACCAACTATTTCTCCATCTCCTAAAGTATCAATGTTCCCAACATATGTAATATTTAAAATCTATAGATGATACTATTCATTGTCCCAAAATCGTTTTTTTATTGTTAAACTGAAGTCTTAAACGACCAGACAATTATCATGTATATTGTACTTTTCTTGTTATTCTTAGGGGACTACTCGTCCCAGAATAAAGTTATTTTTCATTTAATTTAATTTATAAAAGCCCCGCAGGGACTGGGATTCGAACTCACAATTTTAGCATGAGAGACTAGCTAGCAACTCAGCCACGGGCTCCCCAACATTGTTATGTATATTTTTGATAATGTTTTTAATTAGTATATAAAATAGTTATCTTTTATCCTTTATAATATTAACTAATATTCCATCTATTGCAGTTTTGCTCTGAAATACATATTTGTGAAGACATTGATCCTAAATTATCCTAAATAATCTTTTGAGGTGTCAGAAAACAAAATGGCTGCACACTACACTGCCACAGTAGAGAAAGTAAATTATGATAATGTGTAATAGTTTGATATGATGTCGGCGATAGTGAATTATTATACACACTTTCATATATAATAAATTATACAACAACTGTATTTCTTTAATAATATTTTTTTAACTATATTTATAAATAATAATTTTTAATTTCTTAAATAGCATGTTTTCAAAAGTTTTTGGGTTGTTTCTCATGAAATGTCCGTTTTTATAGTTTCTGAAATACAAAAAGGATTTTGCAGGTCTCTGTTGTTTTCTTCCGAATGTTTACATATTTAAAGTAAACAGTTACTAATCCTCTAACTTTGTATTATAAACTTTGTATTAGGTTCCCAATCAATTACCCACTTTTTAGTATACCTCCAAATATGAACATGGAAACACGCGATTTTCGAGTAATATTTTTGTACGAGTTTAAACTCGGCCATTCAGCAGCTGAGGCCGCTAGAAATATTTGCAAGGCGTTTGGGGAAGGGAGTGTTAATGAACGGACCATTCGCCGTTGGTTTGCTAAGTTTTCAGCTGGGGATACCTCATGTCTCACTGAGCGGCAGTAAGACCCCATGTTTCAAAACATACCGTGCAAAAATTGAAAGAACTGGACTACACTTTCAGTTCGGGGATAAAAAATTTAGTGTCACGTTGGGAAAAATGTGTAGAAAAAGAAGGTAAATACTTCGAATAAAATTATCTTGTTTACATATCGTATTTGTAATAAAAATCCTTTACCTTGAAAACGGACATTTCATGTCACACAACCCAATACAATTATTTATTACGATATAACTTTATCATTTTTTTAAAATAATGTTTAATCATATTTTAGAATATAAAAGTAATATTTGATACTTACTTTCTCGCTTTCATGTATTTAAACCCTACGTCTTCTCTCACCGTGTTGTGCGACCCTTATATAAAATATTCATCAAAATGACAATCAATGAATAGCTTTATTACATACATATATTGAATTGCTTAATTAAAAATTGCTTGGTAATTAAAATATTTCGATTATTTTCATTTAATTCCATTTTTCCTCAGACCTCAGCAAGACTAGCAGTACTCTTCATTATCGTTAACAGAAAATCACATTTGAAATTCGATACAGCCATTATAATTTCCAAAACTATACTAAAGCCAGTACTTATATATGGTTGTGAAGTGTTGGGTGCAGCTTCCTCTACCGAACGAAGAAAGCTCCAAACATTTCAAAACAAAATAGTAATAGATGCTCCATGGTTCATGAGAAACAGCCACCTACATCCTAACCTACTGATTAAATAGATCTTTATTAAACATCGCTTCAATAAATACAACTCCCTGCTTCCAACAGTTATACGTTCTATAGCTTAAAATATAAAGTTTCAAACTACATCTCGAAGGCTCAAACCCTGATTTAACTTTTCTATTATTGCACTTTTATCTTAGCAGAACGTATAACGGTTGGAAGCAGGGAGTTGTATTTATTAAAGCGATGTTTAATGAAGATCTATTTAATCAGTAGGTTAGGATGTAGGTGGCTGTTTCTCATGAACCATGGAGCATCTCTTACTATTTTGTTTTGAAATGTTTGGAGCTTTCATCGTTCGGTGGAGGAAGCTGCACCCAACACTTCACAACCATATATAAGTACTGACTTTGGTATAGTTTTGGAACTATACACTATACACTGCTAGTCTTGCTGAGGTCTGAGGGAAAATGGAATTAAATGTAAAAAATCGAAATATTTTAATTACCAAGCAATTTTTAATTAAGCAATTCAATATATGTATGTAATAAAGCTATTCATTGATTGTCATTTTGATGAATATTTTATATAAGGGTCGCACAACACGGTGAGAGAAGACGTAGGGTTTAAATACATGAAAGCGAGAAAGTAAGTATCAAATATTACTTATAAATTCTAAAATATTATTAAACATTATTTTAAAAAAATGATAAAGTTATATCGAAACAAATAATTGTATTGGGTTGCGTCATATGAAATGTCCGTTTTCAGGGTAAAGGATTTTTATTAAAAATACGATATGAAAACAAGATAATTTTATTCGAAATATTTACCTTCTTTTTCTACACATCTTTCCCAACGTGACACCAACTTTTTTATCCCCGAACTGAAAGTGTAGTCCAGTTCTTTCAATTTTTGCACGGTATGTTTTGAAACATGGGGTCTTGCTGCAGCTCAGTGAGACATGAGGTATCCCCAGCTCTGTTAAAATAATCATAATAATTCCTTCAACATTCAATATTTGCAAGTATTTGGCAGCAAAATGTTGAAGGAATTATTATGTGATGATGAAATAATAGATTATTTTAACAGACTGACAGAATAATTCATATATGGGGACTAAATATGAATAATATTACATTATTAAATGATCTATATTAGGATATAATATGGAAATAAATATTAATTTTAAAGATCTGAAGATGAGGCATAAGAAGTACCTCGAAATATTACAGTGTTATAATCATAGTTTATATATGTTATGGTTAAAAAAATATATAACTAAAAATAAGAGATTATTTCGAATAATACATTCATACTAAAGACAATTTTGGCTGAGGGAATTTGAATGAGAAGGAAGTCTAACGAGTTATATAAAAATTTGGATAAAATCTCTGACAATTTCAGAAGAAAAAAACCTGAAAGATAATAGACTGACCAAAAGAATTTTCTGCCTTCCCTTCTCAATGAATGTTAAAACAATTCGATACTTGAGGTTGAAAACTAGTTTCAGAAAGTATATATTACACATAAAGTTGAAAATCATCAGTTTAAAGCTAGACACATAAGATAACATGGACAGAAAAGCTTTTAAAAAAGCTGCAGTGAGAGGATGAAGAGATTTTGGGAGAAGAAGAAGGCTCACACATAAGTGGAATAAGTTGAATTTGCGATCCGTAGTAGATCATCTTCTTCCAGTGGCGCGACAGGGCCTCGCGGTGTAAACTTCTGCGAGTTTACACTCACGTTTCACGATGCCATTTTTAGTTTAGGGTCATCACTTCCTACGACTAATTTTGTGAGTGGCCATTCTTTGGCTGACGAGGGAGAGGTTGTGAGTGAATCCACATTTTTTACATCCTTATAAAAGCCCCGCCGGGACTGGGATTCGAACTCAGAACCTGTAGCATGAGAGACTAGCGCGCTAGCCACTCAGCCACGGGCTCCCCAACATTGTTATGTATATTATTGATAATGTTTTGAATTAGTATATAAAATAGTTATCTTTTAATGTTAGTTGATAAATTGTTGAAGTATTTTAGTGAGTCCTGATGATG
Organism: Piezodorus guildinii; assembly: GCA_023052935.1. Lineage (NCBI taxonomy): Eukaryota > Metazoa > Arthropoda > Insecta > Hemiptera > Pentatomidae > Piezodorus > Piezodorus guildinii. The sequence continues at coordinate 211,153,985 of CM041292.1, forward strand.
GGGAAGGCCCCCGAAACGTTGACTCGTTTAAAGTTTATTGAAATAAACTGTTTTTGGAAGACATAGAAACCAAATTATTATTTGATAAATATCCTTGAATATTCAAATAAGGTATTGATTTCTAGGAAGTTTAACGGATAAACAAATTTTGAAGGCGTTATTTAAGTGAAATAAGTTGAATCGCGGTCCGTTGTAGATCATAGCTAAAGAAAAAAAAAACTTCTCTTTTAAATTTATCTTCATTATTTAATTCTTAAGAATATTTATGAATATCAATTGTTAGGGGTGTAGTTTGTATGAGGTTATAAAACCACTTCATCAAATGAGACGTTGATTTCCAAAAGGTACTAAAGGACATTTTTTACATATTTTTATTCTCATCACTCTAATATATCTCTTTTTTTTTTTTCAACAATTTTTATTGAGTAAATTTACAATCTGTCCCAATTTGGACATTAAAAGTAGTGCTGAAAGATATCATACATACTACATTCATACAATATTTACACAGCATAAAATTACAATAAAATATATACACAATAATGAATCAATACAATAAAGTCAAGAATTCACTTATACCTATATACACATACACACACTCATACATACATCACATTGAGTGGAGAATCTAGCCAGTGCTAAAACTCTAATATATCTAAATCTCCTATTTGATTTTATCTAATGTACACCCGAATCCTTTATAAACGCAATTTAGAAATAAAATTATTTTCTAAAGGAACTATTTACACAATTAATTTCTTTCCAAATTATACCAAAACATCTCATTTCATAACTTTAATATGATGTTATTATTATACTAAAAAAACAATTCAGGATTTTAGTGCGAAAAGAATCAAATAACTTAATAATATAATAATTAGTGATTTTCGCGTCTTCTGTAAAATGTCCTAGAATGGATATATTGGGTTGATGCAAAATTAATGCAGGTTTCCTCTATTGCAATATCTTAATTCCAATTGTGTAAACAAAGCTAATCCTAACATTGATCATTATTATACCAAAACAAACCTTATCTAATACCCTCTCTTTCACCATGAATTTGTTTAGTAAAATCGTTTTGTTCAGTGTGTTCAAAGGTCTTGAATCGAAAATGTCAAAGTGCGATTTTCGTCAAATTTATTTATACGAATTTAAATTAGGGCGCAGCGCTGCGCAAACGGCTCGTAATATTAATGAAGTGTGGGGTCAGGGGGCTATTAATGAGTGCACGGTGCAGCGTTGGCTCCAGAAGTTTCGCAGAGGAGATTTCGACCTCGAAGACAAGGAAGGTCGGGGCCGTCATCTTGCTCTGGACAACGACCAGCTGAGGTCAAAAGTGGAAGAAGACCCAACCAAAACCACACGAGAAATGGCGGCGGAACTCGGAACTCAAAAATTGCAACGTCTTTGCCCACCATTGATGAATCGGAAGGGGCCGATTCTGCTCCACGATAACGCCAGACCACACGTTGCACAACCAACGCTTCGACGACTGCACGAGTTGGGCTACGAAGTTCTCCAACATCCGCCTTATTCACCTGACCTCTCTCCTACAGACTTCCACTTTTTCAGGCATCTGGACAACTTTTTGAGGGAGAAAAATTTTCAAAACCAGGACGACATTGAAAATTCTTTTCGTGATTTCATTGAGTCCAGGGATTCGGATTTTTTTTCTGGTGGAATAAGAAAGCTTGTTGAACGTTGGCAAAAGTGCATTGATTCACATGGAAATTATTTTGAATAAATATATATGGTTAAAGTAAAGATATGGCGTATTTACAATACCTACTAAAAACCTGCATTAATTTTGCATCAACCCAATAGTACCTTTAGGAAATCAACGTTTCAAATGTTAAAAATTATAATGATTAAAAAAATAAAATAAAAGTATGGCGAACATAGGAGATTTTAAAATAAAAATGAAAAAAAAAAAAAAAATCTGAAAATAAGGGTTGTCGAGATTCGGCTTTTTTAAAGTTTCTTTGAGGATTTCCAGAGAATGAGGATTACTGTAAGACATTACAGACAACAATATAATATATTAAGAGATACAAAGAGTGATTATAAGAGGGAGAAAATAAGAAAAAGAGTGACTAAATATGGACGAATACATATATCGATACATAAGAGAAGGGGGGTTGGAGAGGGCGGTGGAGGGGAGAGGGGACGTGGAGGGGCGGGACGGGAAGCCCCCACAGGGAGCCCAGTTGTCCGCCGGTCCTCAGCCCTGAGTCTAGTGCTCCCTCGTCCGTCAGTGGTCCATCGTCTGCGTCAGTGGTCCTTCAGTACACACATCTTGTCTCTATATCGATATCGCAACCAGAGCTTCTCCGGATGGTCGGTAGTGCTTAGTGTGGCCGGAGCTGTAGGGATGGACAGGTAGGATGTGATGTGGCTGCTCTTGCTGCTGCTGGGAGTAGGGTGGGCGGGTTCCCCTGGGTTCTCGCCTCGCCCTGCGGCCTGGGGTCGTCAGGTGTGCTCCCACCTCGGCGACGCGGCCAACTCCGTGGCTGCCAGGGCCGTACTCGCCGGCTCCGTCTTCGAGGGTAAGGCTAGGTCCAGGAGTCCCGTGAGGCAGGGCCTGTACTCCGTCACCTTCGTGGTCCAGGCCGTACACAAGGACTCCTCTCCCGTGCCTCTCCGCCCCCGGGCACAGGTGCGACTCCAGTTCCGCGAGCGGCGGGGACCCGACCCGCCCGGGCCTTGCAGGCAGAGTTATGACTTTGACAGGTCCCCGGTACGGACAAACATCAAACGCGGTGGCAAGTACATTGTGTTCGTGAAGGGCGTGGGGCCGCACAACTTCACCCTCCTCGGCGAACCAGTCTTCAGGACCAGGAAGCACCTCACCGCTGTTAAAGAGGTCCTCTGCAGAAATTGCCGTAAGTCTTTCTATATTTCACTTTTAGATAGTTATTAGTTCCTCTATTTCAGCAACAGGATCCTGGGCTCACTACAACACTACTGCTACTTGTTTATAATGATGGAAGAATAGTTGACCGTTGGTAGAATACAAAGAGGAGTTGATTTGCAATGGCAATCACCCTGTACAAGCCCAATACAATAAAGTTACTTTTCTTTTTTAATTTCTTTGGAATTTTTTTTTAATATAAACACTTAAAAGAGCATACATTGACTTCCATTTGTCACTTAATTACTTTATTTCATAATTTTTCATATCTGTCAACGTTTCGGGGCTGTTTCCCCATTTTCAAGACTTATTTTTTTCACATCATTTTATTTCATAGCACACTGCTATTTGTCCTTATGGGTGTTCATTGGCTCACTCTATGAAATAAAATAATGGGTTATATATGAAAAAGCATTTATATAATGAAAAAAATAAGTCTTGAAAATGTGGAAACAGACCCGAAACGTTGACAGATATGAAATAAAGTTACTTTGTTCAATAATTTCGATTTCCGCCCCTTAAACCAACTTCTCCATATATTCTACAACCCCTTCCCTTGAAATCACCTATATGAATAGTATTCAACCTTATTCCAGTCAAATTTGTTTATAAATCTTCATATAATCTACAAAATACAAAGTTGTATTCCTTATATCCTATTAGAATTGTTTCCAATCTTAAAATTAAGCATAGAATTTCGTCTAACTATAAATTACATTATCTATGTAATCAATATATTATATATAAAGTAAATTAAAAGAACTACAAACCCATCTTTGAGTCTTTGCGTGAAAGGACGCGGCTGAAAGACTTCGCTAAGACTTGGATGACGCTTACCACCTGTACATTCCTCTCCTAGGAACGTCTTTCGAAACTCGTTACCATTTATTCTCCTTCTTATAAATTTATATTTTACGTATATCTATCAAAAACCTTTTGGACCCAGGTTCTTAGAAAAATTTCGTAACGTTCTACTTCTCCCCCTCGGACCGTATCGTATCCACACAAACGACCAAACAAACAAACATAAATAAACCCTTTGGAAGTGATGGATGGCATAGGGTGTTATTTTTCACAACAACCACCGCAAGACCAACACTTTTCTCTCCTTTTTTTCTTTGAATCTCCGGCTTATATAATGCAAATTTACTTTTGGAGAATAGTTTTATGAAATAATTAAATAAAATAATTTAAAAAAAAAACCTGCAAATTACTACACAATGGTTTATGATTTCCTAATAACAATATTAGGGTATAACTGTTTATAAGGCTGTTGAAAGGCAATTATGTATTTTTGGTATTTATTCATTTATTTATCAGAAGATTCGGTTATTCGGATTCGTAAGCTCTCAAATTTTGAGCAGGGTAATTTTTTTTTTTTTTTTGTTAGTCGATTATAAAGGTTGATTATTGAAAATAATAAACTATTATACCCATTGTATTTATGAGTTAAATATACAATTAATTTATTTTGGATATTTATCAAAAAATGCTAATTATTATTAATAATAATGTCTATATTCATTCTTAAACGTCTATGATGCAAACTATTTTTCTTTCATAATTTACTATATTTTTTTTTTTCAATATTCTATATAAATTCTTTTTTTATTTAAATTTATATTACTTTTTAATCTATGTGAAAAAAAAAATACATTCATATACAAAAGATTTTGAACATTTAGCTGTTTTTATTTATAAGATTTCTTTTAAATTTTGAAACATTTAAAATATACACATATATATATATATATATATATATATATATATATATATATATATATATATATATATATATATAGTATGTTATTCTATAAAATACAAAACGTAATTTTTTAGTCGAAAACTCATGAAATTTGTAATTTATTTAAGTCTTTTTTACATATGAAATCACAACTTGCCTTTTCACTCACAAATCTTTATTGAACATATCCCTAATTAGATATTTTTTTCTTGTATATGTGATTTAATACTTGTCAAGTTGTTTGCTTTATTAATTTATGATATTTTTAACTTTGTTTTGCAATCTGAATAAAATTTAATCCTTTTAAATTTATGATTATTCTTATGTAGGTTATTATTATTACTCGATTTTGTGTTAATTTTTATACTATAAAAATATTTAAATAATTTCTTTGTCTTAAGAAATAAACTAAACGCGCGTCAACATAAACCTTGTTAATAGCAAAATGCTATTTTTGAGCCGTGCATTAAAATAATATTTCGTTGTTTAGTCATAATTATGCATACATTTATGTAATAATAAAATTTAAAACTTTATAACTATTTCCTTCTGATTAAAAAATATCGATAATATTAATACAGGAAAATGCCACATGAACTAATGTTTACCGTAAATGTGTCTGCAGTTGTATAAATTTGAATGCTCAACCAGACAATGACAAAATTCTTATAATCTACTTAAAAAAAAAAAATTAATTGTCATAGGAATAGTTTTAATATATGTTTAAAGATAACGCTTATATTTTATTTAATATTTAATAATTTTTTTATTAAATTAGATTTTCAATTTTGGAATATACAGTGATTTTCATTAAGTGGATTTTACAGTGTGTCATCTTTCTAATCTTATTTATGATAATATTTTTAATTATTTTTAATTAGTTATTTGTTTGTATTTCATTTTTAAACAAAATATTTCATTAGAACTTATGATTTTATGATGTTGTTTTTTTGTATACTTTTTTAATTATCGATTATATTCTTGCTAAGTTACGAATTATTGTATAAAAAATATAACCCAAAATTTAAATAAATGTTTTTATAAAAAATAAGAATATATATACATCTAACCGTCGGCGCCTAACCCAAATAGACTTACTCGGAAACAACTTCGCTAAAAATAACACTACTGACTAGTCTTGCAGTCGGACGGTCTTGCGAAAATCCATTTCAACCAAATCAGGAATTCAGCTTAATGTTAAATAAATATTACATCGACATTTTATTTTATTTATTACATTCACTTACCTATATATGAAATATATAGGAAGAGAAAGTATTGCGATCTTGAAAATTTTCGAATTCCAGTTTTCAAAGGAAATACACGTTTTAGGTTCCCCTGAGTCCAAATAACCAAGTCCCGCAAAAAGGTCTCTGCGTGTGTGGTAACTTGAAAAACTGAAATTTCATATTGTAACTAATATCAAAGTCAACTATACCCCCAAGACGTTACGGCAACTTTTTCTTTAAAATCGGCTAACCAGAAGAGCCACTTTATACTATGCATTTTGCACCTTTTTACAATTTTCTCAAAAACGGCTCTAAAGATTTTATTGCTTTAATATGATGTATGTTTCATTCTGATTGAAATAGTCTGAAAAGGCTTAAATGCAGATATTTTAAATTGTCTTCCTCTAACTAACCTTTAATTTTTCCAAAAGATTAACCATATTATCTTGAGGACATTGATGAAGGACGGCTAAATATACATGTTGGACGAATTAGATGTCCGACTAAAGGGTAAAAGAGGAAAACTATTTGTTTATGTAATTTTTGGGTTTTTTGATGATAAGAATAGTAATATAGACGTATAATATACGAGTGGAAAGAGAAAGAGTTTTGAAAAAATATTATTTTATACACAAAATTGTAAAAGTTAACTGAGAGTGATAAAAAACCGAACAAAACTAACTGATTGTCGTAGATAACGATATTATTTAATAAAACGCAAGTTTTTATTAAAATTCTATTTAATAAATTCCTAAACAATTTATTTTTACCTCTAAATGTATTTAAAAATTCTTAAATTGATTATAACAACCGAGGTAAGTGGAAGTCGTGTGTTGCCCGCACCAATTTTTTTTTTTTTATACGGTTTTCGATAATTTTTTTTCTATAATAATTTGTATTCTTTTGTCGAGTAAAAGCCGGTAGGCGCTGCAGAGAGCATTGCTCGGTCTTCCAGACAAGACGTAGGTGTTTCCAGATGCAAATCGGAGTCTATTTAAGTCTGCTACGATATATTACAATTCCCTTCTTATACATGTAATTATCGATCGATCCATGTAATACAAATGTTTTTTTTTGTTTTTTTATAAATGAAAAAATTGTATTTAAAACTGATTTTTACTTTCACTTACTATGTATAGTAAGGGAAAATATTGCGATCGTGAAATTTTTCGAATTTCAGTTTTCAACAGAAATACACGTTTTAAGGTCCCCTGAGTCCAAATAACCAAGTCCCGCAAAAAGGTCTGTGTGTGGTAACTCACGTGCGGAAACGTTCATATTAAAGAATTTTATATAAGAAATTTCATATTTAAGACAACTATACGCCCGAGACATTACATAACCTTATTCATCAAAATGAGCTTACCAGAAGAGGCACTTTATACCATGCATTTTTCACCTTAATCGATTTTCTCAAAAAAGGTTCCGACGATGTTTAAACTCGCTATATCGATGTAAAATTTAATGGGCTTTAATATCAAGTAGGTTTTATTTGGATAAAAATGGTCTGACAGGGCTTAAATGCCAATATGTTAAATTTTCTTACTCTAAAGTACCTTTAATTTTGTTGATTCTATAAAAATAACTATATTATCTTGTTACCACTGATGAAAAACAGGTAAATATATAAATTGAATGATTTCTATACCCAACTAAAGAAGAGAACAGAAAACATATATTTTTTTTAATGCAAATTTTCGTTTTTGTACATAAGAACAGAAAGTACATGTATGATATACCTTTGGAAAGCTAAAAATTTTAGAAAATTATAATACACAAGCTTTTAAAAGTTAATTGAGAGTGATGAAAAGCCGAAAAAACTAACTGATTATTTTATATAATAATATAATAGATTTTTTAATAAACACATGTGTTCTATAGAAATTCCATTTAATTAATTCTTTAATGGTTTCGCTCATTTTTATCTCTTACTGTAATTGGAAATTCTTTAAACGATTTTAAAAACGGAGGTAAGTGAAAGTCGTGTATTGCCCGCACCAGATTTTTTAAAATTTTCTATGACCTATGAAATACAAGTAAGGGACAAAATTGTCAACAGCCAAATTCAGAAAACGTTGTGCAGTAAGCATTTATTTGAGTTAAAAATTGAATAATATTTTCCATTATTCATTTGTCATGTAATATAACGTATCAAGTCTCTCATTGATAAGTAGATTAACATGTACCTTCCATATTTTTTTGATGAATTTAATTTAAATTATAAACCAAAAAATATTAAAGTCAAATAATGTCAGAACATTTCTTTTCTTTAATTTATTAAACTATTGAATAACAATAATTTTACTATTATCTTTTCGAAGCAAAGCCTTAACTTCAGAGGTTCAGACTAAAATTTATTATTATGTTATTTCCAAATGAACAACTTAAATTATTTGTAATTATGTTTTACAATAAATAATGTGATCATAATAAAATATTATATCATATAATTTTATTGTTATTCCATAGGATATAGTTTCACTTATGAATCAATAATCATAATTATTGTTTTATTTCTTAACGTGATAGATTTATTTAAGCCTTCAGAGAATCTTAGTGCTCGAAATCTGCTTAGGAACATAATTATATAAGTTTTTATTATTAAACATTGTTTTAAGGAGAAAAACCCAAAAATTTGTTTACTAAAATTCCGTTTAGAATGCCGTTTTTTCGTATAGTCCTTTGAACATCCAATATTGAGGATTCCTAATAGAATCAAGAATATCAACGTATTAAAAAATAGTAATAAAACATATATTTACTACAACAATTTTTTTACGTACTTTTTTTGGGTCTGTGTCAAGTATTACGATGACATCTAAATTAGTTGTTAGTCACACTTTATACTAAAACTTGCGAATAGGTTTTCTAATTTATTTTTATTTACTATTTTTTTTTTTTTGCTTATTGTTTTATTTAATATTTGGTTAATATTTGAAATTTCCTCTAAATTTATATTTTCCTTTGATTCTTTTAATCAATTTAAAAAATCGACTGTTTACGAAAACTCCCTAGAAATTAAAAAAAAAAGAAGTAACGTTTAATACAATATTTTGTTTTGAAATTGTTACGTTTTGATGTAGGATACGTCTTGGTTGTGCATCTGAAGGAACGTAATGTGGGAGTTGCAACTCTATTGATCCGTCATTGGGGAGAATTGTAATTAGTTAATTGTCAATTACAACCAATTAATTACATCTACCGCGCTCAGAAACACCGTGTCAGTTAAAAACGTATTTTTTTCTTAAGAAACATTCGAAACTCCGGTAATATCCTCAAAAAAAAAAAAAACCCTGTGTATTTATCTACTTTTTTACTTTTTTTTCAAGTGTAAATTAAAATTTTTTAATTTTTTTGTTTTTAATTTTTTTTTTTTTTAACATCATTTATTGAAATTTACAACTGTACTTCAAGGTACAACAATTAAATGTGACAAAAGTTAAATGGCGTTGAAACAAACTTGAAGAAGAACTACCCAATGGCAGCACTCCTGAAATTAAAAATTAAATTTTATCTAGCAATTTTTGATGATTCACAACTGGAGAATTTTCGTTTGTAAAAATTAATAGTAATAATAATCTAGATGTCTTAACATATTTCATTTTTTAACCTAAAACTCTATATCTTTTTAGTAATATAATTTAAGCAACATAATATCTTAGTAAAGCAATCTCTTATAAGCAGCTAAATACTACAAACTTATCAATTAATAATATTTTTTTTTTGACATTTTATTAATGATTTTAATTTTATTTTAATAGTCATACTAATATATTATTAAATTAATTAAAATTAAATATATTAAAAAATTAAAATTTTAATAACAAAAATAAATGTTTACCGTGTACAAAATCGCACTTAGCAATACAACCGGATAATAAAAAACTGCAGAAAAAGAAAAAAAAAATTAATTGTTGATGAATAAATTATTTCATATTAGCTGATATATTAAGCGATATTGATGTTTTTAACTCTGTGGCAGTCGTGATAAACTGGATACCTCGAGTTATATAAAAAATGAGTTAACTCCACGTATCGCTCCCTGAGACCGTCCTCCACGTCGTGTTAAATTGGTTAAAGAAATTTCATGGTGGAAGAAATTTCAGGTGGAAAGAAAGCTGTATGTTCATATTTGTTAATTACTCTGTGTATTAAGTAAAACTTTAAGTCGCTTACCTGTAAAATGAAAGATTTTGATTCAACAACTTATTCACGACCGCCACAGAGCTGGAAGCATGAACAAAGACAGCGTTAGACATTATCTCACAATACATTGGTAATTTTTATTCAATTTAAAACATTTCGATTTTGTGTAAGAACAACATTAATACTGAAATTAATTAATATTATTAATTATATTATATTTTATGGATTAGATTCTGGCACCTTGCGATAAAATGTTATAATCAAATTAATTTTAACAAACAAATAAAATTAGTAATGATTAATCTTCTTTAATAATTAATTTGTGTGAAAATATCTAAATTAGTGATAAAATAATAAATAATGAATTAAAAAAATAGCTAAATATACTTTATGAACGAGTTTTATAACCACCTAAAAGAGAAAAAAGTAAAACTATTATTTTTAGTTGTATTAGGCAATGGAGAGTTATGAAAAGCGTGGTTAATGCATTGAGTGTTTAAGGTAATAATTTCTATTGTTAGATTATTAAATATGAAACACCTAGTTCCATCAAATTTCAGTGTAATCCTTGAATTTTTTTCAACTCTAACTTTTTCAAAAAGTTCTTAAAATTATTTTCTCAACAGGGGTAAGTCAAAATCGTGTGTTGCGCGTACCAGATTTTTAAGTACCTTTATTATTTTTAGTTATTTAATCAGAGCAAGATAACTAAGGCATACAGTTAGTATGAACAATACACTGACGGAAATTAATATAAACTTGTAAGTTATGTTATTGGGTTGTTTCACATGAAATGTCCGTTTTTTTCTGTCCGTAGTTTCTCAAATATATTAAGGATTTTGCAGGTCTCTGTTGTTGTCTTCCGAATGTTTACATATCTAAAGTAAACAGTTACTAATCCTCTTTAATTACCCACTTTTTAGTATACCTCCAAATATGAACATGGAAATACGCGATTTTCGAGTAATATTTTTGTACGAGTTTAAAGGCGTTTGGGGAAGGGAGTGTTAATAAACGGACCATTCGCCGTTGGTTTGCTAAGTTTTCAGCTGGGGATACCGACTTGGAGGAAGACCTCCGTTCGTTATAGATAACGATGTCCTCAAACATACAGTAGAAGGAAACCCCCTACCAAACATTTAAAGGTCTCTCAGCACAACTAAATGCAAGTGCATCTACCTTTTCCAGACATTTAAAGTGTATTGGGAAAGTAAAAAAGCTCGATACATGGGTACCTCATGATCTCACTGAGCGGCAGCAAGACCCCATGTTTCAAAACATACCGTGCAAAAGTTGAAAGAAGTGGGCTACGAAGTTCTTCCGCACCCTCCATATTCTCCCGACTTGTCTTTTTCAAATGATGATCAAGTGAAAAGTGCGTTTTCAGATTTTTTTGCACTTCAAAGTTCAGAGTTTTTCAGTTCGGGGATAAAAAAGTTGGTGTCACGTTGGGATAAATGTGTAGAAAAAGAAGGTAAATACTTCGAATAAAATTATCTTGTTTTCTTATCGTATTTTTAATAGAAATCCTTTACCGTGAAAACGGACATTTTATGTGACACAATCCAATACTATAAATTAATATATTTAAAAAATATATATATATGCTTGAGAAAGTTATATTTCAAGTAATTTTCTCGTTACCCCGGTATATTACTATATGCTTTTCTATTGAGATAGCCGCGCTGAGGAATGAGCAGGGGGGAGATAACAGCGAACTTCATGGGAAAACAGCATTCAATTATTTAATTACAGAATAGATTTCGCACTTTTAGATCTCATCATAGGAGCATCTTTACAGCTTTAATTTATATCGTATATAACAGTAATGAGTTCTTCCTGAATAATAAACTAAGGGAAATTCGTAACGGAATAATATTCTGGGATCTTAATCATCTCGGTTTCCTTCCAAGAGGAAGAATTGAATTTTTCCTTATTCTAGATTGAAAAACTTAATATATATATATATATATATATATATATATATATAATATATATATATATAAAATTATCATTGTAGTAATAGTCAATAAATACCGTGGCTAGCTTTCTATATGTCCAGACCTGACAAATGCATACATCTTAGGTGTTAGTTTCATTAATTATTTTATTTCTGTGATACAGCTAGTTTAATTAGTATTAAATGGATGTTTCTGCTGTTAAATGCTTAATAAATGATTTCTAGTTTACAAAAATCTTAAATACTTTTTCTGTGTAATTAAATACTTATTTAAACGAAGAGGATGGTTTAGGTCAGTCTCATAAAAACAAAACAAAAAACAACACCAATAATAAAAACTTATTATATTTCACGGTTTAAATTTTAGGCCTTTATCAAGGCTGAGAAAAAACATGATAAAGATCAATAAAAACATAAAAATTGACTGTGTAATAATAAAAATATTAATAATATAAAAAAACATAAACATTCATAAAATATAAAAAACTAATTGAAATAAAACGTGACTTGTTTTACAGCAAAAAGTTATATTACAGTTGGTTTCGATATTTTATTAATGTTATTATGATATTATTGTACTGTTGACTAATTATTTTTATTTAATTTTTTGTCTTGTTTTTCTTAGCCTCTATTTTATTTGTTTTTTTTTGCTCTATGGTCAAAAATTACTCAATCATTATTATGTATTTGACTTAAAAAGTTATAATAAATTTTGCTGGAAACGATTTTTTACTTTATAAAATTCGAAAAATAATTATGACAATTATTCAAAAGTAATATCCTAAATTAATGATGTGTTATTAATAACATCATTAATTTGAAATTAAATCATTTTTAATTATAATTATGTATGCTTCAAGTCTATTTTCTTTGGTGTAAATGCCCTTTTATATCTGAAGAAATTTCTGATTATATAAATTGACAATGATAGGGCTACAACAGGTCCTAGAACTTCCAAATTAAAAAAAAAAAAAAAAATATTATTTGGTTTAATTACCTCAAAGGTTTGAAACTATATATAAATAATTTTAACGATAACCTACTGAGAGAGTAAATAAATCACCAATATTATTTGAAAATCCATAAATTTATAAAAGTTTAGGTTTTCAAATCTACCTGAAACCGTGTAAATTGCAAGTTAAAGTGTTGCAAAGTTTTGACAACAAAGATACTGTCTTTTCATAGTAAAAATATAGTTTTCATAGATCAGAAAATTATTGTTAAGAAATTGAATTAAAATTGTCGGTGCATTTAAGATTTTGCTTTTCTTCGCCAATTAATTGTTTTACTATCGCATCTAGCCCTTCTATACTATTATTTAATTAAAGCAATAATTTCGTTAAGTTGCTAAATCATCAACGGTCTAACTACAATTTCAATTCTCAAATTTCTATCTACCTTCGGAATTAGGTCTCTAAACTCGAGATTATCGCTTCATGGTCAAGTGTATTAGTAATTTGTCCTGTATTTGGCTGATATCAAATGTGAAAAGAATTCAAAATATTTTTAAATCAACTTTTTCATGTTCTGTTATACATAGAAGCTGTAGTATGTAAGTCTTCAATGATTAATTTGTAAATATTTTTCATTCATTAATTCCTGTACTGACGTATGAATGATCTCAGTCGAATAAAGAGTTGTGGCGCCAGTGTAATAGTCCTATAATATTTGATTTTTGATAAAGATCCAGCTGCTTTCAGAATCCAATCACTTGACGGCGAAACAATTGAATTTTCAATCCGCAAAAAAAAAAAAAAAAACTTACGTGAACATGGATTTTTATTCTTTAATTAAATATCTAATTTATTTATTAGTAAATTTCATGTTTGGAAACACCTCTTATAAAACGCGAACAAAACCTTCTCGAAATTCTATAATACAATATATATAAAATTTTATCTAAAGCTTGGATCCAGAATTCAGGTTGAACGTAACTCCAAGGAAAATAGCTTTAATTAAAATTGTTTGTTTATTTATTTAACGTCTCTTTATGCTACTATGGCTAATCGGACGATGCTACAGTGGGAGTCCTAAATTTTTCCTATCCAGGTTTTATTACAATAGGGATCTTTAACGAGTACCTGACATCGCACAGGCTCGGGACCATTTCCATGGGATTTCCAAAAGGTACTATATCCATTCTGGAGAATTTTTATAAGAAGCGCGAAAATCTCTCATTACTAAATTATTAAATCAGCTAATTTTATTCTTTTCGCATTAAAATCTAGAATTATTTTTTTACTATATTAATAAAACCATATTAAAGTTATGAAATGAAATGTTCTGGTATGATTTGGAATGAAACTAAATGTGTAATAAGTATCGTAAGAAATTAATAGCATTTCTAAATCACGTTATTAAAGGACATGAGTGTTCATTAGATACAATCAAATTTAAGATTTAGATAAAACTAAATGAGGAGAATATAAATATGTAAAAATATCAATTTCGTGAAAAATGTCCTTTAGTACCTTTTGGAAATCAACGTCTCAATTGTATGCGGGAGGAGTCAGATGGTTTATTAGAGTCGTGAAGCTAGATTTCTTGAGCCCAAATGGTTTTGATAATGGTAATACTTAACTTTTCGCAACAGATTGGTTTTGAACGTTTGTCAAGTAACTGTTGTAATAATCTTTAAGACGTTTGTTACAATGAAGTCCTATGTATCGAATGTTTTACAGGGGTCAGTGGAAAATACGATATTAAAACTTGTATTTCTGTTGTAATCTTGAATTTTCATGATCGCAACATTATCTTTTGCGAATGATATTTCGTTAACCGAAGGTAATACTTAATATGTTTCATTTTTGTCAGATAATATATTTACTTCATGTATATGTTTATACATATGACTTACCAACAGACCAAAACATCTTAACTGCGACATATGCCGACGACACTGCAATTATTACGAGAAACACAGACCCTATACTAACCAGTATGATATTACAACACTATTTGGACAACGTACAGAACTGGTGTAAGAAATGGAAGTTAAAAATAAACCATGACAAGTCACTACATATTACATTTACACTTAGACGCGGAATCTGCCCTTCAGTTTACATAGACAATCACCCTTTACCGCAAACAAGGACTAATATTTGACAAAAGATTGACATGGGGCCCACACGTCAAGACAAAACGTAAAACGCTAAACTTTCGACTTAGACTATTATATTCAATATTACATAGACGTTCTAAATTATCCACCAGACAGAAACTAAATGTTTACACTTATTTATTAAAACCAATATGGACTTACGCTTGCCAAATATACGGACCCGCTAAAAAGACACACATACGAAAAATACAAACCTTTCAATCGCAATTTTTAAGACTGGCAATGAACTCACCACCATATGTATCAAACGATACCCTACACACCGACTTACGTATTCCAACTACAATAAACCACATTCGACTGACTTACAAACGATTTCACGACAAACTAAATGGACATAGAAACAAACTTGTACAAAACATGGCTACAACTGACATACCATACATAACTCGGCGTAGGCTGAAAAGGAGTTGGATGAGGGACCTCCTAGCCTGAAAAAATAGTTTGTTTTTGAATGTGAGGAGGATGCACCACTGGGTACTTTCTCCCTCATGCCAACCCATGCTATGTTTATCATATATAACTCATTTGCTGATTGTAACATATACAGGTGCAAATAAAAAATATTAAGTTAAAAAAATAAAAATGTATATGTTTATTAATACTAAGTCTGTGTATGGATCAAGGTTTTTACTCGATATTTGGTTCTTATAAAGGTTACATACTAAACGTAAGTTTTTAAAACCCGACGTTGAAGGCTTCATATATTGAAGGGATATCAGGACGAAAACAAACTCCATTTAACAAGTTCCATCGCGAACGAGGCTTTCAAAAACTGGTCCCACCTACCAACTTCTATAAGATCACATTATAATGACGAAAACCTTCGAACCTCCTTGCTGAGCCCTAAGGCCCTCCCTAGCTGCCGACCTGTAATCTACCGGCGAATTTAAATACTAATGGTCCATGGAGATGTTTATTTTTTAAATATGACACCAATCGGCTCTTCAGCATGTAACGTCGAGATGTAAAATTTCCCGGAATAAAATGATTATCGTATTTATTTTTTATCTATTTTCTTCAATAATAAAAATTCGTGATCAAAAAAAAAAAAAAAAAAAATTTAACCCTACCTTCTTAAATAAAATTAAAATTAAAAATGTAATGGTGCTAGTATATTGTGATATATTAAACTATATATTCATAATTCATAAACTATCTTGCTACACGTACTTATATGGAAACTTGTTCACCATTTAGATCATTTATTTAATTACTGATAAAACTATAGATCCAGATCGGAAATAATTATTTAAACAGTAATTAATTTTTTTAAAAATCTGGTGCGGGCAACACACGACTTTCACTTACCTCCGTTTTTAAAATCGATTAAAGAATTTTCAAATACAGTTAGAGATAAAAATCAATGAAGCTATTAAAGAATTAATTATATTGAATTCCTATAGAAACATGTGTTTTATTAAAAAATCTATTATATTATTATCTAAAATAATCAGTTAGTTTTATCGGCTTTTCATCTCTCTTTATTCACTTTTGCAAGCTTGTGTATAAGATAATATTTTTTCTAAAATCTTTGGCTTTCCAACGGTATTCATACATGTATATTACTTTTGTATGTTCGAAAACAAAAATTTGCATTAAAAAAATTTTTCTCATTTTCTCCTTTAGCTTGTTAATCAAATTTAATCAACTTGCATATTTAGCTGCTAATTACTAATGCTAACAAGATAATGTAGTTATTATTATAGAATCTACAAAATTAAAGGTACGTTTAGAAAAGAAAATTTATAATATCGGCATTTAAGCCTGTCAGACTATTTTTATCAGAATAAAACCTACATGATATTAAAGCCTATTAAATTTTACATCGGTAAAGCGAGTTTAATCAAAATCGTCGGAACCGTTTCGAGAAATCGAAAAAGGTGCAAAATGCATGGTATAAAGTGGCTCTTCTGGTAAGCATATTTTGATGAAATAGGTTTTGTAACGTCTCGGGCGTATATTTGTCTTAAATATGAAATTTCAGTTTCATGGGACTTTTCGTTTCTGACCGGGAGTTACCACACACTGACACACACACAGAACTTTTTGTGGGACTTAGTTATTTGGACTCAGGGGACCCTAAAACGTGTATTTCCGTTGAAAACTAGAATTCGATAATTTTTAAGATCGCAATACTTTCCCTTACTATATATAGTAAGTGAAAGTTATATAGCAAGGAATATGCACCTTAAATCTGATTTTATTTTATTTTACAAATAAATAAATATTTATTTATTTTTTTTTTTTTGTAATTTTAATATTAAAATTAAGGAATAAAACTAAACTATCTGAGAAGCGATCCAGTATCGAGGTTACTGGGCTCACGCGGAGAGCTCTGTATTTAGACCGGCTGAGGGTCCTATTTAGCTTTCAGTTTCAAAAGCGAAATGAACAGTCCCGTCTTGGTCTCCTACGCCCACCTCTTTTTCTTAAAAATAATATTACAAATAGTACTCCTATGTCTTTTTATGTATATTTAATTTATTACATACAATATGATACTTATTTGATGTAAAAGCTAATAGTTATGATGTATTAAATTCTTTATAATATTTACTATTTATAGAAACTATATTTATATCATTCTATAGGGAAATTTATTAATTTGTTATAAATCAAAGAGATTTTTTTTTTTTTTTTTTAAACATATTTATTGATATTTACAACTGTATTATTATATACAACAAGTAAATGTGATGGACATAGTAAACTGACATGAGATACATGTAGAGACGCCGTCCATTGGCAGCACTCTAAAAGTATTTTAAACTAGAAGGTCTCGAGGCCATCTTCTTTTCAGACGCCTCGGGGGATTGTCAGGAATGGAAGAGGATAACAGAATAGAAACTAGTGGATTACAGTGGAAATGGAGTTTTTCATGGAATGATTGATACCTGGTTCGTGCTAATTCAGAAACATATGGGACATTAAGGTCTTTATGGATGAGCTTATTCGTGACAAAGTAAGGAGCGTTAAGGATTTTACGAAGGATTTTGGATTGTAAGGATTGGATACGAGAAGAATTCGATGGTTTAGTAGAGCCCCATAACTCTACTACGTAAGTCCATATCGGTCTTATGATGGTCATATAAATAAGTCTTTTGTAATTAAGTGGTAGGTTGGAACGTTTGTCTAGTAAGTGTTGAAGTAGTCGAAAACGTCGGGCAGTTTCTTGTCATTTCAGTCTTGTATGGGGAGAAAGAGATTTTAATAAATAAATAAGTATAAAACGTGTGGGATATTAACTTATTAATTTATAATTATTGTATAAAATATTAAATCATAATTTTTTTAGAAGAAAAAAATCCTTTGAAAAAAAAATGTTTCTGGAACGTAAAGCTTTTTTTACAAGGTTTACTTTTATACTACCCATTGAAAAAAAAAAAAAAGTATTTAGTCTTAATAATCCTCACCAATTCCTATTTAAAACTTAAATTAAATAGTGATTAAAAAACACCAATTTCCTAAAACAAATTTATTTTCAAAGCTGGAATCCCCATACAAGACAGATAAGACAAGAAACTGCCAGACGTTTTCGACTACTCCAACACTTACTGGAAAAACGCTCCAATCTTCCACTTAATTACAAAAGACTTATTTATATGACCATCATAAGACCGATATGGACTTACGGATTAGAGCTATGGGGCTCTACTAAACCATCGAATTCTTCTCGTATCCAATCCTTACAATCCAAAATCCTTCGTAAAATCCTTAACGCTCCTTGCTTTGTCACGAATAAGCTCATCCATAAAGACCTTAATATCCCATATGTTACTGAATTAGCCCGAACCAGATATCAATCATTCCATGAAAAAACTCCATTTCCACTCTAATCCACTAGTTTCTAGCCTATTATCCTCTTCGATTCCTGATAATCCTCCGAGGCGTCTGAAAAGAATATGGCCCCGAGGCCTTCTAGTTTAAAATATTTTTAGAGTGCTGCCGATGGGTGGCATCTCTTCATGTATTTCATGTTACATTACTATCACCATCACATTTACTTGTTGTATATAATTATACAGTTGTAAATATCAATAAATATGTTTAAAAAAAAAAAAAAAAAATTTCAAAGCTTTAAACAAAAGTATTTTTCAAGGACATTTTTCTTATTTCATATAGTAATTGTAATTTATTAAGTTAATATTCCACACATTATTTGTTTATATATTTTTTAAATAACTTTGATATATATTGAGGGTGTATGGTCGACTGTAGAAACTATTATAGGTGGAATAATCAGGAGCCAGTCATTTTTTGAAGATTTTGAGTTTATGCTTGGACATGGGACAGTAATGCCCTAATGATGGCTCACAAGCTTGAGCCGAAACGTTGGCAAAATTAAAAAATTTCAAAAAATGACAGACTCCTGATTATTCTACCTATAATAACTTTGATATATTGTAACTTAATTAATGAATATATCTTGAAAGTAATATAAAATATTCTCACTCAAATAGAGATAATGTATACTTTTTTTTTTTTTAAATGTATAGTCTCACAATGTGAACTGTCTACAACTTAAAATATCTGCTGGACAATAAATCAGTAATATATATAATATATATATCATATAAATGTTTAGCGATACTAACTGTGACAAATTATGAAATTAATTTATATTTACTTTTTTTAAAATCAATTTTCGGTTTTTTATTTGAAAAAATCAAAAAAGATACGATTCTGATTTTATTATTTGGTTTCCTGGTCTCTTGTGATCTCCTGAAAATGATTTCATTACATTGTTTAGATAACAACAAATCTCGATCGATAATAGACCTCTTAACAGACTAATGATGATTAACTTAATTATATAAATTAATATCACGAAAAAATTCTTTAAATCTTGTTATTTCCAAGTTGACATTTCTAATAGCATTTAAATAAATGTTTATTGTATCATTTTCGTGGATTGGGGAAATACATAAAACGTATTTACAAAAAAAACCAGTGAATTATATTTTTTACTGCAATATAAACAATAAATTAAAAAAAAATAAATTGAACTTATTTGTTATTTTGTTGAAAATAATTTTAAACTTAAAAAATGCTTCTCCTTTATTTGAATATCAACTACTTTCATATATTTTATTTTATTAAATAACAAGAGATGGCAAATTATTTTAAATAAAGCAATAAAAGTTGATTTAAAGGAATTCAAGAATTATTTAATCCCATTTAAAAATCCTAGGGTCGTCTGTCATATTTGAACCCGCGATCTAGAGCATTGAAGGTTGTTTTGCTAGCCACTAGCCCACGGGTGATCCCATCAAAGAGGTTTATTATTATTTAGAATACGTATCATGAATTTAACGAACATTCAACTTAAATTATTATGATGATGATAATACGCATCTTTTATAACATTTTTACAAACGTAATTAAGGATTAGCAAATATGTTGCTTACACATATTCCTGGATTGCAACTCAAATCAATCTATTGGTTAAAAAAAAAATAAAAATTATGGAATTTTGGAGTCACGGGTGGTGTAGTGGCTGGCATGCCACTTTTTTTTACCTAAGGACGCTTGTTCCAACCCTGTAGTTGACCTTAAGGTTTCTTAAAGAGGTGTAAAAGACCTCGCTTACGCCGCCCTTCGAAGGAGACGTAAATTAGTGGTGCAGAGACTGTGCGATGTCAGGTACTGGGTAAAGATCCATATCATAATTAAAAATGGATAGGCAAAATTGATAGAACTCGTACTGTGGTATCTTCCGATTAGCCAGTGTAACATAAACTGAAGTTGAATTAATAAACAAACATTACTAGATTGTAATGTTATAATCATTATTATAATGAATTTATGGGTGTTTTTAATTATTAAAATTAGCCCGTAGAACCAGTTGCACATTAAAGAACGGATCTTAATGCCACCATCTGAAAACAAATGAAAATGTCAGGAGACAGTGGCCTATTCCGAATGACATATGCCAGATATATAAGTTCATTGTTGAATAAATCTGAACGGGATGAATATAACGAAAGGTCAACGTCTCTAAGTACTAGGACGTGTCGAAAAGGAGTATCATCTACTAAATCAGATTAAAAAAAAAAAAAAAAATTTCAATTATATGTTAATTAAAGTAAAAAAAAAAATTTATTCGTTGCTTATCATAATGTTGGTCATTTAAATTTGTTTGTTACCGACTCTGGGGAATACTAAAATTATGGATATTATTATAAAGTGTGAAATAAAAACTGAGAGTACTGCTTTTTGGTTTATTCATAAGAGGAAGTAGTTGGTATGAGATTGTATCTGATGAGAATCGCTGCAAATTCCCGGTATCCTTGCCATAGTGGTGTTCTGTTGCCGTGGAATGACAGATGTCTGAGGAAATGGTAGTTTGTGGCATCTGCATATGGTGTCTATATCAGTATGTGATACTTCAATCTGCTATAACCTAGATATATTTACATTTACATATTTAAAAAAATAGTAATAATAAGTCATAGCGTCATAAGTACCGATTACTATTACAATTACCCATAAATAAACAATGTTTAAAATATATAAAGTAAAAGTCATAACAGATAAATTATTGTTATTTTATATTTTATTGAATTTTACAACTGTATATTACATAAATACAATAAGTAAAAGTGATGAATTATAATAAAAGGCGTATAAGGCTTGTGAAGAAAATACCCAGCGGTAGTTCTTCGATGTTTATTTAAGTAAGTAGATCCCGAGGCCATCTTCTTTTCAATCACCTCGGAGGGTTGTCAGGAATATGCGAGGTTGATAGGTTGCGGACAAGAGGGTTTATATGAATTGGGAGTTTGGAATTAAAAGTGGTATATCTGGTACGAGAAAGGTCTGCCACAAATGGGATATTAAGGTCGTTATGGATGATTTTATTTGTGACGAAATAAGGAGCATTTAGGATTTTGCGAAGGATTTTGGATTGTAAGGATTGGATGCGGGAGGAATTAGATGGCTTAGTAGAGCCCCAAAGCTCGATTTCATATGTCCAGATTGGACTAATGACAGTGATATAAATGAGCTTTTTGTAGTGAATTGGAAGTTTTGAACGTTTGTCTAGTAAGTGTTGTAGTAATCGGTATCTACGGGCAGTTTCTTGTCGTTTCAGTCTCGTGTGAGTGTTCCATGTAAGACGGAAGAGATGGAGTCCTAGGTATCGGATTTGTTCAACAGTTATGAGTGGCGTATTATTAAAGGATACGGTAGGGCAGGAGGTCATCGGTTTTCGACGAAGGGTAAAGGTAATTTGGTGGGATTTTTTAGGATTTATTTTAATCCTCCAGTTCTGACACCATTCCTCAATGGCTGCAGATAAATTAATAAATTAAAATGAACCCTGAATCGCCTTGATGCTTTACTTATGATTTCACAGTAATAACAATTAGGTACTTGATTCAGACTTAATGGCTCCTTTACTACATTTTTTATTTATAATTCATATTTATTTATAATAATATAATAAAAATTATATATATATATATATATATATATATATATATATATATATATATTTAAAAATAAAATAAAAATTATATTATATATATAAAAAAAAGGAAGCATTTAGCTAATCATTTTGTATACATTTTTTTTTTTTTTTTTAAATATCTAATGATGAAAAGTTATCAGAAAAAATTAAGATTATTATATCATTTCGATTTACCTTTAATATCATACATTAGATGGAAATTTCCCTTTTTTCTATAATTATAAAGCAGTCCAATCTACTGTTAATATTTTTTATGAGTAGCCAGGCATTGAGGTTTATAAAGATAATTTATTTATTTATTTATATTACAAATGACCCTCAAGACTTGGTAACAAATCCTATTTGGTAAAAGATAATTAACATTCACATTATATAACACCTAATAATAATAATGGATTAATGGTTGGTCATCCTGAACTAAAAACAAAACTAGTTTAGTTTACAATCAAATACCTAGCTCGACTGTTTGAGCGCATATTAATATAACTCAACTTTAAAATTAAGAACTAGAAAACAAATATTTTTTTTAGTATTCCTTTTCTTTCTCATTGTTACTACGTAAATTGTTCTCCCTCTACGGATCTCATATTATTTTTATTTAGCCATCACCTAAAATAAGTTCTTAATTTTCACTTAATAATAATATCCTTAGAATGTTCGCTAAACCCTTGGCGAAATCTGAATTGTAGCAAATCTCTTACAAAGCACACACACACACACACACACACATATATATATATATATATATATCACATTCGTCCATGTACTGACGCCTTCTCAGCTCACACAACCACCCTGAAAAAGGCCTGTAATTTAGGCCGAAACGTCGGCGCCAATAAATTAAGTTTACGCTTAATTGTGTGTTAAATTGACTGCACCCTCAACCAACTTCTCTCATATATATATTTACATGTTTGGCGTTTGTAATTACATGAAAATCCTAGCCCTAGTTATAACCCAATATAATCCCATTGACAATATAGGATTGCTCATGGAAATATTATTTCTAGTTATGATGATCTGTATTTATTCCATCTTTCTGTAATCTGTTACATGTTTTATTTTCTGAATAGCTTCTCTAAATGTGTTTCATGTCTATTTATATTTCACTCAAATTTACTTGTTGTATTCCATTATGCAGTTGTAAATTCCAATAAATTAAAAAAAAATCCATGATTATCTCTTGATTAGGGTATTTGTCTGTCATTAATTATTCTTATCGCTTCTGAATGCTCGTACGATAGAACTGACACCAGCAACACGTCCCAATACTGTTTGGAATCACAGATACATAAAGAAGTCCTTGCTGAATAATTATACATAAAAAGAAATAAAAAAAACAACTGAAAAGAAGTTGGCGGCAGGAGAGGACAGAGAGCGTGGCCAAATGTGGAGCAGAGTGTAGAAGGCATTCCTGAGTGTGGGTCTGTAACTATGCTAAATAGTGTGCCTCACACAGCGTTCAAAACTGGTTCTCTGACCAGCAGCTCCCAACTGCCCCTGTATCTGTCTTCCTCTTCTTATTGTCCCCACTTCTTCCTCTATCCAATAGCCAAATGTATCATATTTTAATCCATATATACACATATGTAATATACCAGAGTACATGGTACATTTCGGCTAAATGTTCCTAACAAGGCTCCAGCCTACAGCAGATGTCTCGAGGAATTAGGACTTAATTACGAAGAATCCGCTCGTATTATCTTCCTGCATAAATGGAAGGCTTGTAAATTACTTCACTATTCCCACTGTGTAATTTATCAAAGGAGTAGGATTACTATGATCTAGAAAGATTGCGGATCTGATAATAGTGGAGCCTCTATAGCACAAGGCATACTTAAGGTCTTTTATTTATTTATTTTTATATATTTTTTTAAGGAGTGTTTCTTTGAAAATCCCACCATTTATTACATTTATCTGAACTATTGTTTTCTTTTCCTATTGTCTGGAATGCTGAAGATTTGATAATCATTGCAGAAAATAATGTTGATCAGTTGTTTTGGAAGTTTGTTTACGAAACGATGGCGATCTTGATGATATTGATATATCAGGGCATACTTTTGAACTCGTAGAGAAATTCAAGTATTTAGGTTCAATGATAACAAGAAAAAATGAAATCCAGGAAGAAATAAAGTCCCGGTTAAAGGTGGGAAATGCGTGTTATTATTCAGTTGCTGAGTGAGCTCACGGCTTCTATCTAAAAACTTAATGGTTAGAATTTATAAAACTATTATTCTTCCTACAGGGGAGCGGCGTGGTCTAGTGGATAGAGCGCTAGTCTGCTGTGCTCCGGGTCCTGGGTTCGAATCCCGGCTGTGGCGGAATATTATTTATTCTGTTAATTCAGTCGGGGGGCGACCCTAGGGTATGGAGACCCTCCTGGGGCAGACCCAGCCTCTATAAAGTGGGTACCCAAATTAATTGGGGAAAAACCTGGTGGCTGAGCGCGTTTAAGGCCTAATCACCTCATTGCACTGCCGTTGGCCTAGAAACAGTACGGATCTCTATATGTACTGAGCCAAAGACCCTTCATGGGTTGTAGTGGTACAGGTTTTTTTTTTTTTTTTTTTTTTTTTTTTTTTTTTTTTTTTTTTTTTTTTTTCTTCCTACGGTTCTTTACGGGTGTGAAACGTGGCCGCTTACTTTGAAGGATAAACAACGGCTTAAGGTTTTCGAAAATAAGGCACTGCGTAAAATATTTGGTCCGAAGAGAGATGAGGGCACTGGCGAGTTGAGAAGGTTGCACAACGCGGAATTACGGAACTTGTATCCTGTGAATATAATTGAGTTGATAGCGTCGCGGAGATTCAATTGGGCGAGTAAAATTGTTGGGCTCGGTGAGGAACGGATTCCGAGAAAGTTAGTATTTGCTGATCCGACTGGTAGGCGTCCGAAAGGTAGGCCGAAGAATCGATGGGAGGATTGCATTAATGCTGATCTCGGGGGCTTGGGCTTGACCGGCGAACATTGGACGAGTTTGTACAGGCGAAATTTGGTGGTATTGGCATCGAACCTTCGGTTCGGTAAGCCTATTATTATTATTATTTACGAAACGATTGCAATGCAGTACTTTTACTTTACCTGATGTTCGGACAGAATAAAAGTCTCGTTAAGAGGGTCATCTGTGGGGTTGTGGCATCATAACAGCCTTGTATGACCAAGATGGCTGGTTGAAACCCAGCAGATGGCCTATGGTTCTTTAAGGAGAGAAAAAAATGCTTGGTTGTGTCATCCTTTGAAGGAACGTATAATAGTGGTTCCAAGCCTTTGTCAGGTTCTCGTTAAAAAAAACCCTATTTAAACATAGACAACATTTAGGACTCTCATTCTAGCATTGTCCGATTAGCCAGAGTAACCCGTTAAATCAAAAAATAACCATTTAGAAGTAATTATTATTATAATTGTACATAAGTTTAATTATTAGGACTAGAGTAGAAAGAGTGGCTTGCCTATGCAATGTCAGGTACTCGTTAAACATCCATATCCCATTCAAACCTGGATTGACAAAACTTGAGACTGCCACTGTAGCATAAAGTGTCGTTAAATAAATTAACGTTTTCGTAAAGAGTTTGGCAGAAGAATATTGTTGTTATTATCGGAATCTTTTTTTTTTTTTCAAATTGAGCATTTTTAAACGGAATTCCTCCCTTCTTATAAGGTGCTATGTAGTGAAAAAACAAAAACGGGCTTTTTGATGAGTTTACATTTAATTCTAAGTTTAATGGACTTCAATCATCTTTTCATATTTGTGTTTATTTATTTAACGTCACTTTATGCTACTGAGGCTAATCGGACGATGCTACGGTGGAAGTACCAGACAATACACAAGCTCAGAACCACCTTTTAACGTCCCCTCCGAAGGACGGCATAACTGAGGATTTTTTATTTCCGTTAAAAAATCCTAGGACCACCAGCGGGTTTGAACCCGTGACCTTTGGGATAGGAGGATGTTATGCTAGCCACCCTGCTATCGGTGATTCCAATATTCATATTTGTATAACGAAGCATTAGTGACAGTGAAAAGTAATAACAAGGGACAAAATTAAGGCGTGATGGCTATATCAGGATCTAATGAGGCGCTATCTATGAGTGTAATGCAATATCAGCTGTGGCCATCGCGGCAGGTGCTCTTAAGAGAGAGAGAAAAAAAAAAAAAAAAAGATACCCTTCATCGAAAGAAAGACTGCTCCACACCGAGACCACCGCAGGACTCTTCGGAAGGATATAATGGGATAAATGTAAAAGGAGAATATCCTGAACTAGGATGTCCAAGAAGCAGAGGACCCAGAGCCCAAGGACCGCTATAATTAAGAGAGCTGGGACCACCCCGGCCAAACCATAAAACGATTTCTGTGTCCTCAGGAGCAGAGATAGGATCTCTTCCCAGGATCTATTAGGACCCAATCAAATTCCATCTCCCTGTCAACGGATTCTTCACTCTTCTCCAGGCGCCTCTTCTCCTATCCTCCGGTTGACTTATTGTCATCTGGAGGAATGTCATGTCTTCGTCTAGTCCGCTCTCGATGTTCAGGGCGGTCGGCGAGGCATCCGTGGATGTTTTTTGAGGCTGCAAATTAAAAGTTTTCAGATTATCCTATTATGAAGAGTATATTAATTTAATTAGGTTATTTAGGAACATTCTCTTCTTTAAACTATCTCTTATTTAAACTTATTCTTCATATTACATAATTAACGTTTCGGGGCTATTAACGCCTCATCTTTAGAATTTTTTAGTCATTCTATTGAAACATTTAACACAAGGCCAGGAGTTGACTGAAGTTTGAACCTTATTTCAACTCTCTAACCTTTATACTATAATATGGACTTTATTTCCAATGGTTTTCATATTATTTTTTTTACATCTAATTTTGTTGGGATCACTTGTAGCTGGGTGGTTAGCGTTAGGTTCAAACCCGCAAGTGGTCTTAGGTTTTTTAATAGGAGTAAAAAATTCTTAGTTATGCCGTCCTTCGGAGGAAACGTTAGAAGGTGGTCTGAGCCTGTGTGATGTCAGGTACTCGTTAAATATCCCTATCTTAATAAAACCTGTATAGGGAAAATTAGGACTCCCACTGTAGCTTTGTCCGATTAGCCATAGCAGCAGAAAGTGACGTTAAATAAATAAACAAACAAACAACTAATTTTGCTAATAATAAGCTGCTGTGATGGTATGAATACTATTTTGTTTCCAAATATTAATTAAACCAATCATTAATAAAATAAAATATAATTTTTATTAGTAGAAAATTAAAAACATTTTTTAACTGTTAAAATTAGTACTAGATTTTAAAACCACTAATAGAAATTATTAGCCTGCATGTGGGAAAATAGCCCTCAATCTTCAAGTAAAAAATGGAGTGCAATTTGCTGAGTGATAATTAAGCCTTTTCTGTCATCCCGTGCCAAAAAGTGAAAATAGACACCATTAGTAATACGAAATATCTGACAGAGCTTACCTAATCAATTACTCTAAATTTGTATTAGTCGGCAACGTCACTGGTGACCGTCTTGAGATCAAAATTATTTTTTTAAGATTTAATATTTCATAGCTTATTATGTATTTTGATTACTTAATGGACACATATAAAAATGATTTTTCTCTTCTCCTTATCTCCAGAGCATGCAGGTTTGTGGTCGGATTTGATGTTCTGGTAGTCTCTATAAAATGATAATAATTATAATAATAACTTTATTCTGGGACCATGTCCCTTAAGAATAACAATTTCGTATAGTAAATATACTCTATAATATATACATGTCTGGCCGAAAATTTTTATTTATACATGCTCAAAATAAATAAAAAATAAAAATAATAAAACCTATTTATACAGATATATACAAAATATATGGAATATGAACAAAAGGAAATAAAAATTGTTATAAAATAATAGAGCTGAACTATTTCCAAGTAAATAAAATAAATTAATTAATCCATAACTCTAGGATTTTGATAAAATAAAAAAAATCTGTCCTTCGTTAAAAGTAGAAAATTTGGATTAACAATTTTACCATTAGTCTGCGTCTCTTTGGGATTCTAGAAGGTGGTGGAATAGATGGGATTTGAATGAGAGAAGGGAAGAGGCATGGCGAATATGATTAGGTAGGGAATTCCAGAGAGATGCAGAGCTGATATAAAAGGAATTATCAAATGATTTGGTCCTATGGGTAGGAATGTAAAGGTCGGAATGTCGTGTTCTGGTTTCAAGTGAGTGAATTGAGGATTTGAATTGAAGGATACTGTGAATGTCTGGAGGATGTTGAGATTTAATGACTTGGATAGAGGTATGTCCCTAGGAAATATTGTCTACGTATGGAAGGTAGGAGCCATTACAATTCGCTGTATGAGTGGGTTACTGGCGACCTTGTGAAGGCGCCGAAGATAAATCTTATAAACATATTCATAATCCGCTTGAGTCTTTCAAATGATATTTTGTATTGATGTTTATCACGAGAAGAAAACACAAAAATTCTATAGACGAATGACAAGTTACTCAATCCCAAATATTTTTATTATAATGGACTAAATGAATAAGTATTATTTTTAAAATTGTATAGATTTCTTGGTTGTCTTTGAATGATTTTAATCTAGCTTTAATTGCTTTCTCTGAAAATTAAAAAAAATAAAAATAAACTGATAATACTCTAGTTAGATTACCGTTTGAAACTTTCTCCCGTCTTGTATGGAATCGTTTGAATTTCCATAAACAGGAGTGGATAGGCCAATAATACGATAACATATCGTATATACTTTCGTTTTTTTTTTTTTTTTTTTATATAATTAACTTTTATCATGATAGTATTTTTTTCTATCATAAAATTGTAATAATGGGTTTAAAAAAAGCGTAAACATTAAGAGGTATGTTGTAAGTCTAAATAATAAACACCAGTAGAATTTTTTGACATTTCGGGTACTAATATCTCAGTTGGGATTTGATATAGTTTTAAATATTTTAGTATAAAAATTTTTTTTTCCATTAAATTTTTATTTAAGTTAAAAATATTGTCAACAATTATAAAGTAATTACATTAAGTATGGTCTGGAACATTGAATGTGTTACTTGCCCATTTTAAAAGTAAACAGATTGTTTTAAAAACAATTATACATACTCATAATAATTATAATTAGTTATTTAGTTTGGTAGTTCACGTATAAATTAGCAAATATTGTGATTGGATTTTTTTTTTGTATATTCGTTTATCCAATTATTAATTACATACAGTCGTGGTCATAAAAATTGTATAACCTATGCTTTCATTATTTATGGTAATGAATTTGATCCAATCGAATATTTTTGTTTTTATCTACTTATTTATACGATTAAAGGAAAACATGAAATAAAATAATCTTTTTAATTTCTTGGTTAGTATTCATAACTATTTACTTGTTGTGTGGTCAGCTTTATTTTTTTTTAAACATGCGCTTTAATTTAAGATTTTTTTTTTTATTGAGGGGAGCCGCGTGGTCTAGTGGATAGAGCACTAGTCTACTGTTCTTCGGGTCCTGGGTTCGAATCCCGGCTGTGCCAGAATATTTTTTATTCTGTCAATTCAACCGGGGGACGACCCTAGGGTATGGAAACCCCCTTGGGGTAGACCCAGCTTCTATAAAGTAGCGTTACCATGGCCTAATCACCAAATTGCACGGCCGTTGCCCTAGAAACAGTACGAATTCTCTCTAAGATCCTTCATGGGTTGTTGTGGTAAAGGTGATTTTTTTTTTTTTTTTTTTTTTTTTTCTCTTGCTGCAAGAGAATTGCAAGAGGAGCAAGCTTTATGACCATTACTGTATATTATTTTCATGTTGAAATTCACTCGTCTGATTTTTCAACTAGAAGCAGACATTCAATAGCAAACCTAGAAACAGTGGCCCAACCAATGATTCTTCTATTAATTGTGTTCTGATTATAAAAAAAAAAAAATGTGAAGTAAATTTTTTTAATAATATTTTTAGATTATATACAATAATTTAATCGATCATCTACTATTTTTTTAATTAGGTTAATGTATTTATAAATTTTCTCTAAATAGGTGTTTCACTCCGAAGTAGAATTGTCTTATTTAATTATCTTATAGTTAATTATTAAGAATCTTAGCAGAAAAATACTTATCCTCTCCCAAATAATCTTCATATCATACTACTATTTGCAAATCTCAAGCGTCATTAAGTTTGATTTGCCCATGATGTTTACAATCCGATGAAGTGGCACGTCTGAACATGTCTGTGCAAGGCAGAACAGGATCAAGGCTACGAGAAAGTTGCGTCTAATACATTTTTTATTCAATTAAGAGCACTTTTTCTTAGAAGACATTTCAAAAAATACGTATGTTATATATTGCGTAGTTATACTTTATGAAGCTCTTGAAGTGTGTACTTGTACTACTCTTGCAAAAGTAGACCAATGCCAAGATAAACACAACATCCTCTTCCAACTGGTGCATCATATTTTATCTTCTCAGCTACTTTTTGCTTTCACTTACATCTGTATAAATAATAAAATTATAATTATAATGTATAAAATGATAAATAGGAGTAGGAGAAAGGGTTGTGAACTTGAAAAATCTAATACGAATGAAAACACACGTTTAAAAACCTTTGGAGGCTTCCAAAATGGTCTACAGTCAAAAGTATTCGGAATATACTACCATTTATATAACTAACTTTTTAAAAAAAATTAATTTTCATTATTTTTTTAAATTTTTTACCCACTCTTAAATGCTTTAAGGACTATAACAAATCTATCTAATCTATATAAATCATCTGGAGTCACCCATAGCGTAGTTGCTAGCATAACAGCTTTCTATGCCAAAGGTTGCGGGTTCAAACCTACGGATGGCCCTAGGATTTTTTAATGGGAGTAAAAACATCCTCAGTTATGCCGTCCTTCGGAGGGGACGTTAAAAGGTGGTCCCGACCTGTGCGATGTCAGGTACTCGTTAAAGATCCCTATCCTAATAAAACCTGGATAGGCAAAATTTAGGACTCCCACTGTAGCATCGTCCGATTAGCCATAGTAGCATAAAGTGACGTTAAACGAATAAACAAACAACAATAATAAATTGTTTACAAAATTATTTTATTATTAAGATTTTGCATATAAAGTTTAAAAAATATATATTAAATGCCAAGTATTCGAAAAAAACGTGATTTCCTATCTGCATTAATGTAGTAAAAATATATATTGTATATACATACTGTTCGTAAGTTTTTTTTTTTTAAATTACACATTTTATTATTGTTATTGTCAAATATTGCCGTACTAAAAAAATATTACTTCTTTAGGGTTGCCTCATTTTTGTCATTGATTTTCTCATTTTTTTTTTTTTTTTTTTTTTGGACTAATTAATGTTTAATTAAATACGGAAGAAAAGTTAATTAGTGGTTTGCAGAATCTTTTTTCAATTTTTGCTATAACCTAGACTGAATACTATGCCTGTGGTGTAGTGGCTAGTTTAACTGTCTTATATGCCCAAGGTCACGGGTTCAAACCGGTGGATGCCTTGGCATATTTTAAAGGGGTAAATAATCCTTAGTTATTCCTTAAAAGTCCTTAAAAGTATAACATAATAAGTATAATATAATTCATAAAAGTATTTTTTTAAGGTGCTAATTTCTCTCGAATAATGACGGAATTTATTATTAATATCAATCGAGGGAATGTATCAAGGTGGGATTTTTAAGAAGGATTGCTGGAAAATTCGCGGAATTTCAAAATTATATTCAAGTAATAGGATTTTTAGGCGTACATTAAAAGGTTTTTGACATTTTTTCTTGACATTAAATAAATTTGTAAAACATGAACATTATTCTTTAATTGTAATTAATTTATTGAAGTAAATGTATTTGTTTTTAGCTGAGATGGATGCGGTATTTGAACTTCCGTCACCATGTAAAAATATTATTATACATAATTGTACACTTAAACAAAGAAGGAGCAAAGTTTAAAGTTAACATTACTTTAATTAAATCAATATTTGACTGCGCACTTTCAATATATTTCCACACTCGAGCTTGATTTTTATTGAACATTGAAAAATAAAAAATACTTTCAACATTTTTTTTTTAATAAAAAAATAATGAACTAGATCTCAGGTTCAATAACCTTTTTTTTAAAAAAGCAACATAAAAAAAAACATAGACAAGAAGATCGGGGGAAGATTAAATGTATTCATAGATGTCGGACATTCTCGCCGTATTAATTACACCTTACCCGGCCGAGGAATGCGATGATTGTTTACGACAAATAATTATCATAATCTGAGACGATAAATTAGCCAGAGTGTTATTGTCATTGGACAGACGGACCGACCGATGAGTGGGCGTTTATTAAAGTCAGTACCAATGGGAACATCTTTACCTAAACGCTGTCCCCGGCCATTATATGCAAATCTCCGAGCCTTCCCTCTAACGGGTTGAACTCATCGTTCGTTCTGCTCCGACCGAATTGTCCGAAAGATAGTCATCGAGGAATTTATCTCATTTTTATAGAATCATCATTGGCGACCTTAATACAAAAATGATACTAAGGTATTGGGGTAGTTTAACTAATGGAAGCAAGCATATGAACATAAACACGAATAGTTCAGGATGCAGTCAAAAGAACACACAATTAAGATATAAACTTAATAAACTGGTGCCGACGTTTCGGCCTAAATTATAGACCTTCCTCAGGGCGCTTTGAAGGAGAGCGTCAGAACAATGGCATTTGCGCTCTCCTGAAGAAGTCCTATAATTTAAGCCGAAACGTCGGCACCAGTTTATCAAGTTTATATCTATTTTTTTTTTTTTTTTTTTTTTTTTTTTTTTTTTTTTTTTTTTTTTTTTTTTTTTTTTATCCAAATGACCGTCAAGATTTGAAACCAAATCCTATATGGTCAAGTTTATATCTTGACTGCACCCTAAACTAACATCTCTCACTTACTCACACAGTCAACCATTTACACTTCACTATAAACATAAATATATTTTTGCTTCGACGTATTTAATTGCTTAGCCCTTAATGGGCTTAATGAATAACTAACTTATTGAAACAAGGTATTATAGATGACAATTTTTTGTAACGAATAAATGTTTCTGTTGAAAAATTATCATTAATATATATAGAAAAAACGCTGCAAATTATTACACAATGGTTTGTTTCCAAATAACTATATCAGAGTATAACAGTTTATATTTTACAGGATATTAACTAATACGTGAAGCGACAAATTACTCAAAGGAAAATGGCCAATCACCATTCCTAATTTCAAAACGACATATCTCAGCTACCTAAAATGTTGAGGGTAGAAATGTAAAATTTGTTTTCTATTTTCTTAGTCAATTACAAAGATCATTTATTATTGAAAATAATACTATATATGTAGGTAAACTTGCTAAATATCGCAAAAAAGATTATTCAATTAAAGGTTTTTGTTTTGTTTTTAAACCAGGTAGGAAATTAAAAATTCTTAATACTATTACAAAACTAAATGATCTTATGTATTTTATTATGTATCTTTCTATCAGATTACAAGTTTTAAGTGAAAGCATTTTTACATATGGTACTGAATAATATAAATAAGTTGTAAAAATGGATTTAGCGACAAAAAATAACTTTTTTTTTTATAAAAAGAAGAAATTATTGTTATTTGAGGTAGCTATCATTATATGGTTACTAAGTCTGAGATCAATAATCTTCAAATTATCCACCTGTGATGCCTTTACCTAATAAAAGAAAACAAAAAACCCTTAGTTTTCAAAGCATTTCTTGTTTGTATTTAAGGGACATCCTTTCATTCAGGGTATGATAGTAAAATATAAACCAGGAATGAATTAATCTAAAAGCTTTACTATTCATAACAAAAAAAAAAGGGATTTAACTTGCTTACTGTATCTATATTAACCGTGACTTTTCTCTTTATGCTCTCCTACTACGGCATCAATTTTTTCTTACTATAAAAAAAAAAAAAATATTATGATTATGAATATTGAAAATACACCCAAATCACTTAAATACCAAGTGTAGCGAGATATCAATGGGAAGATAACACGACCCTCCTTCAAGTACAATCTTGATGACCTCGTTATTCCGATTACGACTCGTTATAAGTATAGCTGTATCGAAGGGAGAAAAAAAGGTGACTGGAATTCAAAACCCTTCCGGCATTCCGGCATAGTACGCTAGCATCGTTTCGCGAAGATCGAGCCCACCTGGAATTCGCATGCCGCAGTTTTGTTGTTTCAGTTTGACCATACTGTATTTAAAATATAGACTAGAAATTTTTTTATGTAAACAGTAAGAATATTTTAAGTTAAAGGGCCTTCTTTTCATCAAAACAACATCGATTATCAATCGAATTAAAGAGAAAAATCGAACTATTTTAATAATGTTAAGTTTCGCTATTGGTTTTTGATCGTTTTTAAACAATTTTATCTGCCTGAGTGATAATTAAATTATTTAAATTAAATATTTGTACAACTTTTGAAGGGTCAGGGGTTCGGAACATACTAAGGATCCATTTTGTGTCAAGAGTTAACCCAACGGCTGTTCAACGATTAAACCAAGATATATATATATATATATATATATATATATATATATATATATATATATATATATATATATATACAGTATTGACACATTTCAAATTTAAATTAAAAATAATAGTATAGTTTGTTCAAAGAAATATTAAAGCATGCCTTAATTAAGGGAAATATTAATGAGGTCTTAGAAATTTAAATTTATTTTATTATTATACAAAATTATTTTATATTATTATTTTTTTTTTTTAAACATAATTTATTGAAATTTACAACTGTACTAAAAAAAATACATCAAGTAAATATGATATTCGAAAAATGACATGAAAAAGACTTGTAGAAGAACTACCCAATGGTAGCACTCCTGTAACTAATCTAAACTAGAAGGTCTCGGGGAAATCTCCTTTTCAGACGCCTCGGAGGATTGTCGGGAATCGAAGAGGAAGAAAGGATTGAAACTAGAGGATTAGGGTGGGAATGGAGTTTATCATGAAAGGATTGGTTTATATTATTTGAACTAAATAAAGATAAAATTCTTTTTTAATATGTCTGGATACAACTATATTATTTTGGAAGCTAAAATACTAATCAAAATATATATCTGTGGCGGTCGTGAAAAACTAGATAACTCGAGTTATAGAAAAAATGAGTCAACTTCACGCAACGCTCTCTCAGACCTTCTCCTACGTCGTATTCAATTGGTTAAAGAAATTTCTTGGTGGAAGAAATTTCAGGTGGAAAGAAAGCTGTAATTAATAACTCTATTTTGGTATTAAGTAAAACTTTAAGTCGCTCACCTGTAAAATGAAAGATTTGACTTTACCACTTATTCACGACCACATGATTTTTGAAAACAGTGTATCATTAGAATATGTTGATTTCTTTTTGAGCTATTTCCCGACGCGAGAGTAAGAGTGGCGCTTTCTGATTACGGGATATCCTATGCCATTAGGAAGATCAGAGAACTCCCCGATGAGCGGGATATCCACCTCCTAGAATTGGCTAAAAGGTTGAAAGCTCTTAAGGAAAACAGACTTCTGATTTAGGCAGAACTATCTACAGTTTGAGGTCGCATTCCTCGATACTTGATCTAGTCCTTACTTCGAGGCCCAAGTCATCTTTCAAAAAAAGTTTCATGTGAAATAAACGACGATATATATATATATATATATATATATATATATATATATATATATATATATATATATATATATATATATATATACAAATACACATATTTTTTCCCTTTATAATAAAAGTGTTTCAGCAAATAACTTGTACATTTATGAATGAACGATATTTTGGTACGAAATATATATGTATAACGGAATAGATACAAATTTATCATTTGCCATTAAGACATTCCAGTTGTAAGGTAATATAAATATAAACAAAATAGTGTACTTTAATAATATCAAAGTATAAATAGTATAGATCAGCGGGTTAAAAATCTATTGGGTTGTTTTTATAGTTTCTGAAATACATAAAGGATTTTGCAGGTCTCTGTTAAAGTTTTCAGCTTGGAAAACATGTCCCGAGGAAGACCTCCATAATAGACAACGATGTCCTCAAACATAGAGTAGAAGGAAACCCCTACCAAACAGTACTCTCAGCACAACTAAATGCAAGTGCATCTACCGTTTCCAGACATTTAAAGTGTATTGGAAAATTAAAAATCTCGATACATGGGTACCTAATGATCTCACTGAGCGTCAGCAAGACCCCATGTTTCAAAACATCCAATTGAAAGAACTGGGCTAAGAAGTTCTTCCGCACCCACCATATTCTCCCGACTTGTCTCCAACAGATTACCACCTGTTCAGGAATCTAGACAACTTCGTCAAAGGAAAACTTTTTAAAAATGAGTTTCAGAGTTTTTCAGTTCGGGGATAAAAAAGTTGATGTCGCGTTGGTAAAAATGTGTTGAAAAAGAAGGTAAAGACTTCGAATAAAATTATCTTGTTTTCATTTTAATATAAATCCTTTACCTTGAAAACGGACATTTCATGTGACACAACCCAATAATTTCTATTGTATTAATATTTAATTTGAAACAAGTGATTCCATCAAGTTAATACTTTTTAAAAACGTCATTTCAAGAAGGGCGTTAAGTAAAAACCGTGTTATACGCAATAGTGAACGTAATTTCGATATTTCACTTCGGAATTTCGCCTATATAAAAATATGCACCTGACTTACTTAGGCAGAAAGTTATATGCATTATGAATACCTAAACTTATCAATACGACCTTAGCCTAATCTTAGAGATTCCTCAGCCGTATCCCCTTACCCCGATGATCCTGGACGGCAGAAGATTCCTCCTGGGGACCAGCTGTTGGTAGCAGATGTCCGCCGACCCAGAATAAACCGGGATCGAGGCTGCCTGACCATATCCCGCCTCTGGGAAAGCATCCGGGGCTCGCGGTTGTGGTGCCCTAAAGGGGACCAGTGCTCTTTTTCACCCTTGTTTAGCCGCTCCTCCGCCTTATCACTCCTGCCTCTATGTCTTCCTGCATATGTCCGTCCTTTAGGTCTCTCAGCTCGCTGGCTTCTTCAATTCGCTTCTCAAGTCGGCTCATGTCGAAAAACGGATCGAGAACGAGCGAGATGAGTATTTTTTCGCGCCGATATGGTATATTCATAATCTTTAATGAGAGAGAGAGAAACAGTTCTTTATTAAGTAATATTACAATCAGTCCAATTTAGGACATTTTTATATACAAAACAATAAATTTATATAATAATAATACAATATACATATACACAAAACAAAATCAATAAATATATTATACAAAATAAAATCAATAAAAATATTACACGAAAAAAAAAATCAATAAAAATATATACAGAAGTCACTCATACCTATATACAATCCTCAAGCATACAGCACGTGAGTGGAGAATCTAGCCAATGCTAGAACTCCAATATACATGTTACAAGAGATCTCGAGGCCACTGCCGTTTCAACCTTCTAGGAGGATGCTAAGGATGTGTGGAGCTGGATAAGGATTGAGCTAGGGGATTAGGGTGATGGATAAGGTTCTAATGGAATTTAGAGAATTTTAATGGTATAAGGTCTAAAATAAATGGAACTAGACAAACGTTCAAAACTTCCAGTACATTACAAAAGACTCATCTACATCACAATTATCAGACCTATTTGGACATATGGAATTGAGCTTTGGGACTCTACGAAACCATCTAATTCCTCCCGCATCCAGTCCTTACAATCCAAAATCCTTCGCAAAATCCTGAATGCTCCTTATTTTGTCACAAATCAACTTCACCATAATGACCTAAACATCCCATTTGATGCAGACATAGCCCGTGATAGATACTCCTCTTTTCATTCTAAACTCCCTGCCCATACAAACCCACTTGTCCGTAATTTATCTTCCTCAGATATCCCTGATAACCCTCCAAGGTGACTGAAAAGAAGGTGGCCTCGGGACCTACTGTATTCAAATAGTTAGTGAAGTGCTACCACAGGGTGGTTCTTTCTCAAGACATTTTCATGACTTTTTATATTCATTCTACATATTTACTTATTGTATTCTTTAGTAAAGTTGTAAATTACTATAAATAAATAAAAAAAAAAATAAATGGAATGGTGGTCGTGTTGTAATGGTTGGTGACATAATGAGGGCATTGACTATGTTTCTTAGGACTTTAGATTAAAAGGATTGAATGCGTTTGATTTTTGAAAATTGGCTGTCCCCCCAAAAGTTCAAGTCCGTAGGTACCAGATAGGTTTCAGTACTGTCTTGTATATTAGCAGTTTGTTTTCTATAGATAATTTAGGATTTCTGTTCATTAGTCTGTATAATTGGCCTAAATCGTCGATTAAGTTCTTGTCGTTTAAGTCTAGTATGTGGGTTCCAAGTTAATCGTTAATGAGATATTAAATTCAAGATGTAGTTGAAGATCTATCGTACGTTGTTAAGATTAACTGACTAAAAGATGGGATTTTTTTTTTTTTCTGGTTTGGTATTGTATATGTAGTCTATGAAGTCTTTCTCAGTGGATCCCAGAGTATAGGAAGATTATTTTAAATATCCCTAAAGAAAATAATAACCAAACCTTGCATTATGATAAAAATCACTCATTTGAGGATGTATAGTCGACTGTTACTGTTACTCCCATTAAAAAATCCTAAGACCACCTTGGGTTTGAACCTTACGCTACAAGTGAACCGAAAATATACAATACAGAAAATACATTTAATTTCCTAGCTGCATGTCCGATTCTGTCTGAAATTAGAAGAAAATTGTTTTGGAAAGAATTCTCTAAAGCTGATGATGTAATAAAATGCCTCAATGGTGATAACTGGTTGTCTGTATACAATTTTTGTAAAATAGCATGGCCTTATAGATATAGGCTTTTTTAAGAATTTAATTATAATTAAAAAAATAAAATAAACATTTAAAAAAAACTAAAAAAAAAACTTTCTAATATGTGATATTAATTGATCATTGTTATTATTTTAATTTTTTTTTACTGTTGTTTTATTTATAAGTTAATACAGTTAGAAGTTGAATAGAATCATTAAGTGACCTGCTTTTGAATATTATATAATTTTTAAAACTTTACAGATCGGCTTCGGACTGACGGTCTAAAAGACCGTAGTACTACAAATGTTTTTTATATTTATTTTTTTTTTTATACTCCCATTAAAAAATCTTAGAAACACCTGTGGGTTTGAACCCGGGACCTTTGTCATAGGAGGCTGTTATGCTAACCACCATGCTACAGATAATCCCTAAATTTAGGATAGGAAGAAAAAATTGAAATAACCACGTTAAAAGATTACTACTGTTTACGCGCATTGCGTTGAATTCATTAATAAAATTAAAGAAATGTTTTCAGAGAGGAGAGACGTTTGGCATTGAGGGAACGTTGTTCCTGAACTAAATATAAACTCATCTAATTTTACCTTAATATTAGAACCCTATACTAAGCAAACCAACTGCTCACTGTTAAGATCCGAAAACGGTCGATCAAGATATCTTCGCCCCAGTCACCAGGCGATTCACAAGTCAAAGGACTCGAGACAAAATTAATAAGGGGTGGGGGTAATATATTTTCACTTTTAGTGTTATTTAAAGAAAGAGCCGGTGGGAAAATGCCCCACTGGATCCCTTCCAAAAGAATTGGGCCAGAGGAGGTTAGTCATCATTGAAGGAACGCAGCTGACACTGTCCCTCTACGGATTATAGTATTATTTATGGATGAAAGAAATTTTAAACAATTATTTAAATTTTTTATCATCCATGTTTATCGTATGAATTGGGTGCCATAGATCAAATTATACGGGCCAGGAAATGTACTTTATTTTTGTAATTTCTTCAGAAAGCGTTGTATTTTTATGTGCCAACATAAAATATTATATTATGGTAATAAAATTTATACATAAATATAAAATATTTATTATTATGGTATCCCATGCTAAAGGTCACGGGTTCGAGCCCGCAGGTGGTCCTAGGATTTTTTAATGGGAAGTAAAAAATCCTTAGTTACGCCGTCCTTCGGAGGGGACGTTAAAAGGTGGTCCCGAGCCTGTACGATGTCAGGTACTCGTTAAAGATCCCTATCCTAATAAAACCTGGATAGGCAAAATTTAGGACTCCCACTGTAGCATCGTCCGATTAGCCATAGTAGCATAAAGTGACGTTAAATAAATAAATTATTATGGTATTCATCTAGCATTGGTCTAGTTATGTCTTATGAAATGCCAGTGAATACAATTCTCTCTTTCATGCTTTCCTTCTCCAGACGACAGTTATTGCTTATTGTTTCCCAGATACTTAAATTTTTTGTAACCTTTATCTGCCCATATTTCGTCTCTATTATTTTTTGCCGTAGTAATAAACTCCGTCTTTTCGTAGGAAATTTATAGGCCTGCTTTTTCTGCTATTTCTTCTTATAATTTTTATTATAAATGAAACTTGTTTGAGTGAATAAATGTATTTCTTCCTACGTTTCGGGCTTTGCCATTTTTAAGGGATCTAACAACATCATTTATTTTTTTTTATTTATTTATATTTATATTTTAATTGGACAGATTGTAATATTGCTCAACAAAGAATTGTTTCTAATCTAAAAAAAAAAAAAAATTATATTTTATTGAATTTTACAACTGTATATTACATAAATACAATAAGTAAAAGTGATGAATTATAATAAAAGGCGTATAAGGCTTGTGAAGAAACTACCCAGCGGTAGTACTTCGATGTTTATTTAAGTAAGTAGATCCCGTGGCCATCTTCTTTTCAATCGCCTCGGAGGGTTGCCAGGAATATGTGAGGTTGATAGGTTGCGGACAAGAGGATTTATATGGGTTGGGAGTTTGGGATTAAAAGTGGTATATCTGGTACGAGAAAGGTCTGCCACAAATGGGATACTAAGGTCGTTGAGGGTGATTTTATTTGTGACGAAATAAGGAGCATTTAGGATTTCGCGAAGGATTTTGGATTGTAAGGATTGGATGCGGGAGGAATTAGATGGCTTAGTAGAGCCCCAAAGCTCGATTCCAAATATCCAGATAGGCCTGATGACTGTGATATAAATGAGCTTTTTGTAGTGAATTGGAAGTTTTGAACGTTTGTCTAGTAAGTGTTGTAGTAATCGGTATCTACGGGCAGTTTCTTGTCGTTTCAGTCTCGTGTGAGTGTTCCATGTAAGACGTTTGTCAAGATGGAGTCCTAGGTATCGGATTTGTTCAACATGTATGAGTGGCGTATTATTAAAGGATACGGTAGGGCAGGAGGTCATCGGTATTCGACGATGGACGCCCATGGACCGACGCCTTCTTAGCTCACACAACCACCCTGAAGAAGGCCTATAATTTAGGCCGAAACGTCGGCACCAATAAATTAAGTTTACGCTTAATTGTGTGTTGAATTGACTACACCCTCAACCAACTTCTCTCATATATATATTTACATGTTTGGCATTTGTAATTACATGAAAATCCTAGCCCTAGTTATAACCCAATATAATCCCATTGACAATATAGGATTGTTCAGGGATCACTTATTGTGAGGGTATCATTTATTTAAAAAAAATAAATAAAAGATAAGCAACATAATTTTTACGTATCTTTAGTATTCCTTTATATTCCACATGTATAAAAAAAAATCTGGTGTGGACAACACACGACTTTCACTTACCTCCATTTTTAAAATCAATGAAAGAATTTTCAAAAACAGTTAGAGATAAAAATACGTGAAACCATTAAGGAATTAATTAAATTGTATTTATATAGAAACATGTGTTTTATTAAAAAATCTATTATATTATTATCTAAAATAATCAGTTAGTTTTATGTTGATTTCATCACTCTCTATTAACTTTTAAAAGCTTGTGTATGAGATAATATTTTTTCTAAAATCTTTAGCTTTCCAACGGTATATCATACATATATATTACTGCTCTTATGTTCAAAAACGAAAAATTGCATTAAAAAAAATATGTTTTCTGTTTTCTCCTTTAGTTGGGTATCGAATTTATTCAATTCATATATCTACCTGTTTTTCATCAGCGTTAACAAGGTAATCTAGTTATTTTTATTTAATCTACAAAATTAAAGGTACTTTAGAAGAAGAAATTTTAAAATATCGGCATTTAAGCCCTGTCAGACCATTTTAATCAGAATAAAACCTACATGATATTAAAGCCCATTAAATTTTACATTGATATAGCAAGTTTAATCAAAATCGTCGGTACCTTTTTTGAGAAAATCGAAAAAAGGTACAAAATGCATGGTATAAAGTGCCTCTTCTGGTAAGCTCATTTTGATGAAAAAGGTTTTGTAACGTCTCGGGCGTATAGTTGTTTTAAATATGAAATTTCAGTTTCATATGACTTACCGTTTCCGCCCGGGAGTTACCACACACACAGACCTTTTTGCGGGACTTGGTTATTTGGACTCAGGGGACCCTAAAACGTGTATTTCAGTTGAAAACTGGAATTCGAAAATTTTCTCGATCGCAATATTCCCCCTTACTAAATATAGTAAGTAAAAGTAAAAAATATACATTTTGTCACATTTTAATATAATACAGTAGGTGATAACAAGCCGACAAGGCTAATTCATGAACACAACTGGTCCAGTTTAAAATAGTTCATATACCGATAAAATACCCTTCGTACTCTCGCCGGTTACATTACAGAATATGGTATTTAAATGCTGCCATCGACTTGGAGAAGACCTCTTGAGATGGAGCGACCCCCTACGGCGCCCCTACAAGAGACAGATGGTAATCCTGAGGACATACTACGATCCGGTTCTAAGGTCACAGACTGTCCTTGTTTGCTGGAACGGCTGGGAATGGTGTTGCCGTTAGAACTCCTCCCTTGGAGGAACGATCGCCACCACGGCATAATCTTCAAGGGGCAGAAAAAATTGCCGCATGCTTCCAGATTCCAAAGATTCCAGGGGTTGACTTGGCAAATGCTAATTATGACAAGTACCAGGCTGATGAATAATCATGGAAAATTTGATTATTTCAATTAAAGCAAGTCAGTTGAAATGATATACTAGAATTTTTTTTTTATATCAATATATTCTAAACCACGGAAGATCTTATATAATTATTAAGGTAGATTTCGAGCTGAATAAAAATTCAAAATGGAAAATGAAAAATTCAGTACAAAAGACCCTATAAGTAATGAAGAAATTATAAATTATAAAACATTTAAATGTTTTATAAAAAATAAATTGTCTGGACTGTGAAAAATGTTACATAGGGGAAACGCCAAAAAAGTTAGTACTAGAACTAAACAGCACAAAAGTATTTGTAACAACAGTAAAAATATATTTATATATATATA
Organism: Piezodorus guildinii; assembly: GCA_023052935.1. NCBI lineage: Eukaryota > Metazoa > Arthropoda > Insecta > Hemiptera > Pentatomidae > Piezodorus > Piezodorus guildinii. Next base: position 211,197,921 of record CM041292.1, read on the forward strand.
TATATATATATATATATATATATATATATATATATATATATATATATATATATTTATAAGCAGTTGTATTTCAACATATCATACATTTAAAACATAAGTTTGATCTTATCTTGAATAGACAACAAATTTTGGAAATAGTCAAAAATAAACAAAATAGAGAAACCATAGAGGCTATATATGTCAATAAAAATATAGATAAAGCCGTGGATTTTAAAACTGACTCAAGACATTTAAGTTACCACTATTCTGATTTAATTAAAAATATAATATAAATAATTAATAATAAATGTTTTAAAGAATTTCACAATATGAAATAACAATAACCATATACAAGTTAAAAATTAGTCTAATCCTTAATCCAATTGAGGACAAAGATCTGAGCAATACTCTGGCTCAGATATGATGTTTTTAAATATTGACTTCATTTGTACTAATTTACCTAGCTGAATCTGTGTATTAGTGAAAATGCTGGGAGTTCTCAATATATAACAAGGTCATTTTATAATATTTATTTAACTAAGTACTATGTAACATTGTTAATTTTTGCTTTTAATGCCTCCTTCTGATTTTAAATTTGTTATTTAATAGTTTTAAATTTTGTTATCAATAGACGCCTAATTTATCAAAAATGTTTAAACCATTCACTTCAGTGCAGTATTTTTTAATGTAATAGTAATCGCTTAATTTACTTTGTAGACTTCTGAAGATGGGAGAATATCCCGAAACGTCATGCTGATGAAATAAACAATTGAGTATTTATGGAAGCATTTATTCAGCCCGAAATCTACCTTAATAGATTTTTTTTTTCTTCGCTACTCCAGAATTGAAAAATTTAGTATTTATTTTCATCATGAATTAACTTAAGTTATAAGTCATTTGATTTATAGTGACTGATATATTTTCCCGAGGGTTCTTTTTTTTCCGTGTACCATCTTTCCATGCAACGCATATTGTTATTACATAACATAAGTTGGCATATATATATATTTATATATTTTGAGGGGTCACCTATAGCATAGTGGCTAGCATAACAGCTTTCTATGCTCTCTATAGGTGGCCCTAGAATTTTTTTATTGGATTAAAAAATCCTGTGTTATGCCGTCCTTCGGAATGGACGTTTAAAAGTTGGTCCCGAGTCTGTGCGATGTCAGGTACCTGTTAAAGATCCCTATCCTAATAAAACCTGGATAGGCAAAACTTAAGACTCTCACTGTAGCATCGTCCGATTAGCTATAGTAGCATAAAGGGACGTTAAATGAATAAAGAAGTAAGCATTCAGGGAAATAGAAAAAAAAACACTCAAAGTACATTATGGGAAGAGACGTTTTAAAAAATCCTGGAAAAATTCAAAAAATGACTTATTTCGTTCTTTCCCTTGACGCTATATATACATTCGTGTTAATAGGAAACGCAACACTCAATAAAAAAATTCAAAATTAAATTATTACACAAAAATATAATATTATGTATTAAAAGCCCTGCTAGCGGAAACAGAGGAGGAAGCTATAAAACAGATAAACACCCTAAAAGAAATAGCTGAGAAAACAGGTCTCCAAATTTCCTACGAAAAGACAGAGATGATGACAACAAATGCAAGGTATGACAAGAAAATTTTGGCCACAAAATATGGACAAATAAAAGTAACCAAAAAGTTCAAATACCTAGGGGAGATAAGATGCAACAACGGGATAGATAAAGCAGGCCTAGATGAAAGATTAGCCAAACTAGAAAGACTGTACTTTGCAACTAGAAGCATGTACAGTAAGAAAAGTTTATCCTCCAAGGCAAAAATAAGGCACTACTGTACAGTAGTAAGACCAACAATATTGTATGGTATGGAAACAGTTTGCCTTCCGAGTCTTGAGAAATTTCTCAAGATTGAGAGAAAAATTCTTAGGAGGATTCATGGACCCAAAATATCACAAGAGGGCTACAGGCTAAAATCCCATGAAGAAATATATAGAAATTTAGAAAACCTTGAAGTAGTCATCAGACCTAGGAGACTGAGGTTTTATGGCCATATGGTAAGAATGAACAATCAGAGGCTGAACAAACAGATTTTTGACAAAGTTCTAGGCTATAAGAATATGGGTGGTCATGCAAAGGAAATAAAAGAGGAGCTCCATAGGTTAAAAGTCAAGAAAATAGACTGCTTAGATAGAGAGCTTTTCGGGAAGAAAATAAAAGAAGTTGGGGTTCTTACAGGAAAAACAAAGAAACAGAGGAGAAAATGGACAAAGGAGGAGCGGGAGGAACAGTCCAGGAAGATGATAGAATATTGGAGAAAAAGGAAGATGAAAAATGTGAAGAAGACAGAATGATATTCACGTGGTCCTTGATGGCCAATTCGTGATAAAAAAAATTATGTATTAAAAATTAAATAAGAGGACATAAATATCATTAACTAAGAAAATTATTTTTTTATTTCATTAATTTTAAGATATAAATACGCAGATTAAAAAAATAGAAGATTGGAAATTAATTACTATAAAAAATTAAAGTATAGGTGATGCAGTTTCTATGATCACGACTGTATAATAATTCCGTTAAGAAGGGTTGGTTAAACTGTTTTTGTAAGGTGTAGGGAAATTTTTTTCGGATTTCGTCTTACACGGAGAGAATTAGGGTATGTGTAGGTGAGGTGAAATTCGTCATTCGTAGGGGAAAATGAATATCACATACTTTCAACACATTTTCAATCGAATTTTCTATATTACTTCATCATTTATTATTTTTACCTTTTATTATAAATTATGTTTAATTTCTTAAAATCGAGTTTCTACATTAAAAAACATGTTTTTATGATGTGTATATTACACTTGTTTGTTTTGATATAACTTCATTCAGTTTTTTTTATGTTTTAAAACAAATATATTTAATGATACGAGGCATGTTTTTTAAGTAAGTACCGTTTTGGAATTAAAAAAAGACGTGCAAAGATATCGCAATAATTTTATTTTTACATGAAAGCCTGTACTTGAATACCCTCTTCAAACAATTCTGCCGCCTGACTTGTTAACCACTGCATCACAAATATTTTGACTTCGCTATCGTCTTAAAAAGAGGTGGCAAGTTGAGTAAGGGTATCCTTTTGCTGCATGACAATGCCCGTCCACATGTGGCTAATCGGACCAAAGATCTCATCAAATCATTTAAATGGGAAACTCTAGATCATCCTCCATACAGCTCTGATCTGGCGCCCAGCGACTGTCATTTGTTCCTGCACTTGAAGAAAGACCTGGGCGGTCGGCGTCTTCAAGACGATAACGAAGTCAAAACATTTGTGATGCAGTGGTTAACATGTCAGGCGGCAGAATTTTTTTTTTTTTTTTTGAGGAGGGTATTCAAAAACTGGTGCCGCGTTTAATTCCGAAACATGCCTCGTATTATAGAATTTTTCTAATAGTAATATTTGATGTTAATATCCAAATTTATTTTTTTTTAAATTAGTCTTCCCTCTCTCCTGCTACTTTCGTGAACACATACAATACTTGCTTTCACCTCACCTACACATACCCTAATTCTCACCGTATATCGCGCTTTTGCGATCAACAATAGAAGACATCACTAAATCAGCTGGTGATTCTTCAAGTCCCTCTCAATTATTACACTTCATAGATATCAAGATGTTATCAGTCTCTATCTCAGGAGCGAATTAATAAAAGGTGGAGAAGAAATTAGAGAAATGATAGTAAATAAAGGGGAAAAAAACTTTAAAAAAAAAAAAAAACAGAAATGAAGAGGCCGTTATAAATGGGACTATAAATCTCCATAAGAAGGGAGTAGGGTGTGGACAGGAGCCGAAGACACTTTTTATCTAGGACTGATCCCTTTCGGTAATTGATTGAAAGATAAACGGAAGTGGGCCGGGGGGAGTTGGCTCACATTTTATTGCGTTTGCTGCGTGTGGGCCACCGTAAGTGCATTCCTCTCTTATCTGTTCCGGGCGGCCATCTTCATTCTGCGGTTGGGACTGGATCTGCGGTGCCCTATAGCGCCATCTATTAGCGGATTGTCAATCGGATAGCCGCTCTGACGTAGTCGGGGGTTCGAAACCCGTTCTCGGCTATACATCCTATCTCGTCTTTATTATACAATATTTTTATTTTTTATTCATGATTCTTTTAGATTTTTCAAGAACTCGGGTAATTTTTTTTATAAACCAATAATTGAATTAATTCTCGGTTCCAATGGCAAAATGGTATTAATCAATTTTTCTAGAAATTAAAGTTTTTCACTTTCTAGGATGTCATTCGTTTATGATTAGAAGTTGGCAAAATGGCATAATGAACAAATCACTTTCTTAGCATAAGCGAATGACACGTCAGAATATCTAGAATAAATGGCAAATTTCATTTAGCCATCCGAGCACAGAATTGTAACGTATGTTCCTTTTTTTAAATTCGGATTGAAGCAGTATTTATTAATAGAGACGCTATTAAAGTCACCTATATCTTACCTCGATGAGGTCTTCTGAGGAGTTATATGTCCACCATTTTTTTAATTGTTTTTATTAGTATATACTATACAATAAAAGGAATAAACCTTTAATGTAGTGGCTAGCATAACAGCCTTTTATGCCCAATGTCGCATGTTCAAAGCTGATTTAACAAGTGGCCTTAGGATTTTTTAAGTGAGTGAACTATTATTGGTTATGCCGTTCGTCGGAGGAAACGTAAAAAGGTGGTCCCGAGGCTGTGCGATGAAGAGGAAAACTAAAAAAACACATTTTTAATGCAGTTTTTTTGTTTTTGAGCATAAGAACAGTAGACGTATGATATACCGTTGGAAATAGAAAGGATTCAGAAAAATATTATCTTATACACAAGCTTGTAAAAGTTAATAAAGAATGATAAAAAGCCGATAAAACTAACTGATTATTTTAGATAATAATATAATAGAGTTATTAATAAAACACATGTTTCTATATTAATTCAATTTAATTAATTCTTTAATGGTTTCACTCATTTTTATCTGTAACTCTATTCGAAAATTTTCTAATCGATTTTAAAAACGGAGGTAAGTAAAAGTCGTGTGTTGCCCGCACCAGATTTGTTGTTGTTTTAATTTTAAGGGCAAAAAAACTGCTGATGGTTATTATCGCCCTTACATCTTTACAAAAAACAAAACAAAAAGTAAAACGATTTACCGAAATTAAGATAGCAGAAAATAATTAAGAGAAAAAAAACAACGAAGAAAATACTAAAGCAAATAGATAATGCAATAACATAGACAAATAATAAAAATAAAAGTTAAATGAAATTAATAATAATGATAAAAAATAAATAACTAATAATAATAACATAGACAAATAATAAAAATAAATATGAATAAAAATAAAATAAATGAAATTAATAATAATAATAATAATAGTAAAATAAATAAAAGATAAAATAAAATATGAATATAATAATAATAATAATAATAATAGTAAAATAAATAAAAGGTACTATATCCATCCTAGGAAATTTTACAGGAAGCGCGAAAATCTCTTATTACTATATTATTAAACTAGCTAATTTGGGTCTTTTTGACTTAAAATTTAGAATTATTTTTTTACTATAATAATAGCATCATATTAAAGTTATGAAATGATTTTTTTTAGAATGATTTGGAACGAAAATAAATGCGAAATTAGTACTTTTAGAGGGGTCACCCATAGCGTAGTTGCTAGCATAACAGCTTTCTATGCCAAAGGTCGCGGGTTCAAACCTGCGGGTGGCCCTAGGATTTTTTAACGGGAGTAAAAAACCCTTAGTTATGCCGTCCTTCGGAGGGGACGTTAAAAGGTAGTCCCGAGCCTGTGCATTGTCAGGTACTCGTTAAAGATCCCTATCCTAATAAAACCTGGATAGGCAAAATTTAGGACTCCCACTGTAGCATCGTCCGATTAGCCATAGTAGCATAAAGTGACGTTAAATGAATAAACAAACAAACAACAGTACTTTTAGAAAATGACCGCATTTCTAAATCGCGTTTTTTAAGGACTTGAGAATTCATCAGATAACATCTGATAGAATATTTAGATTAAACTAAATGATGAGAATACAAATATGTCAAAAAATCAATTTCGTAAAAAATGTCCTTTTGGAAATCAACGTCTCAATTGATAATACAAAAAAAAAAATACACACATATATATATATATATATATATATATATATATATATATATATATATATATATATTACACGTATATACCGCACCAGATTTTAATGATTATGTTCAGTAAACGATTTTGTTTTCATAATAAATTTATTAATCAATTCGAATAACACCGTTCAATCAACTCACATATTACATTTATCGTATCTGATAAATGATTTTAGAGGTGATAGTATTACAAGAAAAAGAGAAGAAAAAAATAATAGGTTCAGTAGCCGACAGTAGCGTAGAATAGGCGTTATATATATATGAGTAGTAAAGGGAGAAGGGATAATGAGACAAGATGAGAACGGAGGAGAACTAACACTAAAACTGATTGAGTCAATAAAAAAGAAGAAAGAAGAAGAAGAGATAGAGGAAGGAGAGTCGTGGCTTACCGATTAGAGGATTAAGGTCAGGAGTATCACGATAGCTCCTGGCACCATTAGCCTCCCGATAATTGTGTACAAAACGCCCCATTCACACTCTTCTCCATTCATCCCATCTTCATTCATCCTTCTCTCCTCCCCGTATCTTTACTCCTTCACTCTCACTACCTTCTTCCGAGAGTCTTTTGATATATCTTTTCGCCGCGAGCGTCCATCTTGCGATACCATCTACGACGCCTGGGGCTTAGTTACCTTCGGGGAATATCATATTCCATTTCTTCTTTCTTGTTTACCGATACAAATTTAATTCCTCTAAACATAAAAAACAAAAAAAATATGATATCATTTTATTCTTATTTTATTTATTTATTTTTTTTTTATAGCAGAAATTTTATCGGAGCTATACGTGAATTAAAATAAATACACCAGGTTATTGTTTTTTTTTTTTTTTAATTAAATATTTATTTATAAATAAAAAAAAGAATCCTTAAAGAAAGTTTAAAAAATAATAATATGTATTAATTTGTATGCACTGACTCTTTTTTTTTTTTTTTTTTTTTTTTTTTTATTTACTTATTGAGATATATTACAATTTGTTTCTATATGAACATCAGTAATAGTGATATAAGATCCCATTCACACAATATATACAGTATACAATGATAAAACCAAATTAAATAAAATATAATATATATACAAAATAAAAAACAAACAACAACATATAATTGAGATAAATACAAATAAAATAATAAAATGGAGCGGCGTGGTCTAATGGATAGAGCGCTAATCTACTGTGCTCCGAGTCCTGGGTTCGAATGCCGGCTATGGCAGAATATTATTTATTCTCTTTTCTTTTTTAATGTTTTTGGAAGTTTTCTTAATATGAACATTTAAAAAAGCACACACTGCCTTTCATTCCTCACCCAATCACTTTATTTCACAAGTCTTTTATCATCTTTTCATACTAGTCGACGTTTCGGGGCTGTTTCCCCATTTTCAAGACTGAAACAATTTTTTTATACTTTCATTAGTGAATAAAATTACATTATTTAAATGTTTGTCTTTGAAAAATCAAGCTCAGCAATTTGTCATAATTATTTTAAAACTAACAAACATTAATCACCTTATTCCTTTTTCATTATTATACAATTGCTACATCATTTTTCACCCTTCATTCCATCTCATAGCACACTGCTACTTGTCTATATTGGCTCACTGTTTCCATTATTTTTCTATTTTGAACTTTGTACCTTTCCAGTATTCCGGTGTAATCCTTGTGCTTTTTATTTATTTTTATTTTTACCTCTATTAATTATTTGTCCTAATTATGGTTCTTGGGCTATTGTTTTATTTATCTTAAAATTTTATCATATTTATGATATCTGTGTAATATGTTCCTAAGAATGTAGTAATGTGTGCTTAATTTTTCAAAGACAAACATTTAAATAATGTAATTTTATTCACTAATGAAAGTATAAAAAAATTGTTTCAGTCTTGAAAATGGGGAAAACAGCCCCGAAACGTCGACTAGAATGAAAAAATGATAAAAGACTTGTGAAATAAAGTAATTGGGTGAGGAATGGAAGGCAGTGTATGATTTTTTAAATGTTCATATTATATATATATATATATATATATATATGATTGTCTATTTATCTTGGAAGAGAAAAAATTATAGTTCTTAACTACAATTAAGAAACTATTAGAATAAGAATAATTCAAGGATCGAGGAATTTATCTATTGTCGTAAGAATCGAATCGTTGCGGTTTCGGTATTTCCTTAGGCCGATCGTTACCAGATTTTGAACAATTTTCTATTTTGAAATAGTTGCGTTGCGTCCAGTGTCCAAACTTTGTGGTAATTTCCTGAGAAAGGCGAACCAAATCAGTTATCTGAGACAATCGACCTTCGAGGGTGTGTCGTACAGGTAGGAAATGTCTCAGCCGGGTCCGGACTTCGGGCGGACGTGTCACCACACCTCAGGACGACTACGTCCAGGGCTTTTAGCCAGTCAAAACATCTTCACCAAAATTACAGGAGAAAAAATAGGAACAAGAAACTGGACTTGGGGGATTTAAACCTCCAGTGAGGGGACTAATTATATATATATATAGTTTAATGTCCTCATATATTTATTAAACAATTTTCAATAATAAAATATCTATTTTTTAATATCATTGATAAATTAGAATTAAAAGTTTGATTAGGCTGAGATCACACTTTTCCCTATATTTGGGTAGTCTGGTTGTGCCTTAGTGTCTCCATACCTCAGGATCGCCCCTCGGCTGAAATAATACAATTAATAATATTATACAGCTGGGGTTCGAACCCGGGAGCTAGAAGAATGTTTACATTGAATTAAATATCATTTTTATTGGATTTAAATTTAAAAAATAAGTGTAACTGCAGGCTTTGATACATACATACATATATATATATAAACAGTATAATTCATGAACGATTGAGATATTTAATAGAATTAGATTACTCAAATAGAGAAGTCTCGAAGGATATAAAACTGACAGAGAGGAAGGATGATGAAGGTGCGATTACCGTGAGCAAGATCCGTAGCCCCATTTAATTGTTCCAATCTCCCTGATACATCAACACTCTGTATTAATAATTTAGAGTATAGTTAGCCTCTCCTAATTACACACAATTGGTGAATGACCTTAGGCAGTCTCTGCACGCTACGGGTCCTCTGTACTTGCAGTTCGTCTACTTACCGTTCCAGTTAGTGTAATATGGTAGGTAATAATATTGCTTGATTAGAAATAGAAATAGAAAATAATTTTTATTCTGGGACTGGGTCGCCTAAGAATAACAGGTTTGTACAGTTAAATTATACAACATGTCTGGCCGACAGACAGAGGGAACATAATTATTATGGGTTAATATGTGTGCGTATATCACACACATATATATACAAAAATATATGTATACAATGATAAAATAAAATAAAAACAATTCTTATAAAATATTGTGTTGAACAAAACTAAAATAAATTAATAGATAACAGCGTTTAAATATAGACAGTGAACAATTATTACTCTTCTTTCAAAGTGTGATTTTTAAGTGTCTTTTTTTGGTATAATAAAAGGTATTGGAAAAGTTGGGATTTGAATGAGGAGAGAGAAGCAGCATGACGGATATGAGTAGGTAGAGAATTCTAGAAAGTAGAGGAGCGGACAAGGAAGGAACGATCAAATGTTTTAGTCCTATGGGTAGGAAAGTAAAGGTCGGAATGGCGCGGTCTTGTTTCAAGTGAGTGGACTAAAGATTTAAATTGTAGGAGACTGTGGGTGTATGGAGGGTGTTGGGATTTAATGATTTGGTAAAGGTATGATCCTAGGAAATATTGTATCTTGTTCTTAACAAGAATGATATTAGTAAACATTGTATTATTGTATTGATTAAAAATACTATATGTTTAAATACTATTGGGGGCGGCGTGGAACGAGTGAATAGGACACTATTCTTCAGTCTGTGGTTTGACACTAGTCAAATCCTGGCTGTGGCATTGTGATTATTAAATTTGTCATTTTAGCTATGGGGTGACCCTACGGTTTGGAGAACCTCTTTGGGCCCACCTAGCATTCATAAACACCCCCTAAATTGAGGGGAAAACCTGGTTGCTGAGCGGGATCTCGGCCTAATCAACTCATTGCATGTCTGTTGGGCTAGAAATAGTACGAATTCCTATATGTACTTATGTCAACACCCTTCATGAGTTATAGGGTTATAGGTAAATAAAACAAGAACTTTTAAAAATCGTTTTGATAAAAATATTGTGGCGCCCGAACACGACTTTATTGAAACAGTTCCTTCTTCTTCTTCCAGTGGCGCGACAGGCTGTGTAGGCTCTGGGCCTCGTGGTGTCATCTTCTGGGAGATTACACTCACTTATTATCGATGCATTTTTTAGTGCAGGGTCATCACTCCCTACGCCTAATTTTGTGGCCCACCATTTGTCTGATGGGTCTCACATGCCGGAGGGGAGACTGTGAGTGAATCCCCATTTGTTTGTTTATTTATTTAACGTCACTTTATGCTACTATGGCTAATCGGACGATGCTACAGTGGGAGTTTTAAATTTTGCCTATCCAGCTTTTATTAGGATAGGGATCTTTAACGAGTACCTGACATCGCACAGGCTCGGGACCACCTTTTTACTCCCATTAAAAAATCCAAGAACCAGTTGCGAGTTTAAACCCGTGACCTTTGGCATAGGAGGCTGTTATGCTAGCCACCTAGCTACAAGTGATCCCTAATCCCAATTTAATTACATCCTTATAAAAGTTCGAAGTTAATATTCACAATCTTAAGCATGAGAGACTAGCGCGCTAGCCACTCAGCCACGGGATCCCTAATGAAACAGTTTATATAATTATATTTTGTTTCTATTTAAAAAATCAATATTTTTTCGGTACCGTTTCAATTAGTCTTACTTTTTAGCTTTATTTATTACTTGTATTTGACATTCCTGAAAATTTATTCCCATCTTTTTAGTGTAATGATACTATCGTCTTGTTTATACTATTTCATAGGTTTATATATTTTTATTAGCATAGAAACATTGCTGGGAATAATCATCATCCATTTGCTGTTAATCCCAGAAGTCTAAAGCGTTCTTGACAAATGTTGCCGATGTCGTTGTGAGTTCCTAGAAATAGAACTTGGAATCTTGTAAGAAGTGATATAAATGGCATTTCCATCAAAGGATCTGTCAAGTAGGGATGCAGGATCGGAAGGGTGTTGAGTAAAGGACGATTGCACAAAGGAGCGATCCTTGAAGATAATATAGAGAAATATAACTCGGGAGGTTGAGCTGCGTGTGGTCCATTGTTCCAGCAGGTGTATGGTAACTGGCCCTATTAAATCCTCTTCGCTTCTTCTTCCCATTCTTTCTATCTTCTTCTGATCCTTTCTACCTACATATCTGTAAAACGATGTGCATCTTTTTTACTTTCACTTACCTATATATGAAATATATTGTAAGGGAAATATTTTGCGATCGTGAATATTTTCGAATTCCAGTTTTCAACGGAAATACATGTTTTAGAGCCTCTTGAGTCCAAATAACAATAAATAAAAAATAAGTACCAAAAAATGGTATGTGTGTCCATGTGTTTGTGGTAAGTCTAGCGCAAAACCGAAAAGTCGTACGGAACTGAAATTTCATATTTAATCGAAAAAATACTTCCAAGATGTTACAGCAACTTTTTCATAAAAATCGGCCAACCAGAAGAGCACTTTATATCATGCATTTTGCACCTCTTTACGATTTTCTCAAAAACGACTCTAACCATTTTGATTAAACTCGCTATATCGATGTAAAACTTGATGGGCTTTAATATCATTTAAGTTTAGTTCTGATCGAAATAGTCTGACAGGGATTAAATGCCGATATTTTAAATTTTCTTTCTCTAAACTACCTTTCATTTTTTATATTTCAAAAGATTAGCCATATAATCTTAATAGCACTGATGAAGGACGGCCAAATATCAAAGTTGAGCGAATTTGATAAACAACTAAAGAAGAAAAGTGCAAACATATTTATTTACTCAATTTTTGTGTTTTTGAACACAAGTATAGTAATATAGATGTATAATATACCGTTGGATAGCTAAAGATTTTAGTTAAAATATTATCTGATACACGGAATATTAAAGAGTAATTGAGAGTGATGAAAATCCGATAAAACAATTTTTTTTTCCCTGAAAAGGGGAATTCATGTTGACCGTGCTGCCACTTGGCGGCCTGTCAAAGAAACAGAGCACCCCTAGTGTTGACATCTTGACATTGAGTTAGAGCTGATTACCCTACTAACGCTAACTGATTGTTGTAGATAAAAATATAATAGATTATTTAATAAAACATATGTTTCTATTTATATTCAATTAAATTAATTCTTTAACAATTTACTTTATCTCAACATCTATTTGAAAATTCTTAAATTGATTTTAACAACGGAGGTAAGTGAAATTTGTGTGTTGCGCGCTCCGGATTTTTTTTTATTAAATCGATTAAAACTGCAAAGAACTTCCAGTAACTTACGGGCCTTTAAAGGTTAACATAAGAAGTCACACTGAAATAATTTAAAGTGCCTTAATTTGCATAATGAATCCTATTTAATTACTCAATAAAATAAAAGAAAATAGAGCCAACTGAGCTCAACCATTCTTTTTTTCACCCCCAATATTTTTATATTTTACTAAAATATTCCTGCTGTCTTTACTGTCTGCAATAACCAAAATCATCTTATTTGGTACAAATATTAATCGGTTCGATAATCTCGAAATATATAAAAATTGTAATTCACATTATAATAATATCAATAACAAATTACTTCGTACGAATCAATGTATTTAATTGTTGTTCAGCATTGTTTGAGGTTCTTGATGTATAATGAATTATCTACAACTTACTATAATTCATAATAATGCAACTTACGGATTATCTGTTATGCATTAATTAGTTAAAACTTAGTTAGTTTCAATCTAAAATCCATCATTTTTGAAATTCATACAATAAAAATTGGTTTTTAAAAATGCTTGTCCGTCTCCGTATTGCTGGTACTGTATAGCCTGCCCCGTGTCCAACCCTTGCACCTTATTTATTTTCCACAATCGGAGAGTGTGCCTCGATTGTTTGCTAGTTTAAAAAAAAAATTAATAAACGAAATTAATTATGTATTGAAATATACAATAGAAGAATATAGAAAAGGATAATGATGGAATTAAAATAAATTAAATTTTATTTAATATTTTATTCCTCTAAAAAGTAATTAGAATTTATTCCAATATTGTTGAGAGTAGCAATGATGTGATGTAAAAATATGGTTTCATTCACGGGATATTACTCTTTTTGAAAGATAATATACTTTATTGCTTATAGTTTATTTAACTGTAATAAATATATATATATATATATATATATATATATATATATATATATATATATATATGAAATGAAATGAAAATAAAAGCGTGAAATTAGCAATGACTGAGGCTAGTGATTGGTAGGTGCGGAAAAGACGTTAAGATTCACTATTTCTGTCGGTTACTATCATCTGCACCGGGTCTGTTAATGTAACCGTAGAATGTTGACTGTTAGAAATGTCATTTAGCGCTGTTTTAGAATCGAATCCTGTAAACATTTGTATTTAAAATACATCTGTGGTGATACGTAATAGGGGCCTCCCTCGGTGTTTGTTTACTTTGAGGCTCAACTGCTTATCCATTCGATACCGTCCCCTTAGGCAGTTCACCGCAGCACGAGCTTTATCTAACTTATATCTTCTTCAGATATTATCAGCTATATCTGCTTGAGAAGTATTTTTATTTCTTTGATCTCAGAAGCTTTCAACTATGAAAATGTTATTTCACGATAAACAACTATCGATGAAACAGCTTTTAGCTTAGTTAGTAGGTGACGCACGTGAAATTTATTTTTCGAACGCACATATTTGAAATAATAAATAATAATAATAGGCTTAGCGAACCCGAAGGTTCGATGCCGATACCACCAAATTTCGCTTACACAGACTCGTCCAATGTTTACCATTCAAGCCCAAGCTCCCGAGATCAGCCTTAACGCAATCCTCCCATCTCCGCTTCGGCATACCTTTCGGACGCCTACCAGTCGGATCAGCAAATACCAACTTTCTCGGAATCCGCTCGTCATCGAGCCCAACTACTTTACTCGCCCATTTGAGTCTCCGCGGTGCTATCAACTCAATTATATTCACAGGGTACAAACTCCGCAATTCCGTGCAACCTTCTAAACTCCCCAGTGGCCTCATCTCTCTTCGGACCAAATATTTTACGCAATACCTTATTTTCGAAAACCTTAAGCCCGTTGTTCATCCTTCAAAGTAAGCGGCCACGTTTCACATCCGTAAAAACCGTTGGAAGAATAATAGTTTTATAAATTCTAATCTTTAAGATTTTAGATAGAAGCCGCGAACTAAGTAACTTAGCAACTGAATAATAACACGCATTTCCCACCTTTAAGCGGGACTTTATTTCTTCCTGGATTTCATTATTTCTAGTTATAATTGAACCTAAATACTTGAATTTCTCTACTTGTTCAAAAGTATCACCTGATACATCAATATCGCCAAGATCGACACCGTTTCTGCTACTAATGAATTACAATAACATGCAAAATAAATTACATATTGTTAATATCAGGAAAATATAAAAACATAAATATTTCAATTCCCAACACACTATTATTTTATTTTATTTTTTTAATTATATTTTCTTGAAATTTACAACTGTATAGGAATACATCAAGTAAATACACTGATTAAAGATAGTGTACATGAAAAACTGAAGAGAAACTGCCCATTGGCAGCACTCTAGTATTCAATCTAAACAAGAAGGTCTCGAGGCCATCTTCTTTTCAGACGCCTCGGAGGATTGTCGGTAATTGAAGAGGAAACAAGGATTAAAACTAGTGGGTTAGAGTGGGATTGGAGTTTGTCATGAAAGGATTGATACCTGATCAGCTACAAAGGGAATATTAAGGTCTTTATGGATAAACTTATTCGTGACAAAATAAGGAGCGTTTAGGATTTTTCGAAGGATTTTGGATTGTAAGGATTGGATCCGGGGAGAATTTGATGGTTTAGTGGAGCCCCTTAGCTCAACTCCTTATAATGGTCATGTAGATGAGTCTTTTGTAGTTAAGGGAAAGTTTAGAGTGTTTGTCTAGTAAGTATTGAAGTAACCCAAAGCGGCGAGCAGTTTCTTGTCGGTTCAGTCTAGTGTGCGGATTACATGTTAAACGTTTGTCAAGTAGAAGTCCTAGTTAGCGGATCCAATACACTATTAATTTTATTAATTGTTATCTTGTTTTTTCTAAGCTCTTGTGAAAGGCTACAATTTAAGATGAAAAGTCTATATAAAAATATCATAAGTTTCCCAAATTAGTAAGTTCTTTCCTGATGACCGCACCCCCTTGCTAAATCCGATGATCATGACACCTCATTTGGAGCGGCTGGAATATTACTTCTAGGATCGCCTCATGGATATTCCTTCCCAGAAGCGGACATTCATCCCTTGAGGACTGAAGGACAGGATGACAGGGTGGCAAAAAGAGGATGGTGCCTGGAGAGAAGGAGATTATCGCGAGGAGCACAGAGGGGATTTACCATCTGCGGCGTAGAATGTCATAATCAGGAGACCACACCGGGCGTTTACCTCGGCGACCAGTAAGGACGCGCTTCGACAAAAAGGGTTTTCTCTAACGGGACTCGATTCCAGATCCGGCGGCGACATTTGTTTTAGCTCGTTCTTCTTTAATTATTTATCTGCTGTCAGTAGTACGCTGAGCGCTGTCCTTCTTCAGGCTCTACGGTTCTCTCAGGGGTGGGGTGAGAGTTTAGTGATCATCGAGTGTAGTCATGACTAACTATTTAAGATTAACTTTTAAGATAAATACGTTTATCGATTAAAAAATTTATTATTTTTAGTAAAAATTATTCGAACCTGCTTTTTACTTTCACTTACTAATATAGTAAGGGGAAGTATTGCGATCGTAAAAAATTTCGAATTCCAGTTTTCAACGGAAATACACGTTTTAGGGTCCCCTGAGTCCAAATAACCAAGTCCCGCAAAAAGGTCTGTGTGTGTGTGTGTGGTAACTCCCGGGCGGAAACGGTAAGTCCTATGAAACTGAAATTTCATATTTAAGACAACTATACGCCCGAGACGTGACAAAACTTTTTTCATCAAAATGAGCTTACCAGAAGAGGCACTTTATAACATGCATTTTGCCACCTTTTTTAGATTTTCTCGAAAACGGTTCCGAAGATTTTGAATAAACTCGCTATATCAATGTAAAATTTAATGGGCTTTAATATCATGTAGGTTTTATTTGGATACAAATGGTCTGACAGGGCTTAAATGCCGATATTTTAAATTCTCTTCCTCTAAAGTACCTTTAATTTTGTAGATTCAATAATAATAACTAGATTATCTTGTTAACGCTGATGAAAAACAGGTAAATATATAAATTGAATAAATTCGATACCCAACTAAAGGAGAAAACAGAAAAAATATTTTTTTCTAAGCATTTTTTCGTTTTTGAAAATGAGAGCAGTAATATACATGTATGATAAACCGTTGGAAAGCTAAAGATTTTAGAAAAATATCATCTCATACACAAGCTTTTAAAAGTTAATAGAGAGTGATGAAATGAACATAAAACTAACTGATTATTTTAGATAATAATATAATAGATTTTTTAATAAAACACATGTTTCTAAATAAATTCAATTTGATTAATTCCTTAATAATTTCACGTATTTTTATCTCTAACTGTATTTGAAAATTCTTTCATTGATTTTAAAAATGGAGGTAAGTGAAAGTCGTGTGTTACCCGCACCAGATTTTTTATTTCATTTTTACTATTTTATAAACAAAATAAATTACAAATGATAATTTTGTTTCAAACTGATTTTCTTGGGTTAAGTTTACACCTATTTACTCTCTTTTATTCATAGGAATAATTTTAAATTAGTAAAACAAATGCCGTATAGTCGTTTCGACGGTCATAGCCGTCATTTGCTCCGGAAGAGGAAAAAATGACGTGATGAGCAAATGACGGTTATAGCCTTCCAGATTTTTTTTTAGAAAAACTATGGCCAAATGTGATAATTGTATAAAATATTTGAACAAACCAAACTATAAATAAAAGTAATGTGAAGACCCTTTAGAATAACAGATGACAATAAATATGGGCTTTGGGTTCTTACAATAAGAGCAACAATAACGGGTAGCACATGGGTGTACTGTTATCGCGCTAGTCTACTACCCCAAAGGTTGTGAGCTCGAATTCCAGTCCCGAGAGGACTTTTTCAAGTATTTGATTAATAGGAGATTCACTCACAAACACCCTCAGGTATGAGAGACCCGTCATGTTACAGATGACCACTCACAAAAATAGGCATAGGGAGTGATGACACTACACTATAAAATATCATCAAGAATTGCGGTTTGGAATCTTAGGAATCTTAAAGGGTCTTTAAGACATGTCGTGCCAATCTATGAAAAAAATATTTCAAGTATATAAAAAACAGCAATCAATAAAAATATAATAAAATGATAACTCATAATGCTATTGATTGTAAGAGGAAAAAATCTGGTACGGGCAACACACGACTTTCACTTACCTCCGTTTTTAAAATCGAAACCATTAAAGAATTAGTTAATTGGCATTTCTATAGAAACATATGTTTTATTATAAAATCTATTATATTATTATCTAAAATAATCAGTTAGTTTTATGTTCATTTCATCAATCTCTATTAACCTATTATCTTTTAAAAGCTTGTGTATGAGATAATATTTTTTCTAAAATCTTTAGCTTTCCAACGGTATATCATACATGTATATTACTGCTCTTATGTTCAAAAACGAAAAATTGTATTAAAAAAATATTTTTTCTGTTTTCTCCTTTAGTTGGGTATCGAATTTATTCAATTTATATATTTACCTGTTTTTCATCAGCGTTAACAAGATAATATAGTTATTTTTATTGAATCTACAAAATTAAAGGTACTTTAGAGGAAGAGAATTTAAAATATCGGCATTTAAGCCCTGTCAGACCATTTGTATCCAAATAAAACCTACATGATATTAAAGCCCATTAAATTTTACATTGATATAGCGAGTTTATTCAAAATCGTTGGAACCGTTTTTGAGAAAATCGAAAAAAGGTGCAAAATAAATGGTATGAAGTGGCTCTTCTGGTAAGCTCATTTTGATGAAAAAAGTTCTGTCACGTCTTGGGCGTATAGTTGTCTTAAATATGAAATTTCAGTTTCATAGGACTTACCGTTTCCGCCCGGGAGTTACCACACACACACACACACACACACACATACACCTTTTTGTGGGACTTGGTTGTTTGGACTCAGGGGACCCTAAAACGTGTATTTCCGTTGAAAACTGGAATTCGAAAATTTTCACGATCGCAATACTTCCCCTTACTATATATAGTAAGTGAAAGTAAAAATGAATGATAATACCTAACATAAAATAAATAAAAGACCTTTCAGTACATGTACACAGCTGTGAATAATAAATGAATGGGAAATTAAATGGAAAGGTAACTAAATAGACGGGATTTAAATGTGGAAAGGGTATTAGAATCACGGATATGAGAAGGAATTGAATATAAGTAGAATTTTCCTCTATTCAAATAAAGAGGTCTTACAAAATGGTCTATGTGTCGTTAGTCTAGTTTAAAAACCGGAAGTAGAACAAGTGTGCTCGCTAATCGTGTCAAAAAATTAATTTTTTTTTTTTTTTTTTTTTTTTAAATTTCCGTTATCTGGGACTCCAAAGGTTTAATATAGACAAGTTTCAGAATTTTGTTCCAGCTAAATCGGTCATATTTTCCACCGTGCGACGTCCAAATTAAACCTCTGTGTCATCGATAATCAAACTTTTTTTCTTTCCAGCGGAAATACTAACGACGCAGGTATTCAAATTAATGGATTTCTCGTAGAGGGTTTTGTGAAAGTTTTTACCCCGCATTAAGCCTCCATTGTTCCTTTCGGAACTCCTCATTCCCGCGCTTATAGACCTCATACGTCGCCTCGCTAAAAATAGGTTGTTTCCCACGGACAGGTAAGAACCGGGAGGAAGAGTGAAGAAGAAGAAGAAGAAAGAGAGGATGGAACACAAAAGGATAGGAAAGAGTGTTTAGCCTGTGTGGGCCTACACCTCCACAGAGATGTGTCACCGCGCTGCCTCCTTCGTTTGCATATCCTTCGGCTAATATATTCGTCTTCATGAGAACCACTTCCCATCCACGGCTTATAATTAGTTGCTTACCTTTATGGATTTATGCTAGTTCTTCGTCCTCAACGGAATGCCCCATCGAAGGCTCCAGTTGTTGTTTTGGTTTTAACGGCAAAAAACTGCGAGTGGTTACTATTGCCCAAAATATCTTCAGAAGACGATTCACTTACCTATGATGAGGGGAAAATAAAAAATCTGGTGCAGGCAACACACGACTTTCACTTACCTCGATTTTTAAAATCAATGAAAGAATTTTCAAATACACTTAGAGATAAAAATACGTGAAACTATTAAAGAATTAATCAAATTAAATTTATATAGAAACATGTGTTTTATTAAAAAATCTATTATACTGTTATATAAAATAATCACTAAGTTTTATCTTCTTTTCACCACTCTCTATTAACTTTTAAAAGCTTCAGTATAAGATAATATTTTTTCTAAAATCTTTAGCTTTCCAACGGTATATCATACACGTACATTACTGCTCTTATGTTTAAAAACAAAAATATTCATTAAAAATATATTTTTTCAGTTTTTTTCTTTTAATTGGTTACCGAATTCATTCAATTTATATATTTACTTGTTTTTCATCAGTAAAAACAAGATAATCTAGTTATTTTTATCGACAAAATCAAAGGTACTTTAGAGAAAGAAAATTTAAAATATCGGCATTAAAGCTCTGTAAAACCATTTTTATCCGAATGAAACCTAAATGATATTAACGCCCATTAAATTTTACATCGATATAGCGAGTTTAATCAAAATCGTCGGAACCGTTTTAGAGAAAATCGAAAAAAAGTGCAAAATACATAGTATAAAGTGGCTCCTCTGGTAAGCTCATTTTGATGAAAAAGGTTTTGTGACGTCTCGGGCGTATATTTGTCTTAAATATGAAATTTCAGTTTCATAGGACTTACCGTTTCCGCCCGGGAGTTACCACACAGACCTTTTTGCGGGACTTGGTCATTTGGACTCAGGGGACCCTAAAATGTGTATTTCCGTTGAAAACTGGAATTCGAAAATTTTCACGATCGCAATACTTTCCTTTACTATATATAGTAAAGTGCGTAAAATGGCCTGAATGTGTTAAATGAGGTGATATAAACGAAGGATAATATAGTTATTTTTATAGAATCAACAAAAACCGCAAACATTTCAGGTTCTTCATCTCTCATACTATTTGTTTCTCTAATTTTTAAATGTCTTTATTTTCTTCAATATTTTTACGAATAATTTAAATATCAAAACGTATAAAGGTCGGTTATAACTCTGAGATATGCATGACGTTGATGAGAGAAAATGTTCGCTCATAATGTACGTAAGTTATTCACTTTAATGACCAGAAGGTAAACTAGCGGCAGACTAACGTGAATGCAAAACATTTAAAGAATGCTCATTATATGCAACGGCTATTTGATTATATGATCCAAGAAAAAAACGACTTGCTCACGTGTCCATCGCCACATGATGTTATAATCCGTCGGTGCGTGTTTATTTGTCTTCCAATAATCATAGCGAATAGGATCGGCTACGAATCTCCATGCCTGATTCAAATTAGGTTATTTATATTTGAATAACAGTTTATTTATTATCTAGTATTTTTGTGGCGAATATAAAAAAAAAAAAAATTGGTCCAATAGTTTCGGAAAAATGCCGCGGATGGCGGACAAACGAATTTTTTTTTCTATTCGGATTTTATGCATCTTGAAACGTAAGCTATCAAATTTTGCGCAGGGGAATTTTTTTTTTTTTTTTTTTTTTTTTTTACAAAGGTTGATTATTAAAAATAATAAACCAAAACTAATAACAATTTAACATGTATCTGGGAGCCCCTACACACGAAATATGGATAAGATGCTCAATATATTTCTTTTTTTTTTTTAATTTATTTATTGAAATTTACAAATGTATGTTCATACATCAAGTAAATCGGCTACAATGATAAAACACATGAAAAAAAAACATGAAGAGAAACTGCCCATTGGCAGCACTCTAGTAGTGAATCTACACAAGAAGGTCTCGAGGCCATTGAGGCGGATTGTCAGGGATTGAAGTGGAAGCAAGGATTGAAACTAGTGGGTTAGAGTGGGAGTGGAGTTTGTCGTGGAAGGAGTGAAACCTGGTACAGGCCAAATCAGCAACATATGGAACATTAAGGTCTTTGTGGATGATTTTATTCGTGACAAAGTAAGGAGCGTTAAGGATTTTGGATTGTAAGGATTGGATACGGGAAGAGTTTGATGGTTTAGTAGAGTCCCAAAGCTCAACTCCGTAAGTCCAGATAGGCCTTATGATCTCAATATACTTAAATAAATTTCTTATAAATTATTATATATTATTTTTGCTGATACTGGTCGGTTTTGCTTTGATTGTATTCAGTTAGAAATTTGATTGTCCTTTAAAAGAGTACTTATAGTTTTGCATGAGAAATTTTGAGTTATTCGAAAACCAATTTTATTTTGTATTTAGAAAAATATGTTTTTTAAACATTTAGAGGGCGAATTTTCCCAAACCCAGCCTTATTGCACATCTAGACGGTAAGATGAACCTCTATAAAAACATTCAACTTCAAAAACATAGTCATTTTTGAGAAGCTACGGTGACCAAAATAACGAGTTAAATGACACTTTCTTTTATAAATATAGATGAATAAATATAGTTAAACTGAACCCATAAAGGGTTCAATGCATTCATCGACCAGACGGTGCAGTCTGCAGGAAATGATGCCACTATTAAGAATAAACTTATAATTGATCTCGGAAATCCTAAGATGTTAAACGGTTTTGTAAATATTTATTTTTGCGATGCAGCAGTGTATAAATATATATAGCCAACTAGAGGCAGAGAAACTTTAATTCTGTCGCAGCTATGTCCGGACTTACAAAAATACCGAACTCGTGAATCAGCCGGTGACCTCAACATATAACCACAATATTGTCAGAGTATTTTAGTCTTTTATAATGTCTTTATAATAATAGCTGACCCTGAAGAATTCTCATGTCATTTAGTTAATAAATATTAGAGCGGCAAAAATAACTGATTAATTTTTAGTGATACAGTAGTATCCGGGAGTTTTTAGTTGAAAAAAATAACAGGTTTTTTTACAATCCGACCTGATACTATATATCAGTCAGAAGTTTAAACTTGATAAGTCCGATTCCCGAGTTGTGCTAGCTGTCGTGCTGGTTAGTATTCTGTTATTTTTTATTAATTTTCTTTGCAGATTTTGAAAAACTGTTTTTTTCATATTAGATTGTACTGCTCGCCGCTTTAGGCTGCTTCAACACTTACTAGACAAACGGTCAAACCTTCCTATGAACTACAAAAGACTCATCTGCATGACTATTATAAGACCAATCTGAGCTTTGGGGCTCTAATAAACCATCAAATTCTTCCCGCATCCAATCCTTGGAATCCAAAATCCTTCGTAAAATCCTCAACGCTCCTTACTTTGACACGAATAAACTTATCCATAAAGACCTTAATGTTCCCTATGTTACTGATTTGGCCCGGACCAGGTATCAATCCTTTCATGACAAATTCCATTCGCACTCTAACCCACTTGTTTCAATCCTTTCTTCCTCATCAATTCCGGATAATCATTTAGACCTTAGACCTTCTAGTTTAGAATATTTTTAGAGTGCTTCAAATGGGAAGCTTCTGTACATGTATATCAAGTCATTGTATTATATAACACATTACATTTACTTGATGTATTTTTGTTAATACAGTTGTAAATACCAATAAAATAATTAAAAAAAAAAAAAAAAAAATTATACTGTGGAACACAAATTTTTTTTAATCAATCGATGCCTTGTTACTTATATAAAACAAGCTTAAAGATAAGGTTTCGTAAAATTAAATATTCTTTACTTGAACTTAAATTGGACATTTTAAGTAAATTATATTATTTTTTTTACATTAAATCTACAAGATCCAATTCTCGAATGTAAATAAATTCCTAATGTTGATTGAGTCTTGATTTTTTAATCCATAGGGTTAGTCCTCATGTGTATTTTAAAGATTGGTTTTGTAAGAATCACTCTCGTGTGTTTTCAAAAGTGATCATATAGAAATCATTTTTTTTTTTTTTTTCAAGCACAATAATTAATCGGACTTTACGTGATATCTGTATTATTTATTTGATGAACCCTCCCCTCCTCCCCCCTAAAAAAAAAAAAAAATATATATATATATATTTATAACATATGTATTAAATAATCCCATTTGTACGTATATTATATATTTTTCTACTTACCCAAGTAATAATTAAGGGATAATTAAAAATATGAAAGTAAAAATAATATAAAATAAAGAATTTTTTATTCGATATAAGTTAATATATTTTCTGTTGCAAAAATATCTTTTAATTTCAACATTTAATATTACTTTTTTGATTATTACTGTTATTTTTATAATTTTATCACTGATTTTTTTTTTTTTTTTATCTTCAAAATATTTTTATTCACACCTGTCAATAAATGTTGACAATCAGTGAATGTGATGATGTAGGAATGATAGTTGGCGTGGTAGGCATGATGGAGAGAAGATGCCCAGCGGCACCTCTTCCTATTACGGATTTAGCTTAGAAGGTCCCTCATCCAACTTCTTTTCAGTCTTCTGCGAGTATTGTCCGGCATGTTATTAGTGGACATACTTTGTATTAGATTGTTTGTATGTCCGTGTAAGTTGTTGTGAAAACGTCAATGATCTAATTTTCGAATTCCAATTTTCAACGGAAATACACATTTAAGTGTCTCCTGAGACCAAATAACCAAGTCCCGGAAAAAGGTCTGTGTGTCCGTATGTGTGTGTGTGGTAAGTCCAGCGCCAAAAGTAATAGTCCTATGAAAATGAAATTTCATATTTAAGCCAACTATACGCCAGAGATGTTACAGTACCTTTTAAACCAAAATCGGCTTGCCAGAAGAGCCACTTTATACCATGCATTCTGTACCTGTTTAACTTTTTCTAAAAAACGGCTCTAACGATTTCGATTAAACTCGCTATATCAATGTAAAATTGGATGGGGTTTAATTCTGTATCATGTAGGTTTCATTCTGATTGACATTGAAAAACTAAAAAAAAGTGAAAGTCGTGTGTTGCGCGCACCTGATTTTTTTAAAACATATAGAATAGCATGTTGACATCCCTTCATGCCCAACATATTTAATCATGTATTATCGTATATAACACATTTCTTACGTATTAATATATTTAATCACGTATAAGGGAAGCCCGTGGCTGAGTGGCTAGCGCACTAGTCTCTCATGCTACAGGTTCTGAGTTCGAATCCCAGTCCCGGCGGGGCTTTTATAAGGATTTAAAAAAAAATTGGATTCACTCACAACCTCTCCCCGGGTATGTGAGACCCGTCAGCCGAAGGGTGGCCACTCACAAATTAGGGAGTGATGACCTTACACTAAAAATTGCATCGTGAAACAAAAGTGTAAATTCGCAGGAGTTTACACCGCGAGGCCCAGGGCCTACACGGCCTGTCGCGCCACTGGAAGAATAATCACATATTATCACGAAACGATGAATTATTATGAAAAAATATAATTAAGACTTCTCATAGCTTTCACCCACGATTTCCATGACTTGTTAGGACACAGCTGTTAGGCACTTGAAATGAGTCATGTCTGAATTTTTCGTAGAAAGTGAATAATAAAGAATGTTTCTTTATTAATTTATAACTTATAATTAAAAAAATTAAAACTGATAAGTTTATGAGATTGGATTTGACGTAGTTGGGAGAGCCGTGGCCGTGTTGGGATTGTGCCGACATTGTGTAGCAGACACTCCCAGAACTGGTCCCCAACTGATCACTTTCTCCAACGGGCACTACTGATCACATCTCCGCAGCCTATTTCATCGTCTCTAGGTCCTTAGGTCAAGCAAACCTTTTATTTTATATTTCCGATACATTAAGGGAAAAAATCCGGTGCACGCAACACACGACTTTCACATACCTCTATCATTTATATCAATTTAAGAATTTTTAAACAAATTTAGAAACGAAATATATTTTTAGAGAATTGAGACGTTGATTTCCAAAAGGTACTAAAGGACATATTATACGAAATTGATTTTTTGACATATTTGTATTTTCTTCATTGAGTTTTGTCCAAATATCCTATTTTATTTTATATAATGAAATCTCAAGTATTTTAAAAACGCGATTTAGAAATGCAGTTATTTTCTAAAGGTAATAAGTACACATTTAGTTTCGATCCAAATCATACTAAAACATTTTATTCCATAACTTTAATATAGTGTTATTAATATTGTAAAAAAATAATTCTAGATTTTAATGCATTAAGGGTCAAATAAGTTGGTTTAATAATATAGTAATGAGAGAGTTTGGGGCTTCCTGTAAAATTTCCTAGAATGGATATAGTACCTTTTGGAAATCAACGTCTCAATTATTTGCATTGCATTTTAATAGAAACATATGTTTTATTAAATAATCTTTTATATTATTATTTACGTTAACTTGTACAAAAGTATGTATAAGATAATATTTTTTTCTAAAATCATTAGCATTCCAACGGTATATTATACATTTATAATACTGTTCTTAAGTTTTAAAAAAAAATGCATTAAAAACATATTTTTGCAGTTTTCTCCTTTAGTTGGGAATCGAATTCGTTCAACTTATATATTTAAGTGTTTTCCGATGCTAATCAGATGTTATGGTCAATTTTATAAAGTCTACAAAATTAAAGGTACTTTAGAGGAAGAAATTTTAAAATATTGGCATTTAAGCCCTGTAGACTATTTCAATCAGAATGAGACCTACATGATATTAAAACCAGTCCAATTTTACATCTATAGCGAGTTTAATCGAAATCGTTAGAGTCGTTTTTGAGAAAAGTCAAATAGGTACAAAATGCATGGTATGAAGTGGCTCTTCTGGTTAGCCGATTTTGATGACAAAGATGCTGTAACATCTCGGGCGTATAGTTGTCTTCTGGTTAGCCGATTTTGATGACAAAGATGCTGTAACATCTCGGGCGTATAGTTGTCTTCTGGTTAGCCGATTTTGATGACAAAGATGCTGTAACATCTCGGGCGTATAGTTGTCTTCTGGTTAGCCGATTTTGATGACAAAGATGCTGTAACATCTCGGGCGTATAGTTGTCTTAAATATGACATTTCAGTTTCATAGGACTTTTAGTTTTTGCGCACAGACTTGCCACATACACACAGAACTTTTTGCGGGACTTGGTCATTTGGACTTAGGGGACCCTAAAACGTTTATTTCCGTTAAAAACTGGAATTCGAAAATTTTCACGATCGCAATACTTTCCCTTACTATATATTCCATATATAGGTAAGGTATTAATTCAATAATATCCTAGATAATTACAGGTGAATGTAAGAAAATAGTTAGTATTCTGGGACTTCCCCTCCCAAAAAATAATGAATAGTATAAGTATAATGTGTCTGGATCCTTCCAAATACATAATTAGCTATATAATAATAATAAAAAAATGTATTTCTTTTCGGAGCCAACCCCATAACAAAGAAGTTGGTCACTACACTTCATATATCACAAATACAAAAATAAAAACAGCTGAAAACTATTTACATACGTCATTAATATGCGATAAATACGATATATAAAGCATGATTTTCGAAATCACATACAAACTAAAAAAAAAAAAAAAAAAAAAATACGAACGAATAATTTAAAGTAATCCTTTAATAATGTATAGATAGATAGAAAATAATTTTTATTCTGGGACAGGCTCCCTTTAGAATAACAGCTTTGTACAGTTTAAATATACAATATGTCTGGCCAACAGACACGATGAACATGATTAACTACTGTTTACAATAATTGATAAATTTGTATACAACACAAAATAAATAAAATAAAAACAATCATCAGAAGCTAATTTATGTTTAAAAAAAATGAGAAATATATGAGTTGATAACAGAATCCAAATTAAAAAAGAAGCAAAAAAAAAATTAAATAAAACAAAAATAATTAGTAACATTGTACTAATACTTAAAATAACATTAACTCTGAAATAATAAAGGATCTATATTAGAATTAATGAAAGATAATACAATTAAAACATAAATAAAAATAAAAAATACAAATATAAGTAATGAAATCTTCTAGTAACAAAAATAACGATATAAAAAACTAAACAAATACTGTAAAGATTGAACCAAAGGAAAAAATTATATAAAAATATATTTCATATTTCAAATATATGTCAGGCAGCGTCATTTTGGGATGATAGAAGGTGCTGGAAAAGAAGGAATTTAAATGTAGAAAGGGAAGGAGCATGGCGGATGTTTGATATAATGTATAGACATTATTAAAGATATACTGTCTTAAATATTCCTATGAATGCGACTTTAATTTTTTACTTTAATATTTTACAAATTTCTTATTCCCTTCACAGCAAATTAAAACTAATAAATATCATATGCCAAACGTCACGGGTTCAAATCCGCAGGTGGTCCTAGGATTTTTTTATAGGAGTAAAAAATCCTTAATTATGCCGTCCTACGAAGGCGACGTTAAAAGGTGGTTCCGAGCCTGTGCGATGTCAGGTACTCGTTAAAGATCCCTATCCTAATAAAACCTGGATAGGCAAAATTTAGGACATCCCACTGTAGCATCGTCCGATTAGCCATAGTATCATAAAGTGGCGTTAAATAAATAAACAACTAATAAATATAATCATACGGTAACTGTAAATTAGTTTATTACAAAGATTATGAGTTCTTTTAAAATTGTTTATTGATCGGAATATAGTCGTTTTGCAGTCAGAAATGGCTGCCATAATTGCGAAATCCACGACTTTTTGGAGCAGCTTAACCAGTATTTGGGCGGCTTCTTTTACCCGCTAGGGCAATTCAATATACTAAATCGAGACGATCAATATTCCCCTTTTCGGAACCAGATCTTAATCTGATTGTGTTTTTTAGAAGCCGGGCCTATATCCAGGGAAAACTTTCTCCGATATATATTTTATTCATTATATTTACCTTCTGTATATTTTAGCGACTAAAATTGCTTAATATTTGTTTAATAAATTTATAAATATATTACATTGATAAAATTAACAATATAATTATAATTGAAAGGATTTTTTTTCCCCTACACTCATATTGGAGTACATTGAATCAATTTGTTTTGTATTTTGTGTGCCTTCTTGTGTTACCTCTAATATTCTTTGATTTTCTCCATACTTCTTTTTCTTATCCTCTGAGACTACTTTTTTTTAAAAAGATATTATTCTCATCTTTTAACAACCTTCTCAAAATTATATAATTTGTAATCATATCCACAGTAACATTTTATTTATTCAAATAGATTTGAACTTGTCTGAACCATTTTCATTTTAAAAAAAAAACGAAAATTCATTTTAATTTAGCATTCGGTAAAATTGTTGGCCGGTGCGGCAACACTTTCTTCCAGGTTCCGGCTGTTTCGTATAATTATTTATTATTGGACTCCTCCACTCTTCAAAGGTTTACTTTGTTATATTCTAAGTAGTTTTATTTTCTGATATGTTTTTAAGAGAAATCTTTAAGTATTTAGGTTCAATGATAACAAGAAAAAATTAAATCCAGGAGGAAATAATGTCCCGTTTAAAGGCGGAAAATGCGTGTTATTATTCAGTTGCTAAATTACTTGGCTTGCGGCTTATATCTAAAAATTTAAAGGTTAGAATTTATAAAACTATTATTCTTCCGACGATCCTTTACGGATGTGAAACGTGGCCGCTTACTTTGAAGGATGAACAGCGGCTTAAGGTTTTCGAAAATAAGAGAGGTGAGGGCACTAGGGAGTTTAGAAGGTTGCACAACGCGGAATTGCGGAGCATATACCTTGTGAACGGATGCCGATAAAATTAGTATACGCTGAACCGACTGGTAGGCGTCCGAAAGGTAGACCGAAGCCTCGATGGGAGGATTGCGTTAAGGCTAATCTTGGGGGCATGAGTTTGAACGGTGATCATTGGATGAACCTGTGTAAGCGGAATTTGGTGGTATCGGCATTGAACTTTCGAGCTCGGTAAGCCTATTATCATTATTATTTTAAGATGTTAGGTTGCCAAGGGTGGATATGGGATACGCTTGGCTTGACTTTACTGCAGGTGTCTTCTGATCTGAAACGCTTCTTGAGCATTCAGTGGTTTATCCGTTAGTTCCTGACCTAACTCCCAGTATTCTCAAAAATCGCTCTTACGGAAAATAACGCTTGACTGGGAGCGACAACCTGCGGCAGAACCAGGAGGCGGCGTACTGGCCACAGGAGCAGGTGCTAAGGCAGGTGAAGTCTTAGTGATTTTTCAATTAGAAACGGAGCAACCACTGGTGCGGGACTGCCTAATGGTGCAGGGAGTGTCTTGGCCTGCTGATCAGGGCTCATCGCGCGACACACAAGTCACAAAGTCCTCGATGGACCGTGACTTGTCGGGATTTTTCTTTTTGTTTCTGCCTTCTTACTCCGTATCTCCATCTGCCCTCTACATCCTGGCAGTCTCTAATGATCTCTACGCTCCACCTCCCGGAGGAAATCGGTCCTTGTTGGGAAGGTCTTTGGTGCAGGAAGGGGTGTCATTGCGGAAAATTGCACTGTCTGGAACTTGAGCAAGTCCCGTGTAGCTTTGATGGGCTGGCAATGAACTTAATGGGAATTCAATTTTTTTTTTTTTTTTTTTTTTTTTTTTTTTTTTTTTTTTTTTTTTATTCGTATATATTACAATTTGTCATAATAGACAATAATAATAGTGCTACAGGATCTCATTCATACAATATTTACAATATAAACAAAAGGAAAGTCAAATTACATAAAATAAAATCAAAATAAATAAACGTTTTCTGGAACCAGTGAGAATGAACCTACTTCTCAGCAAAATGAGGTAGGAATCATTGAACCTTCAGGATCAGATTGCAACCTTCTGTTGTGTCATGAAAATGTTTAAATTTTCTTCAGTTTCTAGCTTAATCAAAAATATTTTCTTTTACATTAACGAATTCCCCTTAAAATTTAACTATTTATCCTTATATTACATTTCTTGTTCATATCAAATGAAACTATATTTATAGTTTCTGAAATACATAAAGGATTTGGCAGGTCTTTGTTGTTTTCTTCCGAATGTTTACATATTTAAAGTAAACAGTTACTAATCCTCTACCTTTGTATTATAAACATTAGCTTCTCAATCAATTACCCACTTTTTAGTTTACCTCCAAATATGAACATGGAAACACGCGATTTTCGAGTAATATTTTTGTACGATTCAGCCATTCAGCAGCTGAGGCCGCTAGAAATATTTGCAAGGCGTTTGGGGAAGGGAGTGTTAACGAACGGACCATTCGCCGTTGGTTCTCTAATTTTTCAGCTGGGGATACCGACTTGGAAAACTTGCCCGGAGGAAGACCTCCGTCTGTAATAGACAAAGATGTCCTCAAACATACAGTAGAAGGAAACCCAAACAGTTGAGAGACTTCATTTAACATTTTTTTTCTTTAAATTTTTTTTTTCTTTTAAATTTTTTTTTCTTTTAAATTTTTTTTCTTAAATTATTTTTCTCATTTTATTCAATTATATTTTATACAAAGTCTTTCTCTTGTTCATTTAATCAATTAATCATAATTTATCTTGTAAATTATTTTTGTAATTTCTGCTGTTCTTCATATTCATATAAATTATTGTATTTGTTTTTTTTTTTTCATCAAGGTATTTAATTTTGTTAAAAAAAAAAATCTAAAAAATTTTACATTTTAAATAAATAAATGTATGCATACCAGAACTGATAAAAGACCCAGCCACAGGACTTAGAAGGAGGCCAGATCCGAACTAGACCGTGAGTCAGTGAGTGTGGATCGCCATTAAGGTGTGGTGTGGGTAGATATTAACGCATAATTACAATTAATACCCACAGCCACGTAATAGTCGTAGCGAACCGATCCATGGAACCAGCTATAATAACATATCTTCCATGCGGTGACGATGTATCCAGGATGGGCTCTTCAAGTCGCCAGAGGACCAAAGGAACGACTAATTATTGATCGTTTTCGCAACTGTCAAGAACAGACCGATACAAGGCCATAGAACCATAATTAGATTTTTTATTAAAAAAAAAAAAAAAAGAAAAGAGTGGCCTCAAACAAGTTCCAATTTGATGCGAACCTGAAAGTTTGTCATAATTTAAGACAAGAAGGTCTTTTTTTTTATCATGTTTTATAACTGCCGATCATGGAACATTTAACTTTTTCGTATCTTTTTTTTTTTTTCTTTTCAAGAATAAATATAGATCGATTTATATTTTTGGATAAATGTAAATTGATCTATATTTTTTGGATATGAAAAAAAAATTACTATATAGATTCCGATTATTATATGTTATATGTATATAGTATGTGTTTTTTTTATTTAAAAAAAGACAAAAGGATATGAATTAATAATTATTTGGAGGTAATAAAATGACGGAGTAGAGATTTGGGGCTCTACTAAACCATCAAATTCTTCTCGTCTCTAATCCTTGCAATCAAAAATCCCCAATGCTTATTTTGTCACAAATAAACTCATCCATAAAGACCTTAACGTTCCTTATGTTGCTGACTTGGCGCGAACCAGGTACCACGTCTTCCATTCCCACTCTAATCCACTAGTTTTAATCCTTGCTTCCTCTACAATCCCTGATAATCCTCCGAGGTGTCTGAAATGAAGATGGCCCCGAGTCCTTCTAGTCTAGCATAGTCTTTGGAGAGCTGCCAATGGGTAGTATCCCCAAATGTGAATCCATGGCATTTGTATCTTGTATCTCATTTACTAGATGTATATCATTATACAGTTGTAAATAGCAATAAATCTATTTAAAAAAATAAATAAAATGCAACGTTATAGCTGTGTTCTATTAACACACATTCGAGACCAACAGCACACCTTATGTGCAATTATCAGTTTTTCTGAGTAAACCAGTCGTACTGTAGCATTGTAAAGTACAGGAAAACAAAATTTGGCTTTGGTTTTGCTGTGTACAAAAAAAATCTTAAAATTATCTAAAGCCTTTCTTACAAAGAAAAAACAATTAAACTCTTGGGAACCGTGTTCGAAAAAAATCGTCGTCTCGAATGGTTTAATCGAATCCCATGTTTTGACAGGAATTTTAAACGGCACCGGTATTGAGCATGAAAAACCTAATATATTAAATATTTAATTTATGAATTAATAAATATTAAGTAATAGTTCCAGATGTTTGACCAATGTTCAATTCACCTGGGAGTGTATGCACTAACTTTTTAAAGTCTTGACAAACGTCCTACTTGAAACCCTCATCACTTCCATGTCAAGCCTTCAAAACTTCCGCTAAATTACAAAAAGCTCTTTTATGTTATGTTATTCTCAGACCCATTTAGGCGTTTGTAATCGAAATTTAGGGCTTTACAAAATATCTAACTAATAATCCCTCTCGCATGTAATTCTTACAATCTGAAACCCTAAAAACCCCATAATTGTCTATAATGTGTTCTTAATTTTTTTTGTTCACCCCTACCTCGCCTTTGAAGGCTTTACGGGGGTTTCTCGGATCAGGGGGTGAGTGCGGGGAGATAAAAGTCCCCTTCGGTTCCGAGAGTTGAACTCGTAATTTTTTATTTTAAGGTATTGTGGTCATCTGGTAGCTAGGCTAACCCATACCATAATACTCCATTTGTCATAGACCAATGGCGAAAAAGATATACTTCTGTTAATTAAAATCTCCCCACCCAACTACCAATCAACCATAGATATTCCTCAAACCCTCCGATAATATAATAATGAAGACTATTATCATACTAATTTAAATGAACATTTAAGTGCTAAGACTTTTTCACATCCATAATTATAATTTATCACTTTAAATTGTATTTATATTATATACAGTTGTAATAAAATATATTTTTGAAGTGAAAACTTCTTTACGCGCGTTATGAGATTTTTGGGAGGGGTAAAAGCTTTGATTTCGTAAGCATAGTGGGTGTTTGCGTTACCAATATTCTCTAGAATGGCGCATGCGCAACGGTCTGTGTATACCTGTCTACTAGAGATAGGATATCGTTATCGATCCAGTGTAATATCGGCACAAAAATATCGATATTCGATATCACCAACTCATACAGTCTACAGTCACATTCAGATTACAATGGCATACTTCAAGATGATACATCTCTACGAAAAATTGATGTTCGGAAATTAAATGAAACAATAATAACAAAACATAACATACTTTTTACAAACGTACTCTTGTTTCCAACGAAATTTCAGTGTAAATCGTGAATTTAATATAAGTTTTCAGTTTTATTTTTTTTCTATTTCAGTGTGTACCGAGAAAGGCTTAAATATGGGTGACAAGATTCCGGTTTTGGGGTATGCCGATGATCTGGTACTGCTAGGTGAAGACACGGAAACCATACAACTAAATACAAGTGTGTTAATAAAAACCGGTAAAGAAATAGGACTCGAATTAAATACCGATAAGACGAAATATATGATTAGTAGCAGAAACGGTGTCGATCTTGGTGATATTGATGTATCAGGGCATACTTTTGAACACGTAGAGAAATTCAAGTATTTAGGTTCAATTATAACTAGAAAAAATGAAATCCAGGAAGAAATAAAGTCCCGGTTAAAGGTGGGAAATGCGTGTTATTATTCAGTTGCCAAGTTACTTAGTTCGCGGCTTCTGTCTAAAAACTTAAAGGTTAGAATTTATAAAACTATTCTTCTTCCAACGGTTCTTTACGGATGTGAAACGTGGCCGCTTACTCTGAAGGATGAACAACGGCTTAAGGTTTTCGAAAATAAGGTATTGCGTAAAATATTTGGTCCGAAGAGAGATGAAGCCACTGGGGAGTTTAGAAGGTTGCACAACGCGGAATTGCGGAACTTGTATCCTGTGAATATAATTGAGCTGATTGCATCGCGGAGACTCAAATGGGCGAGTAAAGTTGTTGGGTTCGATGACGAGCGGATTCCGAGAAAGTTGGTATTTGCTGATCCGACTGGTAGGCGTCCGAAAGGTAGGCCGAAGCGTAGATGGGAGGATTGCGTTAAGGCTGATCTCGGGAGCTTGGGCTTGAATGGTGAACATTGGACGAGTCTGTGTAGGCGGAATTTGGTGGTATCGGCATCGGACCTTCGGGTTCGCTAAGCCTATTATTATTATTTCAGTTCTATCGTCATTACCTATGACTGCCTGAATTTTTTTAAAGTTCACTTTGTTCTTAAATAGATACTACAAGATTCATGTAAATGAGTAATAAATATCATCAAAACAATGATACTTATTGTTATTGTTATCCTGCATACAATTATAATTTACTATTATATCTTAGTTTTTTTCTGCAAAAATTTAGAATAGGTCACCAGAATAGGTAGACGCACTTAAAATTAAATACATAGTTTTTTTCTAATATTAATTTTATATTCATTTTTTACATTTTTTTGGTGTAACATTTTAACATAAATTATTTCATAGATATTTAAAGTCATGGGCAGTCCACGAATAACTGTTCGTTAACAATCTGAAACGATTCGAAGTCGTTTACGTGATTAATTGCTATTAATAAATACATTTACTAATTTATTTGCATAATCCTATTATGTATTGTCGATGTTTTCTTGGGCAATGAATTACTAAAACACCTCTGATAGGACCCCATACATCATAATGATTTCTCTCTGGCGGTGAAATACAAAACAGTTTGAACAAGACCCCAGAAGCTGGGTAAAGAATTTCGTCCGAGACTATCACAGCTACCTTTCATTTTAATATGACATTTACACTTGGCACGAAAGGAAA
The DNA here is from genome assembly GCA_023052935.1 of Piezodorus guildinii. Lineage (NCBI taxonomy): Eukaryota > Metazoa > Arthropoda > Insecta > Hemiptera > Pentatomidae > Piezodorus > Piezodorus guildinii. The sequence goes on from CM041292.1 coordinate 211,233,097, forward strand.
AAAAAAAAAAACTAGAGAACTATCTCACAACAGTTCGAAGGCGAGACACCTGGTTATTTTTTTTTTATTTTTTTTTTTTATTTTTTTTTTTTTATGAATTCCCCTCTAGAAGTAATTCGAATTCCATAGACATTCTTGTCTAACTGCCGATGCATATTATGTTATGCAACATATCCCATATTATATATAAGTATGGACTTAATTCCCTAGCCATTTAATAGAATATTAATTTACATAAACTTATAAAAAAAAAAAATGGTGCTGCTTGAATTAATTTTACTTTCTATAAATATAGAAAACCAGATTTTCACTGCGTTAAATTTGAATCGACCTTTGAAATACAAAATAACCTTTTAAAAATGGGATCACTTGTAGCTGGGTGGTTAGCATGAGGGCCTTCTATGCCAAAGGTCACGGGTTCAAATCCGCAGGTGGTCCTAGGATTTTTTTATAGGAGAAAAAATCCTTAGTTATGCCGTCCTTCGGAGGGGACGTTAAAAGGTGGTCCCGAGCCTGTGCGATGTCGGTTACTCGTTAAAGATCTCTATCCTAATAAAACCTGGATAGGCAAAATTTAAGAATTCCACTGTAGCATCCTCCGATTAGCCATCGTAGCATAAAGTGACGTTAAATAAATAAACAAACCTTTTAAAAATAATTATTTATAAAAATTATTATATTTTATTTTTTGTTAATATTTAAATTGTTTTTAATAGGTTTTGTATGAATAATCATTTATAATTTTTTGTTTTATTTTTATTTTACATCATCCACCAACAGACCTAGGCCCAATTACAGGTGGTAAATCATACAAAAAAAATTACATTACACTAAAATAATTAAAATAATAATTGTAATTGAAATTCAAACTTATTGGTAATGTACTACATACCAGCGTAATTTTATTGAGGATGTATATGTATTTTATTGTAGGATGTGTCTCAGTAATGCCCTGATGATGGCTCACAAGCTTGGGCCGAAACGTTGGCAAAATTAAAAACTTTTCAAAAAAATGACTGATTCCTGACTATTCCACCTATAACCAGCGTAATTTATATAATGAAACGAAAAAAAAAAAAAAAAAAAAAAAAAATATATATATATATATGTATAACATACAAATATCATAATCTAACTAAAAAAGAAATAACGTTAAACAATTCATTATAAATATAATCCTATTAAATTAATTATTTTAAGATAAAAAAAAAACAATAAAAGATGGAAACACTCCCCAACCCTTAGAATAAGTGAATGATTTCAAAAGTTAGACAAAGAAAAGTTTATGATCATCAAGCAATTTTTCATTAATGCTCAATGTAAAATCTAAAAGAAAAAAAAAATGAGGCACTTCACAGAGTTTAATTTAATTTAAATATCATTTAATTTTTTCTATGTCTTTTGAGTCACCTTCCTCTCTCATTTACATTGTTTTGTTTTATTCTCTATTTAATTAATTTATTGATCTTTTTCTATTATATTTGGTTCCGTAACCTAACTTTTTATTAAATTATAGCAAACAGGTACTGACCATATAGGATTTGATTTCAAATCTTGAAGTTCATTTGGATAATCAAAAAAAAAAAAAAAAAAAAATGAGTGAGTGAATGATGGTTAAAAGAAGAGACTTTTCCTAAATAACCTAATTAAATTGATATACTCTTCATAATAGGATAATCTATTAATTGTTTGTTTCCTATTCTAATACAAATTTCTAATATTTACAATTTTTTCCCTTTTACTTATTTACATTACTTTATTTTATTTTTTTATCAATTTATTTTTTTCTCTCTACTAAATTTCAAATCGGTCAGGCCAGATTCGAACTTGCGTTATTTGGCTCGAGACAAAGGCGACGCCTTTTGCATGATGAAAACTTTAAGGTGCTAACATAATGATGCTCTTATTCTTGCATTTTTCATTCTCCTCCTTGGTTTGTTCGGATTGAGGACTATTTTGTAATGTCGGTGAAACTTAGTAGATTCGTACAATCCTGTGGTATTAAAGAATGTGTATGAATGAGTTATATATTTCTATGTATAGTTAAATAAAGCATATTTTATATTCCAAAAGAGTTTTTTATTTTTTTTTTTTTTTACTTTCACTTACTATATATATAGTAAGGGGAAGTATTGCAATCGTGAAAATTTTCCAATTCCAGTTTTCAACGAAAATACACTTTTTAGGATCCCCTGAGTCCAAATAACCAAGTCCCGCAAAAAGGTCTGTGTGTGTGGTAACTCCCGGGCGGAAACGGTAAGTCATATGAAACTGAAATTTCATATTTAAAACAACTATGCGCCCGAGACGTTGCAAAACCTTTTTCATCAAAATGAGCTTACCAGAAGAGGCACTTTATACCATGCATTTTGCACCTTTTTTCAATTTTCTCGAAAACGGTTTCCGACGATTTTGATTAAACTCGCTATATCGATGTAAAAATGTATGGGCTTCAATATCATGTAGGTTTTATTTGGATAAAAATGGTCTGACAGGGCTTAAATGCCGATATTTTAAATTGTCTTCCCCTAAAGTACCTTTGATTTTATAGATTCAATAATAATAACTAGATTATCTTGTTAACGCTGATGAAAAACCGGTAAATATATAAATTGAATAAATTCGATACCCAATAAAAGAGAAAACAGAAAAAAAAATTGTTTAATGCAATTTTTCGTTTTTGAACATAAGAGCAGTAATATACATGTATGATATACCGTTGGAAAGCTAAAGATTTTAGAAAAATATCATCTCATACACAAGCTTTTAAAAGATAATAGAGAGTGATGAAAAGCCGATAAAACTAACTGATTATTTTAGATAATAATATAATAGATTTTTTAATGAAACACATGTTTCTATATAAATTCAATTTGATTAATTCCTTAATAGTTTCACGTATTTTTATCTTTAACTGTATTTGAAAATTCTTTCATTGATTTTAAAAATGGAGGTAAGTGAAAGTCGTGTGTTGCCCGCACCAGATTTTTTTTTCTAATTTTATCCAAATGTATATTATTGGTCCTATACATTCACATATTTTCATATTTCTAACTAAGTTTAGACTTACGAAAATGTTTTTCCCGAAGAGACACAAAAAAGGAATTTTCATTCTATCCGGTGGAACTAACTGGAAAATTGCCGTGTACAGGAAAATTGCACAACTTTACCGACATACCATTCCTCGCTTCTTTATGGTATTATTACGGATCGTCCTACTGTTCCCGAACTAGGTAAGACAATGACACCGGCCTCGAGAAATGGGTCAGTAATATCGAGTAATACCAACTCGCAAGTTGGAAGCGGGGTGGCTCAGTAGGTAGGACAATCGACTAGTAAACAGCGTGTTCTGAGTTCGAATCCAGGTGTGAAAGGGTGGTTTTATTTTGTTATTTTACCTATAGATGACCCTGAGGTTTGAACGAGAAAAAAAAACACGAATCAAAATCGTCGGAACCTTTTTCGAGAAAATTTATAAAAGGTGCAAAATGCATGGTATAAAGTGCCTCTTCTGGTAAGCTCATTTTGATGAAAAAAGTTTTGTCACGTATCGGGCTTATAGTTGTCTTAAATATGAAATTTCAGTTTCATAGGACTTTCCGTTTCCGCCCGGGAGTTACCACACACACAGACCTTTTTGCGGGACTTGGTTATTTGGACTCAAGGGACCCTAAAACGTGTATTTCCGTTGAAAACTGGAATTCGAAAATTTTCACGATCGCAATACTTTCCCTAACTATATATAGTAAGTGAAAGTAAAAATTACACTCATAATCTTTAAGTACCTTCGGCATTTGGAATTTCCAAGCTCTTGCATGTACGCGAAAAAATGTAGTTTACTTTCTTATTAGTTTCATGTAATTGAGCTCGACAAGTGGAATTTCAAAACTGTCCGGTATACATTTTACCCTCTGTAATGAGAAATAACCCTACTTTAAGTACAAATTAAGGTAAATGAATGCAGGTTGATCTTTCTTGGCAAAAATACGGACTCCAAGAAGACACGAAAAGAAGCTGATGGCTAGAGCGCAAAGGACGTAGGATGATCCCCGAAAGAGGACTAGGAAGGAGAAGAGAGAGAGAGAGAGGGAGACAGAGAGGCCACCGTTAGGCCCGTGTCGGCTTCTTGTTATTCAGGAGGTCCGCGGCATTTACATTGCCATGCCGGGCGTTCTCTTGCATATTGCATGCCGCACAGCTTGCCCAAGAAGAAAACTGCCCGTGATCCGGGGAAAAATGTGTCACTGGCATGTCTCCTCCGGCTCTTTAGGAAAAACTAAAAACCGCCTAGCCTCCTGAAAATCCTCTCCTTCCAAGGGTCTATAAATAATTGATAAGTGGATCGGCAGGCCTTATAGGGACAGGGCTACAGTTTGGCGTCCTCAGTTTACCACCGGTTAGGCATTAATAAGGGTCGGCTCCTTGTTAAGAGCCGCCATTACTGGGCCAACTCGGACACGATGGTGACAAAAAAATACCTTCTCCCGTCTTCAACTTCTGTGTATATTCAACGATGGATCTCTGTCCGACTGTCTGTCGGCGCTTCCGACAAGGACCACCGTCCTCCCCCCACAATTTACTGTGCGAAAGGGAAAATCGTCGCATTTTTTACCACGAACAAAATAAAAAAACAAGAGAAAAAAAACAAAACGGAATCAATCTACTTAAGACCGCTATTAGGCAAAATGCACCCAATTTCCATGTTTGAAAACTTTATAGAAGGGGTACATTTTTCCCACCCGTTTTTTTATTTCTTACTCACAATCATTAATAATAATAGGCTTAGAGAACCGGAAGGTTCGATGCCGATACCACCAAAGGTTTCCACCACCACACAGATTCTTTCCCCCGGAGAACAGACAACGCAACCTTCCCACCGACGCCTCTGCCTACCTCTCGGACGCCTCTTAGTCCTTTCAGTCACCGCGATTCTATGAACTCAATTATACTGACAAGATCCGTCAGACCGCGTCGTGTTTCCTTCTAAATTCTCTCTTTGGACGGAATATTATACGTCGTGCCTTATTCTCGAAAACCTCAAGGCGTTGTTTAAACCTTTAAAAATAAGCGACCCCGTTCCACTATGATTATTAACTATTGGGGTGCGGGGTAGCTGAGTAGGTTAGCGCGCGTTGCTTTCAACAGAGAACCCAAAACTTGGAACAAATAATAAGGGCTTTTATCTCAGCATTTATCTCCCACACATCACCCCCGGGCCCGAGAAACCCACTTATAGCCTTCAAAGGCGAAATAGGGGTCAAAAAAAGAAAAAAAAAGAATATTATTAACCATTCCACTACCCATATTCCAAATAATTATTAATTTATAAACATTTTTGTCACTTTTTTTTTTTTTTTTTTTTTTTTTTTTTTTTTTTTTTTTTTTTTTTGTGCGCTCCCCGTTTCTGTGGCAGTATCCTGCAGTATTTAGAAAATTTATTACTGAATAAAAGTCATTAATTTAACTTTCTTTTTTTTTTTTATTGAGTAATTAATATAATCGAAAACTGAATAAAATGCCTGTCATGTAGGTCGGAGTTGCTGCCTCAATATTTTTTCAAGTATTATATTAAGTGTGATTTACAAGTTTTTTACAATCAATTCAAAAGTTTAACTACATTATATGTTCGAAATTTTAGATTCGTTTTTTTTTCTATGATAATTTGGAAGTTTGAATATTTTGCTTTTCAAATGTAGTAAAAACTAGTAGCGGTTTCTTTACTTTATTATGTACAGTGAATGGGCCTAGCTACCTACATTTTTATAATATGTTAAGTTTAATGTGCAAAGTTTCTTTTGGTTATTTTTAAAAGAGTTTTTTATGCATAGGAAAAAAAATGATAAAACTAAATTAGGAATAATAATAGGCTTACCAAACCCGAAGGTTCAATGTTCACCGTTCAAGCCCAAGCCCCCGAGATCAGCCTTAACGCAATCCTCCCATCTACGCTTCGGACGCCTACCAGTCAGATCGGCGAATACCAACTTTCTCGGAATCCGTTCCTTACAAAGCCCAACAACTTTACTCGCCCATTTGAGTCTCCACGATGCTATCAACTCAAATATATTCACAGGGTACAAGATCCGCAATTCCGCGTTGTGCAACCTTCTAAACTCCCCAGTGGCCTAATCTCTTTTCGGACCAAATATCTTACGCAGTACCTTATTTTCGAAAACCTTAAGCCGTTGTTCATCCTTCAAAGTAAAAACTAAATTAGGAAGGGAAAAAAAATTAATAAATAAAAAAAATTATATTATCATTATATTACTGTTATACTTATTATTATAATTAAGTATTTAAAATAAATGCCGTGTTTTGATGTTGATCTATCTTGTAGCGGATGTAATGTTGACTGTAGTACTTATGTATGAAGTGATTTAGTATAGGACAGATAAATAATCTTATTTTAATGCGTGCCTACGCTTCGGCCTAGTTTTTTAGACTTAATCAGGGCAGATTGTCAACAATAACTTTATTAAAGTAGAGTATTGTTGTAGGTCAAGATAAGGATTTCTTATCGTTATCTTTCTTATCACCGATAGCATAACATTTTTATTATAAAATCATTGAAAAGATTTGTGGATCAGAGTTTAGTTGTAAAAATTTGTTTTTCAATTCATAATTTATACAAACCTCTATTTCAGTTTTTGATATATATATTTTTTTTATGAAAACTATTTTCTATATATTTATTTTTACGTGTTTTTAAATTATATATGTTTAAATATATTATTATCATGCCTTGCATGGTCCGACTCATTTTCTTGATCAGTTTATAATATTTAAAAATAAAGTTATACAAAAAAAAAAAATCAAAGTAAATATTGGTAAATCTTTCAAAAATTACATTCCTAAGATCACTTGACAGGACTGCTCGGGTCTAAGCTAGGTATGAGATCATATATCGACAAGACCAGGGTCACTAAACCCCAGGATGAAAATATCCCAGTCTGAGGCAACAATGAGCAAGAGGGAGGATTACTCACCGCCTGCCTCATATTCGATTTAGTATCGAGAAATCGATGTTAGCGATCGATTTGATATATCTTGATAAAGGAAATGTGTAGACGGTATTTTTCATTATTCGGACACCTACAAGGTCATAACAGAGATTAATCTATTATTTCACCTTTAATATTATAACCATTTTTTCCATAAGCTACATTCATAAAAATTTATTTCAAACAACTATTATTGAAATAGTAAAAAATCTGGTGCGGGCAACACACGACTTTAAATTACCTCAATTTTTTAAATCAATGAAAGAATTTTCAAAAACAGTTAGAGATAAAAATAAGTGAAACCATTAAATAATTAATTAAATTTAATTTATATCGAAACATGTGTTTTATTAAAAAATCTATTATATTATTATCTAAAATAATCAGTTACTTTTATCTTCTTCTCATCACTCTCTATCAACTTTTAAAAGCTTGTGTATGAGATAATATTTTTTCTAAAATCTTAGGCTTTCCAACGGTATATCATACATGTATATTACTGCTCTTATGTCCGAAAACGAAAAATTGCATTAAAAAATATTTTTTCTGTTTTCTCCTTTAGTTGGGTATCGAATTTATTCAATTTATATATTTACCTGTTTTTCATCAGCGTTAACAAGATAATATATTTATTTTTATTGAATCTACAAAATTAAAGGTACTTTAAGGGAAGAAAATTTAAAATATCGGCATTTAAGCTCTGTCAGACCCTTTTAATCAGAATAAAACCTACATAATATTAAAGATCATTAAATTTAACATCTATATAGTGAGTTTAATCAAAATCGTCGGAACCGTTTTCGAGAAAATCGAAAAAAAGGTGCAAAATGCATGGTATAAAGTGGCTCTTCTGGTAAGCTCATGTTGATGAAAAAGGTTTTGTAACGTCTTGGGCGTATATTTGTCTAAAATATGAAATTTTAGTTTCATAGGACTTACCGTTACAGTTTTCAGTTATAGCGATGATGCTTTAAGATTAAGAACTGTCCGTAAGTGGTTTGCTGGGTTCAGAACCGGAAATTTTGACTTGTAAGACGCAAAGCGCTTTGGTCGTCCTTTAACTGATGATGACCGAATTCAAGCATTGGTCACAGACTCTACGAAACAGGATATTGCTGAATAAAATTAACTATATTCACAATAATCTGATTTTTTTTTATTAAAATCTTCTTCTTCTTCATGTTTCCTCCATACCACTACAACAGTGTGAGGGGCTGATCTCCAATATATATCTATTTTTCTGCAAAGTTTCCTGATCACATCCTCCCAAGACTTCCTGGGTCTCCTATTGCTTTTGCCTCGATATCCTCTGACATTCTTGAGACATGGCCGTACCATCCTAGCTGGTATTATGTTTAGTCGTAGTGAGGGCCCAGGATTCGCTGGCCTACGTCAGTAAAGATAAGAAAGCTGTTTTGTATATTACTATTTTTGTATTTTCGGAGACCTCTATTTTGCCTATGAAACCCTTCTTAAGTGATAGGAAACACCTTCTGACAGATTTTAACCTTTCCTTTATGTCTTCGTCCACCCAGCCCTGCTCATTTAAATGTGCTTTACGTGCTCAATCTTTTCTGCCCCGAGCCTGATGAATCGTCCAATTCGGTTCTCTCTTCTTCCTTTCTTCATTTTTTTCGTTTTCCAGGCATTTATTTCCATGTTTATGGGGTTAAATGCTTCCAGGAGGACGCGAAGATTGAAACTGAAGATCTCTTCTATTTTTGGCTAATACGACGATTTCATCAGCAATGCGAGCATGTAGAGTTGGGTAGGCGATAGATTTATTTAAATCGCTAGTAAAAAAACGCTAACTTATTTTACAGCCGACTTTACTTTTTCATATTAGATATGAATTATCCCTTTATAAGGTCTCTTCTTGAGAATACCTTCTTCCATAAATATTACTCATGGGAACCCTCATTTAAAACATTAAATTACCTTTAAATTCTTAATATAAATGGACAAATTCGGTATTTGGGATAGTTCTGGATAGATACAGAAGATATTGAAGACGTAGCCTGAACACCTGCCGAAGAGGATACCACCCAGAGAGTCGTGGCGCCGGCGCGTAGGTCGCTCGACTCACCGCACGCCTACGCACAATCTCCTTATACCTTGGTCCGCTCTGGTACCTTTAATTAATTACCATATCGGCTATAGTCAATGAATCCCAAATAGCTCTCTGTGTCCTCTATATCTTATATTTTCTTGTCAATTTTTTATCGGCTTCTTTATTTTTACCATTCCTATAAAGCGTATTCTTTGTCTGCTTCCGAGCGCCTTTGAGATAAAATGTGGCTTTTGCATAACATGAAATAATTCATGATCGTATAAATTGGATGCAGAATTCAGGAATAATATAATAGAAATTTATAGATTGAAATATGTACAAAAAGCTTCAGTTTCGGAAAAAATTTTAATGGGGTAAAATGGATATTCAAAGTTAGATGTGAACTTCTATAACAGATTTTTTTGTGAGAGAAGTTAGTTGAGGGTGCAGTCAATTTAACACACAATTAAGCGTAAACTTAATTTATTGGTGCCGACGTTTCGGCCTAAATTATAGGCCTTCTTCAGGGCTATAAGAAAAACAAAAAACAAATATTACAACCAGCAGTGGAATACAATATATAAAGATGATAAGAAATATAAATTTTACTAAAGATTAAATAAGAAAGATTACATAAGAAAAATAAATTGTACCAAAGACTACAAACAAAGTGAAAAAGTAGTAATGACAATTGATAAATGTAATAATTTTTTAAAGTGAATAGTAGTAATGACAATTACTAAAAAGTGAATAAGAGGGGAAGACATTTTAATAAAAGGTGTGTTATATTTTACAGTTTTAATTAATTACCTATTTAATTAATGTGAGACGTTATAAAGTTAAAAAATAAATAAAGTGATGAAAGTCAAAAAATAGTGATGAAATAGGTATAATAGCGAGAAATTATAAAGTAAAAAATTTTTAAAAAAATTTACAAAATTTGTAAAAATTACAAAGAGAAAAAGAGTTATAAATCTTTGACGTACAAAATGTCCATTCTTTCATAAAGTGTGAAAAAAATGAAAATATAACAGATTTTATTCAAATAGTAGTGTGATGTGTTCTTTGTGCAATAAAAAAGAAACAGAAAATACATTTCATTTCCTGGTTGCATGTCCGATTCAGTCTGAAATTAGAAAAAATAGTTTTGGAAAGAGTTCTCTAAATATTGAGGATGTTATAAAATGTCTTAATGGCAATGACTGGTTGTCTGTATACAATTTTTGTAAAATAGCATGGCCTTATAGACTTATTAAAGAATTTAATTATAATTTAAAACAAAAAAAATTCTGAATAACTGTGTAATATAAATTGTTTATTGTTACTTGTTAATAGAATTAGTGAGTGTCCTGTGTTTGACTATTGTATAATTCGTAAAATCGGTTTCGGGCTGACGTTCTAAAAGATCATAGTTCTACAAATGTTTTTTAAATATTGTAATATTTGTTTTGTGATTGAAATATGCTTAAAGAAATAAAAAATAGTTATCTATCAGTAAATTGCGTGCGAATAAATATGTTTGAAGAAATACTTTTGTTCATTAATAGTAACTGTATTAAGCTTTTGATAATATAATATGATTTTAGAACTGTATTTTCAACATGTTTACTTAATTCTTAAAACCTCGAGAAAATATTATTAAAAGGACTTCATATAATGTAAATATAGCATTAAGGCAATGATCCCAGCGATTAGTTTAGCGAACTCTTTCATCCATTCTGTACAATGGGAAAGGATTATATATATATATATATATATATATATATATATATATAATCAAAATTACCGGCACACAAGAGAAACTACCACTAAGCAAACCGACGATTCTTCTGTACTCAGGCTATAGAATATTCTAGGCTTAGGCTTTAAGAACCTACTACATTCTTAAAAACCTTTTACTTAGTGAATAATTAAAATTCAGAAATACAAAATAAGTACCTGAAATATTCAACTACTTAAATAGCGATCAACTATCAGTTAACGCGCACATATTAACGTGTCTGTGAACTCAATACATGAGCGATTTTAGCAAATATTTTTAATTTAAATATTTAACTCAATCTTATAATCTAAATATTCGTTGTTGGCATCTCGTAGACCCTATGAACGTCTTTTACGAACCATTCGAGGTAACCACGGCTTCTTAAGATGTTGCGATCTGTTTAGACCTTCCCGACCTTTGACAAAGTGATCAAAAGTAATCACTATTAGTTAATTAGAATAGAAAAAAATCAGTATGCGATTTTCAAATAATTGTATTAGAGTGTAAGAGGTTATATTCTTAATCGATTTTTTGTTTGTTTTTTTAAATTTTATTGGCTTTAAATTATCTATCCAGGAAGAAATAAAGTCCCGGTTAAAGGTGGGAAATGCGTGTTATTATTCAGTTACTAAGTTACTTAGCTCGCGGCTTCTATCTAAAAACTTAAAGGTTAAAATTTATAAAACTATTATTCTTCCGACGGTTCTTTACGGATGTGAAACGTGGCCGCTTACTTTGAAGGATGAACAACGGCTTATGGTTTTCGAAAATAAGGTATTTCGTAAAATATTTGGTCCGAAGAGAGATGAGGCCACTGGGGAGTTTAGAGGGTTGCACAACGCGGAATTGCGGAACTTGTATTATGTGAATATAATTGAGCTGATTGCATTGCGGAGACTCAAACGGACGCGTAAAGTTGTTGGGCTCGATGACGAGCGGATTCCGAGATAGTTGATATTTGCTGATCCGACTGATAGGCGTCCGAAAGGTAGGCCGAAGCGTAGATGGGAGGATTGCGTTAAGGCTGATCTCGGGGGCTTGGGCTTGAATGGTGAACATTGGACGACTCTGTGCCTATTATTATTATTATTATTAAATTATCTATTCACGGTGGACAGCCGACATTTTTATTCGTATTTGGCTTTCGGGTTCTATGCATCATGAAACGTAAGACCTCAAGTTTTGACGATTGATTTTTTTTTCTTGTTCGATCTTAAAGAATAAATGTTGAAAATAATAATCCAATATCGAAAAAAAAAAAATATAAAATTATTATGATAACGAAGTTGACAGATTTTGGCTGCTTAAACGTTTAATTTAAAGTTTGTATTTATTATTAGTAAATTGATTAAATTGTATACTATTTCAGACCGTATATGATGCATACAACGATCAATTAATGATCAAAATCTATATACAATTAAGTAATATTATAATTTGACTCAGTTACCACATTTTATAGTAATTTAGTGAAGGAACGTTATGAGAATTCAAAAAGTGTAAAAAGTTTCATTTTAAATAAAAATAAATGTAAGATCAGGTATTTTAAAATATCTTCATATTTATCCAATATTATTCTAATTTGAACAATAATCTCATTGAATATAAAACATAGTAAAGTCGCAGATTATAAATATAACTATGTATTTAAAGTCTGTTCTCGTCGTTCAGGCTTTATGAGCCCACATTTTTTTTTTTTCCTTTTGTTTTTAAATTCATCTATTACTATTATTTCTGACTATCTGCTATGTAATATAATTAATATTTAGTCATAATTTTTTATTGTAAGTATATGACAAATTAACTAGAGGATTAAATGCGTTTATAGGAGCCTGATTAAATTAATAACCGTATTATTAATAATAACAATATTCATATAATTAAAGTTGAAATGCGGTCGTGGTGATCTAATAGTTGACTGGGAAAAGCAACCTGGTTCTCACACTCGGTTACGACATGCACTCACTTGGGTCACCTAATTTCTGCCTCCAAGGCTATACAACTAACTGTCTTTTCGTCTCCGATTTGTGTTCGCATTTAGATAATTAATTTTTTTTTTTTAATTTATTGAAGAAAAGTTCTAGAATCCACCGTTCAAATTATGAGTTAGTACGATTGAGAGTGTCTATATTATATTTCAATTAGAAGAAAAAAAGTCCTTAAAACAGAGCTTTTGTTTAGAAATATGAGTAAATATAGTATAGTTATTCTTTACATAAGAATACTAAAATATTCATTTAGAGGAATACATGTTTATTTTTTTTTTCGTGATTAGATGCATTCCTATACATCGATATTTCAATTACCAAACCATATTAAATATGTTTAAGCAGAAAATATTGCTTTAGATTAAAAGTAAATTATAAAAAGTGATCAATTGCAATATAAATAACAATATTCATATATCATTTGTGAATTATTAATTTCATAAATCAGGATCGCATTTATTTTTTTATATTCTTTTCTTTTTAAACGCAAAATTAATCAACTTCTTTACATAATGAAATGATATATTTTCTTAGTAAATCACAACAGTTTTAACTTTAATGAAGTGACAAAAATTGACTGTGTGTATATATTGGTAAAGTTTGTTCAGGATGCAGTCAATAGAACACACAATTAAGTTTAAACTTAAATTATTGGTGCCGACGTTTCGGGCTAAATTATAGGCCTTCTTCAGGGTGATTGAATGAGCTGAGCTGGCGTCACAGCAATGGCCGAAACGTCGGCTCCAATAAATTAATTTTATACTTAATTGTGTGTTCTATTGACTGCAACCTGAACCAAATTCTCCCATAAGTTTTAAATTTCGTTTACTTTATTGAAAATGCGTTGAGATTATTAGTTAACATACAGTTGAATTTACGTTTGTTTGTTTATTCGTTTAACGTCGCTTTTATGCTGCTATGGCTAATCGGACGATGCTACAGTGGGAGTCCTAAATTTTGCCTATCCAGGTTTTATTAGGATAGGGATCTTTAACGAGTACCTGACATCGCACAGGCTTGGGACCACCTTTTAACGTCCCCTCCGAAGGACGGCGTAACCAAGGATTTTTTACTCCCATTAAAAAATCCTAGGACCACCTGCGGGTTTGAACCCGAGACCTTTAGCAGTTGAATTTACGTAAAACGTTTTTAAAAAAGTGAATTTAATTACAGGATTAAGTAAAGGCATAAATATCATATTAAAATAACGGTTATCGTTGTATTTTGAGGTTCTTAAGCGGAGTTACTGGTATTTTTCCAATTTTTATTTATATATTTACCTTTTGTTCTTACGTGGATAACAGATTTTTTATTTTTGTTTAGTATTTGGTAGTGATATGGGCATCTTAATTTATTCTATAAAATTATTATTATTATTATTATTAAATTAAAAGATATATTCACTTAAAGCCTAAAGCGTAGCCAAAGTATTTTAAATAATGCCTAAATACGAATTATGAAAAACATTATATGAATACCATGATATTTGTTTCCTTTTTCCGGTTAAGAATATGTATACTGAATTTTCGCTTTCTTTCTCCTTATATAACGAATTAACTTCGCAAATGTCCTATTTTTATATAATAAAGATTTTTTATTGTATAATATTGTAATCTGTCATAAAGAGTACAATATGTAATAGTGTATTTAGGTTACATTAACACAATATCGATAAAAAAAAAAATTCGCGGTCATTAAATGAAACAACTAAACAGTTTCAACTATTTATTGTTTGCCAACGTTTTGACCCCCTTTATAGGTCATCATCAGGGCGCATGGTGGGAGAATGGAAACTAGGAAAAAAATTATTATTATTATTATAAAAAATATTTAAAAAATTATTATTATATAAGGTAGTATCACGAAGTCATATAAAATTAATGTGTATAAATTATTAATAAATTGGTTCTTAATACTTCCACAAGTTTATTTTACAACACTCATTTCGAGTCACGTTTCAGAAATTTTACAATCATCATCACTCAATTTGCTTTCTTTAACATTTTATTGTAAGATTTCGCTTAATTGCCCAGTAATAAGTGTTCTAATTTTCTTCGTATGGTTGTAACAGTTTTCCATATTAAAATTTATAGCTATGTTATTTTTCCTGAAAGACATATATACATTTATTGAACAACTAACAGAATCAAACAATAAATTGTTTAAAATTGCAAAGTTAGCCCTAAATATGGGGAAAAGCCCCGAAACGTTGACTCGAAATAAAATTGTTATAAAATTAATTTTTGGAAGAATTTAGAATAATTATTAATCAAGACTTTATGGTTATTCCCACAAAATAATGTATAGTAATTAATTTTATATTTTTTAATCACTTTATTAAATTAATAAAATACAATCTTGAGTTTCCCTTTAAAGTGAGTTTCCTCTTTTTTTACTTTTACTTACTATATATAGTAAGGGAAAGTATTGCGATCGTGAAAATTTTCGAACGGAAATACACATTTTAAGGTCCCCTGAGTCCAAATAACCAAGTCCCGCAAAAAGGTCTGTGTGTGTGTGTGTGGTAACTCCCGGGCGGAAACAGTAACGCCTATGGAACTGAAATTTCATATTTAAGACAAATATACGCCCGAGACGTTACAAAACTTTATCAAAATGAGTTTACCAGAAGAACCACTTTATACCATGCATTTTGCACCTTTTATCAATTTTCTCGATGGCTTTAATATTATGTAGGTTTCATTCTGATTAAAATGGTCTGACAGAGCTTAAGTGTCGATATTTTAAATTTTCTTTCTCTAAAGTACCTTTAATTTTGTAGATTATATAAAAATAACCATTTACCTTGTTAGCATTGATAAATAACAACTAAATATGTAAGCTGTGCGAATTTGAAAAACAACTAAAAGAGAAAACTGAAAAAATATTTTTTTAATGCAATTTTTTGTTTTCCAACATAGGAACAGTAATATACATGTATGATATACCGTTTGAAAGCTAAAGATTTTAGAAGAAATATTATCTTATACACAAGCTTTTAAATGGTAATAGAGAGTGATGAAAAGTTGATAAAACTAACTGATTATTTTAGATAATAATATAATAGATTTTTTAATGAAACACATGTTTCTATAGAAATTCCATTTAATTAATTATTTAATGGTTTCACTCATTTTTTTTTCACTCTTACTGTACTTGAAAATTCTTTAATCGATTTTAAAAACGGAGGTAAGTGAAAGTCGTGTGTTGCCCGCACCAGATTTTTTTTCCTCGTATAATTATTTGTAGTGGATCTCGTGACGAAGTTAATACGACGTATCTACACATTCGGTTAAAATCATTTTAAAAATAGTAAGTCGCATAAACATTTTTAGACAGGGAACAACAACCCAAACAAAGATAAATAGAACTTTTGTTATAGTAGGTTAAAGTCTTAGTTTTTATGGCTTGTTTAGACTAATTTTATTTTTATATTCAAATCTAGGAGAGGAGTATTTTAAAAAAGATCTAGAAACGGCCTTATAACATACAACAAACGGCGATGGGTTTTTTAACTGGATATTTCAAACAGTATCACGCTTCTTCGGAAAGTAATTGTTATTCAAGCCAGAGACCTGGTGGAGATTTTGTTCGCTTCTTGTTTATTTAGTTTAATACTACTAGCTTGCTAACGAGGGAAGGGAAGATTTGGTTATATGTTTATCTATTTTAGCTATTATGGCATATTGTATTGTATTAAAACCATTCATGGGCCACCTGTAGTGTAGTGGCTAGCATAACAGCCATCTATGTCCAAGGTCCTGGGTTCAAACCCAATAGAGGGTTCAAGGATTTATTAAATGTTGGTCCCGAGTCTGTTGCGATGTCGTGCACAGGCATAGTTTAGGACTCCTACTGTAGCATTGCCCTACCTTCACGGTAACATTAGATGACATTAAATTTAAAAAAAAAATTTTAATGAATTTATAAATTATTAAAATTTCTGATTACAATTTTTTTTTCTTTTTTTTTTAACTCAAGTGAAAAAAACAAAAACAATTTTTACTTTCACTTACTATATATAGTAAGGGTAAGTATTGCGATCGTGAAAATTTTCGAATTCCAGTTTTCAACGGAAATACACGTTTTAGGGTCCCCTGAGTCCAAATAACCAAGTCCCGCAAAAAGGTCTGTGTGTGTGTGTGTGGTAACTCCCGGGCGAAAACGGTAAATATACGCCTGAGACGTGACAAAACTTTTTTCATCAAAATGAGCTTACCAGAAGAGGCACTTTATACCATGCATATTGCACCTTTTATCGATTTTCCCGAAAACGGTTCAGACGTTTTTGATTAAACTCGCTATATCGATGTAAAATTTAATGGGCTTTAATATCATGTAGGTTTTATTTGGATAAAAATGGTCTGACGGGGCTTAAATGCCGATATTTTAAATTTTCTTCTCCTAAAGTACCTTTAATTTTGCAGATTCAATAATAATAACTAGATTATCTTGTTAACGCTGATGAAAAACAGATAAATATATTAATTGAATAAATTCGATACCTAAAGGAGAAAACAGAAATACAATTTTTTTTAATGCAATTTTTCGTTTTTGAACATAAGAGCAGTAATATACATGTATGATATACCGTTGGAAAGCTAAAGATTTTAGAAAAAATATCATCTCATACACAAGCTTTTAAAAGTTAATAGAGAGTGATGAAATGAACATAAAACTAACTGATTATTTTAGATAATAATATAATAGATTTTTTAATAAAACACATGTTTCTATATAAATTCAATTTGATTAATTCCTTAATAGTTTCACGTATTTTTATCTCTAACTGTATTTGAAAATTCTTTCATTGATTTTAAAAATCGAGGTAAGTGAAAGTCGTGTGTTGCCTGCACCAGATTTTTTATTTTGGTTTTGGACAGAAACCAACAACTAAATAATTTAATCTGTTCCCGTTTTTATCTCTAAATATAAAAAGCAAATCTAATAATATAGATATAAAAATTAATAAACTCACGTCAAGGAAAAAATCTCTATTCTGGGACTAAATCCCTAAAAAATAACATTAGATCTATGATAAATGATAATATATAAATAATTATAAATGAATTCCTCTAATGAAAATACAATAAAAACATTTTTTTAAATCGTTCCAATGATTAAACTAAAATAAAGTGTTTTTAACGAATGTTTTAGTAGTTTATACACTGCCAAATTCCAATTGATTTCCATATTCATTTTAATAAAAATACTATAATTATTAGTTGGCGCTTTACATAAAATTTCTCCAAAAAAACTTCCCTTACAATTTGTATTTCTAAAATTCACAAATACGTCTATAAAATGGGGTCAGTAATATAAAACTGAAAGAAAAATTCAACTGCAGAGTAATTGTACTTGTAAAACAAAAGATGGATTTGTATTATAAAGAGCATTTACCATTGATATCTGTTTTAAGTGTTCTTAATAAGTCACATAAAGTGCATTTTATTATATAATATTAATTTATTTTTACAATTTGATATTACTAAATTTATTTTTCAATAGTGAACAAACACAGTTTTTGGCCCCTAATTCTTCCAAATATTGCAAGACGAGCAGAAATAAGGATATGGAGTGTGTGCTGTAATGTTTGTATTTATTGGCAGAGTGATGTTTTCCTATTTATAAGAGACAGGGTCCGATTGTGTCACAGTTAAATTTAGACCCGTACACTTCGACAGACCGTCCAAGTTGGCTTGGGAGATCAGATCAGTTTGTGATGGAGGTGAAATCATTGTCGGGAGGAAATTTACAGTGAAGGTCGCACACACTCATTTCGACTTCTTTCATATAGTATATATTCAATAATGAATACAGACATAATTCTTATATATCTCCATAATTATTGTTCTCAAGCAATGTTCAAAAATTATTATGAATATTATGTATCAGCCCTTATATAAAGAATTAACAAATAACTGTTTGCAGTTTGTTGTCCCCTCAGAGCGATTATGTTGAATGAACATAGACCATCATAGAATTGACTAATTCTAATTTTTGTCAGTCATAAGAAATTCATAAATGCGATCAAAGAGAATTTTTTTATACAGTTTATACAGCTGATGTCCCAACCAATCCTGACACTTTCCTTTCTACCTATGCTGATGACACTTGTGTGTTATCAATCAATAACGATCCAACTGCTGCTTCTCAAACTCTCCAATCCCACATCAGAGACTTTGAGGTATGGTGGCAGAATTGGCGAATTTAAATAAATCCAACAAATCCCACCAAATAACCTTTACCCTTCGTCGTAAACCTATGACATCCTGCCCTACAGTATCCTTTAATAATATCCCGCTTGTTCCAGTTGAACAGATCCTCTACTTAGAACTTCTACTTGACAAACGTCTAACATGGAATCCCAAATATATATATAATTTTTTTTACGCCATGCTTAAAATTATACAGTTAAATCCTGTTAATTCATGAAAATAAATAAAAAATCGACAAAATAGTCTACCCTAAGGTGTGATTATCACTGGGGCGCCTTATTTAGATAACCCTTGGTGGGATGTTCCCGAGACCATCCGCAGAGTTTATTGTTCCTAAGAGATGATTAAGTAGTGTGTACTGGATCGAGCGACGTAAGGAGAGGCGAAGCAGAAGACAATGGTGGACCGCTCGACAGAATTAGAAGTGAAATTAAACACTAAAGAGGAGCTGACATAAACAACCTGCCTCCCGCATTTTGTCAAGTCCCCGTCAAAACACTATCCTCTCTGGCTGAGCTGGGTATACAGCTCCACTCTTTATGTTTACACTGCCTCACACACCCCCTCTACTGTCTCTTCTCTCAGACAGATAACTCTTTGAGGTGTTAGCTACTAGATTTACGCAATGTATTATCTTTTCCACTAACATTTTATATTTCATTTAATTTTGAGGAATTCATATTCCACCTGATATGCCATTTTGCCTTCTGCAGAGAGAAAAACCGCCTTGTCCAGTCTTGTAAGGATGTTATTGATTATTGCAGCATCGGATTTTTTATTGTCATATATATCACTATGTGCCGAGACGCAATCAAAATCTGTATGTACTAGTCTCTAGCGTTTCATTATTTCTTCTAGTATTAAAAAAAAGGTGTATAGTATTAAAGGTGGGAAATGCATGTTATAATTCAGTTGCTAAATTAGTTAGCTCGCGGCTTCGGTCTAAAAACTTAAAGGTTCGAATTTATAAAACTATTATTCTTCCAACGGTTCTTTACGGATGCGAAACGTGGCCGCTTACTTTGAAGGATGAACAACGGCTTAAGGTTTTCGAGAATAAGGCACTGCGTAAAATATTTGGTCCGAAGAGAGATGAGGCCACTGGGGAGTTTAGAAGGTTGCACAACGCGGAATTGCGGAGTTTTTACCCTGTGAATATAATTGAGTTGATAGCATCGCGGAGACTCAAATGGGCGCGTAAAGTTGTTGGGCTTAGTGAGGAACGGATTCCGAGAAAATTGGTATTCGCTGAACCGACTGGTAGGCGTCCGAAAGGTAGGCCGAAGCGTCGATGAGAGGATTGCATTAAGGCTGATCTCGGGGCTTGGGCTTGACCGGTGAACATTGGACGAGTCTGTGCAGGCGAAGTTTGGTGGTATCGGCATCGAACCCTCGGGTTCGGTAAGCCTATTATTATTATTTATTATTATTATTATATTTAAAAAAAAATCTATAGTTATAATCTATTTGGAAGGTGGGAAGAAGTATTTTTTTTTTAAATCCAATATATTTTTCTGTTAAAAATGTTGAGCCTTATTGTACGTACGAGTATATTGTTTTGTTTTTCCATTGTATAATTTTGTAAAACTTTTTAAAAACAAAGATAGGCTGTAGTATTTATATTTAGAGGGGAAAACCTTCAGGGTTTTTACACGAATCCCTCCCCATACTACCTATGTTTATGGTTTTCCTCAGTTTATGCTTGGACATGGCTCAGTAATGGTACGTTTATATATATATATAACTTCTATATTAAAGTCTAAAGTTTTGTTTTTATGCTTATCATCATCAGATTGTTTATCACATTATCATCATTATTTGTATCTTTAATATTTAAGTATGTTGGTATATTTTCTGTTTTATTTCAAATGTTATCATTGTCACTACATTAAAAAAAAATTCATTATCATATTAATATGTATCTCTCTGTTCTGATGTTTGTAGCCCTGATGATGGCTCACAAGCTTGACCCGAAACGTTAGCAAAATTAAAACATTTTCAAAAAATGACTGATTCCTTATTATTCCACCTATAATAAATCCAATAAAATATATTTAACTACCTATTGAATATAAATTAAGAGAGAGGGAGAATAAGACTGTTCCGATCTGGTGACTACCCCACTTAGCTCCGCTAACAGTACTTACTGTTCTCACCGATCTTGCCCGGTTTTTAGAAACGAACAACTGTAGACTATTTTTTTTTTCTTTTTTGCAACGATTGCCATTCCCACTGCTATTTTCACTAGCTTTTGCTATTTCTTCCTAGCTAATAAATGTTCTTTATTTACTTGGAGCCAATAGTTAAATAATAAAATGATAAATAAAATAAATTAATAGCGGAGAGACAAGCCAAATGAGGAGCGCACATAACCGATAATCAACTGAGATAAAATACATTATTTTTGATTCGTGGTTTCATTTTTTGTTAGTTCATATTAAAATTATTATTATTTTAATTATTAATGTGCTATGTCCCTATGCTATTTATGCTTAAGGTTCACAGCCAAAAATGTATATGATTTGTAGATATTATAAAATAAAAATAATATTTGTAATATTGGGTTGTTTCACATGAAATGTCCGTTTTTATAGTTTCTGAAATACATAAAGGATTTTGCAGGTCTCTGTTGTTTTCTTCCGAATGTTTACATATTTAAAGTAAACAGTTACTAATCCTCTACCTTTGTATTGTAAACATTAGCTTCCCAATCAATTACCCACTTTTTAGTATACCTCTAAATATGAACACGGAAACACGCTATTTTCTAGTAATATTTTTGTACGAGTTTAAACTCGGCCATTCAGCATCTGAGGCCGCTAGAAATATTTATAAGACGTTTAAGGAAGGGAGTGTTAATGAACGGACCATTCGCCGTTGGTTTGCTAAGTTTTCAGCTAGGGATACCGACTTGGAAAACTTGCCCCGAGGAAGACCTCCGTCCGTAATAGACAACGATGCCCTCAAACATACAGTAGAAGGAAACCCCTACCAAACAGTTAAAGGACTCTCAGCACAACTAAATGCAAGTGCATCTACCATTTCCAGACATTTAAAGTGTATTGGGAAAGTAAAAAAGCTCGATACATGGGTATCTCATGATCTCACTGAGCGGCAGCAAGACCCGATGTTTCAAAACATACCGTGCAAATATTGAAAGAATTGGACTACGAAGTTCTTCCGCACCCACCCACCATATTCTCCCGACTTGTCTCCAACAGATTACCACCTGTCCAGGAATTTAGACAACTTCGTCATAAAAAAACTTTTTGAAAATGATGATCAAGTGAAAAGTGCGTTTTCAGATTTTGTTTCCCTTCAAAGCTCAGGGGTTTTCAGTTCGTGGATAAAAAAGTTGGTGTCACGTTGGGAAAAATGTGTAGAAAAATAAGGTAAATACTTCGAATAAAATTATCTTGTTTTCATATCGTATTTTTAATAAAAATCCTTTACCTTGAAACGGACATTTCATGTGGCACAATCCAATATATTACATAACCCAGTTTTGCTTGATTGGAGAAGGGAATCCCCAACCCTAAAAAAAAAATAATACAATATAAAAACATAATCCCAATTTACGTTTATTATAAAGTCTTTCATGTACAACATACGAATACGGATACGAGCTAAGCATTCATTCAAACACCATTATGAATGGTCGTCGATTAGCGTAATTGCGGTATTTAGAAATTATACAAAAAAAATTACTTCTCTGAATACCTCTAATAACATAATTTACCTAACCCATCTCCGCATAGGAATGTAGTGGCTTGTATAATGTTTATTTTGTAGCTGTATATGTTTGAATGTGTACAATTGGAAATCCATTCACGTACTTAGAAGATTCCCTAACGGGTTCACAATTTATCCGTTTGAAAAATTCCCTTAAATGGCCCGATGTGTGTGGAATGAATCAGCTCGATAATGGAAGAAGGAGAGGAAGAGGTAATTATAGACAATGAAATAAAGCAAGCTAAGAGGAAGCAAACAACGGCCGACAGCGCCTGAAGGCCCAGCAGGTAGCCTCGGTGTCCGTGCGGTAGTCGCCAAAACCAACACTATCTGTATCTCCATTGTTTTGGTATCTACAATAATTAAACGGAAAAAAACAGAAAAAAATCGCAAACAAATTGTTTAAAATGTCTGGTGCACTCAACACGCGACTTTCTCTTACTCTTGTTTAAATCAATTCGAAAACTTTTAAATGAAGTTTAAATACATTCAAAAATTTGCATTTAATTTCGATGGAGACGTTTATTCTTTATTAAAAATATATTTTTTATTTATTTAAAATAATTATATGATCATATCAATTGGAACAAGTTCTTCTTGTTTTTGTTCATATGCATTTATTTATCCATACATGTCAACAACCAATCTTTATAACGTTTCGAGGCTTCACATGCCTCATCTTCAGATGTTCAATGTTATCTAAAATATAATTGCATAAATATTTCAACCAATTATATACACATTAAGAATATATTATCTATAAATTAGAAATAATTTATATTTTAAACTATTTACATTATGTATAAAATTATATATATACTTACATCCATTTCCATATCTTTACTCAATATAGGTCATTTAACAATACATTTCATTCACATTATCAAATTTTAACTTTTCATTATCACATATATTATTTTATCCCGTGTAGTTGAAACTATCATGTGTACTCAACTGGTCTTAATCTAATGCCTTTACTGCTCCATTCAATGTTTTCAAAACAATCATAACACTACTTCTACCCAGGTCAGTTATTAAATGCATATGAACAAAGACAAGAAGAGATTGTTCCAATTGATATGATCATATTCCAATATACTCTTCTATAATAGTGATTGATATAAAAATAATTGTTTTACCAAAACTGTTATCTGAAGAACCAACGCCTCAAAACTCGTCAGGGTGGGTTCTACGGATTGGTGTTGGATTTAAGTTTTTGGACCGATGAGTTTATGTTAAAGTCAGTCTGTAGTGGATATTTTTTTTTTTGCGTGGACCGACGCACTCAAATTGAACATAAGCTACGCACCACTTCGTGGAGTCTCTGGATCAAGATGCCAGGGTAACGATGCTGTTGGACCTCTCTGCCATAGATGCGGTCGAGAGCTAGAAACCCCTTCACATGTGTTGGGAAAATGTCCACATAACATGCTTCTCGTTACCCGCCCGCACAACCGCATAAAGAAAGAGATAACAGAACTTTTGGAAGTGAAAAAGTACAAATGTTTTCAGGAAGTTTTTTGCCTTAATACAGATGGGTCACAAGATTTGTGCATTTAGTGCCACAAAAAATGAAGCACTGATAGTGGATCCCACTATCAGATATGAAACAAAGGACCAGGAACAAGGCAGGAGGATTCAAGAGGAGAAAGAGAACATTTATACAAAATGTATTCCACACCTGAGGGAAAAATCTCGTGAGGAGTTCGGCGAAAGGGAATTTAAAGTCGTGGGACTTTGGTTCGGAAGCAAGGGGACCATCCCAGTAGCCACTGGATTATTTTTAGAGAACTATGGACTCGGAAAAAAATGAAATGCAAAACATGGCGGAGACCATAATCTTGGACTCACTGGGAATCCTGCATCACCACATATATTGAGGCTGGTCTGGATTTTCAGATGTCCATGATCGATTTCAAAATTAGTAAAATATATGTATTTCCTATTTGGCAGAATCTCTGTCTATCTTTTTTCTTTAAGATTGTCTTCGGGATTGATGCAGATTGCTGTGTACTGATAGCAACTCAGCGACGTTGAGGTAGCAGATCCTAATTGGAATTTCCTTCCTATTATCTACAACTAACAATTAGTTTTATCTAATTTTCATCACTCTACATACAGACAGCCTTTATAAAGAGCTTTGCAAATAAGGTAACATCTTAAATTTTTAGCTTTCCAGCGGTATATTATACATCTAAACTACTATTCTTATGTTTAGCAGAAGAAAAAAAATCACTAAATAAAGTATGTTTGCCCTATTTGCCTTTAGTTGGTCATTCGTAATTCGTTCAATTTTCTATATTTATCCGTTTTTAACAATTAAAACAAGATAAAGAGGTAAAATTCCATTCTTTTTTTTTTTTAATTTGCAAAATTACCTTAATGTTCCATTTATTTCAGACCTAATTCCATCCAAATTTTCCAAATTCCACCAGAACCTCATTCATCATCCTAATCCTCTAGTTCAATCCCTATCCAGCTCCACTCATCCATACAACCCACCTAGAAGGTTGAAACGGAAGTGGCCCCGCGACCTTTTGTAAATATATTGGAGTTCTAGCACTAGCTAGATTCTCCACTCAATGTGATGTATGTCTGAGTGTGTGTATGTGTATATAGGTATAAGTGATTTCTTGACTTTATTGTATTGATTCATTATTGTATATATAGAATATATTTTTTTTTTTTATTTGTGAAAGACAAAGTCTTGTACAAATTTACAACATAAAATACAATTACAAAAGAAATATAACCTGAGTCTAGTGCTCTTTACCCAAAACATTAAACAAAAGATAAAACATGTACTCCTTGACAAAATAGTAAACAAAAATAAAACGAACTGGATAATACAAAATTTTTTAACATAATATTGATTACTACACAATATTAAACTTAAAATAGTGAGACATCTAAAATAAACGGAAGCGTAGTAAAAGTACAGTGATTAAATGCTTTCGAAAACTATTTACACAATATTGTTTAAATAGAACTAATAGAATCATATTTATTACATATGTTTAAGATATAAATATAAAGACTGTTCAGTCTGGCTTCACTATTAATGTTCAGGATATTTTCAATTTTTTGTAGGTCACAGGATATGGATTCAGATGGTTTTATGATATATTGTCTATTGTCTTTAAAGGTTGGGCAATGTAGGAGGATATGGTACAAACTATTGTTGAAATAATCATTGCAAAATATACAAAGTTCATTTGCCTTAATAATAATTGTTTTGTTTCCATGATGGAGTTTGATGATCTCTGGGTTTCCTACCCTTAGTCGGCTGATACATCTTATTTTCTTCAAATTTAGCCTATATGTTAGGTACTCTTCTGGTTTATGTAGGTTGTAACTGCTGAGTAATCGGTATATCGGGTTACTATTTGAGTTCATTGCTCTATTAATGTCAGTTGAATAGTTATTGTTTATGATTGTTTCGATAATATCGGCTTTGTGATTAAAAATATCGTTTTCAAGAGGCGCATTGAATTTTTCCCTACATCCATAGTTGTGGGCTATCATATTGACCTGTGAAACCCAGTTGTAATCTATATCAGGCTTTTCTGCATCTAGCATTCTTAGTTTGTTGAAACACTGTTTCGGGAGTCTCTCTTCAGGCATCGATGACAGTTTAGACCAATAGTTGATTACTTTTTTCATTACTTTTGAGATTAGAGGACTTCTACCTGTCTCAAGCCTTACTATATAGTTTGGGGTGTTTTTGGGCCATCCATATAGGTATTTAATAAATTTCATTTGAGAAATTTCTAAAGCGTCTAGATATCTCAGGCTCCAAACTTCTGATCCGTAGAGGAGAACTGAAGAGATCATTGAATCGTACAACGCCATCTTTGTTTCAAAAGAGTCACTCTTTCCTCTTCTCAGGATTTCTAAGACTTTAGCGGTAGCAATAGATGATTTCTGTAAGAAGTGTACAGATGCCTTTTTTGATTTACCTGTTGATGCAAACGGAACTCCTAAATATGTGTAGGTTTTTATATATTCTAACTTTGTATTGTGCCAATAAAGAGGTTTGAGTTTTTTTAACTTGGGTGATTTATGGAATACCAAGACTTTTGACTTTTCTACGTTTAAGGTTAGAGAGTTGTTTGAGCAGTATTTCTGCAGGATTTTTAAATTTCTTTGCGCACTATGCCAGTTATTATTTAAAAGTATAATATCGTCTGCCAATAATAACATTATTGTCTCATGATTATGGTCAATGTTAACTCCTGTGGCTCCGTTATCCTGAAAGAACTGAATAATATCCGACAAGAAGAGTATGAAGAGTGCTGGGCTGAGGCTTTCACCTTGTAGCAATCCAAGAGTTACGTCTATTTCGTCGCTTAGTTGACCATTTATTGAAATTTGGGTAGTAGCATTGTCGTATAAGTTTTTCATAATCCTAATTATTTTACCGCTAACTCCAAGTGTAAAAACTTTTTCCCACAGCAGGTTGTGGTTTATGGAATCAAAAGCCTTTTTCAGATCTATAAAAACTGCATATAGGTAATTTCCTTTTTTCCTGAGGTTCATTCCTATCAGTGTATTAAGGGTAAAAATATGATCAATGCAGCCTCTTTTGCTTCTAAATCCTGCCTGTTCTTCAGGGATAATATTTTCAGAATCTGCCCATAACATAAGTCTTTTTGCAAGAATATTAGTGAATAATTTTGCCATAGTATTTATTAATGATATTCCACGGTAGTTATCTGTATCTTTCTTGTCACCTCTTTTAAATAACAAGTGAAGTTTTGATTTCGACCAAGACAGAGGTGGTTTTTCGTGGAGCATTATAAGGTTAAATAAATTTAGAATTATTATAGAAGCAGGGGGACCATCCCAGTAGCCACTGGATTATTTTTAGAGAACTATGGACTCGGAAAAAAATGAAATGCAAAGCATGGCGGAGACCATAATCTTGGACTCACTGGGAATCCTGCATCACCATATATATTGAGGCTGGTCTGGATTTTCAGATGTCCATGATCCATTTCAAAATTAGTAAAATATATGTATTTCCTATTTGGCAGAATCTCTGTCTATCTTTTTTCTTTAAGATTGTCTTCGGGATTGATGCAGATTGCTGTGTACTGATAGCAACTCAGCGACGTTGAGGTAGCAGATCATAATTGGAATTTCCTTCCTATTATCTACAACTAACAATTAGTTTTATCTAATTTTCATCACTCTACGTACAGACAGCCTTTATAAAGAGCTTTGCAAATAAGGTAACATCTTAAATCTTTAGCTTTCCAGCGGTATATTATACATCTAAACTACTATTCTTATGTTTAGCAGAAGAAAAAAAATCACTAAATAAAGTATGTTTGCCCTATCTGCCTTTAGTTGGTCATAAAATTCGTTTAATTTGTATATTTATCCGTTTTTTAAACAATTATAACAAGATAAAGAGGTAAAATTCCTTTAATTTTTTTTTAATTTGCAAAACTACCCTAATGTTCCATTTATTTCATACCTAATTCCATCAAAATTTTCCAAATTCCACTAGAACCTTATTCATCATCCTAATCCTCTAGTTCAATCCCTATCCAGCTCCACTCATCCATACAACCCACCTAGAAGGTTGAAACGGAAGCGGCCCCGCGACCTTTTGTAAATATATTGGAGTTCTAGCACTAGCTAGATTCTCCACTCAATGTGATGTATGTCTGAGTGTGTGTATGTGTATATAGGTATAAGTGATTTCTTGACTTTATTGTATTGATTCATTATTGTATATATATCTTATTGTAATTTTATGCCGTGTAAATATTGTATGAATGTAGTATGTATGAAATCTTTCAGCACTACTATTGATGTCCAAATTGGGACAGATTGTAATTACTCAATAAAAATTGTTGTTGTTGAAAAAGAATTTGCAAAATTTAGGGTACTTTAGAGGAAGAAAATTATAATATCAGTATTTAAGCCTTTTCAGACTATATCTATTAGAATGAAACCTACATGATATTGAAGCCCATTAAATTCAAAAGGTATTGCAAAATTGATTGTAAAATTTGGCTATTCGATTTTAGTGAAAAAGTTACTGTAACATCTCAAATATATATGGTTTTAAAACATGAAATTTCAGTAACTAGACTTCAGAGATTTCAGTAACTCATACATACATACATATATATATATATATAAATATATATATATATAATATATATATATATATAACCTTTTTGCGGGACTTGGTCATTTGCACACAAGGGACCCAAAAACGTGTAGTTCGGTTAAGACTCAGACATAAAATGTTCACGATAGCAATACGTTATTTTACTATATACTTCATATATAGTTTGATGAAAGTAAACATTTTTAAAACCTTCACTGAAATATCACTAAAAGGGAAATTTAGTCCAGTTTATTGACGATTTTATTTCGTACCTAAAGTTTTGAAACATCTTTTATATTTTTGGGGGGGCATTTCACTACTCATCTCCAGGTCTTAGATTCGTTTTATGAATTATTGTTTATTCAATTATATCAACCCTCGAACAATCCTAAGGTTGAGAGAAGCTCACCCAGCCTCAATAAAGTTAAAAATTTTGATCCGGAGAAATACCTAGCTGTTATATGTAGATGGTGATTTCGACCAAATCACTTTCTTCTATCGAGCAGAAACAATGCAACGATCCTCATAAATTCGTATAATTTTTTCAATCAACAACAATTTAATTGAGTAAAATTCAATCTGTCCCAATTTGGACATCAAAAGTAGGGGTGAAAGATATAATACATACTACATTCATACAATATTTACACGACATAAAATTAAAATAAAATATATATATATATAATAATGAATTAATACAACGAAGTAAAGAAATCACTCATACTTATATACACATACACACAGTCATACATACATCAAATTGAGTGGAGAATCTAGCCAGTGCTAGAACTCCAATATATTTACAAAAGGTCGCGGGGCCACTGCCGTTTCAACCTTCTAGGTGGGTTGTATGGATGAGTGGAGCTGGATAGGGATTGAGCTAGAGGATTAGGATGATGAATGAGGTTCTGGTGGAATTTGGAAAATTTGGATGGAATTAGGTCTGAAATAAGTGGAACATTAAGGTCGTGGTGCAACGGAATCCAATTGTACGGAGGACTTTGGACTGAAAGGATTGAATGCATTTGATGTTAGTACGTTTAGCTGTCCCCCACAGTTCACGTCCGTAGGTCCAGATGGGCTTCAGTATTGTCTTGTAGATTAATAATTTGTTGTCAACTGTAAGTTCAGATTTTCTGTTGGGTAGTCGGTATAACTGTCTGAATCGTCGGTTGAGTTCTTGTCTGAGTTCTGTATTTTGTATGTGGGTTCCATGTCAATCTTTTGTCTAATATCGTATAATTAAAAAAGTATTCTAGTAACACTTGTCCACTCTCCTGATTACACATATATTTTTTTTTTTTTATACCTTTACGAAGAGCTGTAAGTCTAGCTATAAACGATAGAGCCAAGCTGTAGAGCAGTAGCCAAGTTATAAATAGCATCAGACCTGAGAGAAATATATGAATCATATTCCTTTAGAATTGGAAATTCTAGTGAGATTCATGACATTTCCGAAACACGCTAGTAATTTTATTTCAAACTGTTTATAGTTGTTCCATGCTTTCATTAATAATATTGCTTATTTATAAATTTATAAAATGTATTTAATTCTTAAAGGAAGAATGTAAATTTGAAAAAATAAAATAAATAATTTCTTTCTTCCGTTCTTTTCTCTCCTCTTTTCCTGGTTGTCAGCCACCAATAAAGTTAATTTTAAAAACCCGCTTCATACATTATACAGCAACTAATGATGGCCGAAACATCGGTACACAAATAAAAAATCTGGTGCCGGCAACACACGACTTTCACTTACCTCCGTTTTTAAAATCGACTAAAGAATTTTCAAGTACAGTCAGAGATAAAAATGATTGAAACCATTAAAGAATTAATTAAATGGAATTTCTATAAAAACACGTGTTTTATTAAAATATCTATTATATTATTATATAAAATAATCAGTTAGTTTTATCGGATTTGCATCACTCTCTATTAACTTTTAAAAGCTTGTGTAAGAGATAATATTTTTTCTAAAATCTTTAGCTTTCCAACGGTATATCATACATGTATATTACTGTTCTTATGTTCAAAAACAAAAAATTGCATTAAAAAAAAACTTTTTCAGTTTTGTCCTTTATTTGTTTTTCAAATTCGCACTACTTACATATTTAGCTGTTATCTATCAATGCTAACAAGAAAATATGGTTATTTTTATAGAATATACAAATTTAAAGGTACTTTAGAGGAAGAAAATGTAAAGTATCGCCATTGCTTATTATGCCATCTTAAAATGGCTTTATCCTTCTGTTGGACGACAATATTTCCTTGGTACTTCATAAGTGATCTCTTCACCCTCCCTCTGATATCCATTCGTTAATCACTAGAACCCAATAAATCAATATCTATACCCATCACATAAAACTGCATCCTTTCACAAATCTTTTCTCGTTCGTTCCTTATAATTCTGGAATTCGCAGCCCATCTCTATTCGTAAAGCCACCTCTCTCTCTTCCTTTAAACATCAACTCTTCCACTACCTACTCGCATCTCAATCTTCCGTTCCAATGTAAAAAATAGATATATATATATATATATATATATAGTATAAATTTTCAAAGATTTACAGATATAATGAATATTTGATTCTTTATATGTATACATATTTTTTCTTTTATATGTATATAAAACTCCACTCCCAGCTACCTCCCTATATCCACAGTCTTCCGCAATTTAAATCGTCAATCCGCTCCCTCCAAACAAGATCACGCCATTCTGACCATTATATTCCTGCCCACAGAACAACAACTTTTGATCATTCCTTTCTTGTCCGCTCTACTACTCTCTGGAATTCCTTACCTACTCATATCCTCCATGCTTCATCCCTACCATCATTCAAGTCTCAGCTGTTCCAATACCTACTGTCATCCCAAACAGACGCTGAACTACAAGCCTGATATTTCAAATCAAATTTCAATTCATAAAGAAAATTTATTATTTATTGTTTATATTAAACTCAGTTAATGAATATGTTATTATGAACCAGTTTCAATGTTTTATTTTATTCAACACTTTAATCTATAAGATGTTATGTATATTACTCTTTTATTTTTATTTACTCTTTTATATACTTTAATCCATTTTTTATTTTCTGATATCATTGTAAATAAAAATTAATTATAATCATTTGGTCTTTTGGCCAGACACATCCCATATCTTAATTGTGCATATCAATTGAGACGTTGATTTCCAAAAGGTACTATATCCACTTTAGAGAATTTTACAGGAAACGCAAAAATCTGTCATTTATTTATTATTGGCCTAATTTACGTGATTCTTTTTTTATTAAAATCAAAAGTTGATTTATAAAGGTGTTACCAACTCATTTTTCCAAATTATTGCACTTTTCCGATGACTTTTAAACAATATAATATGGATTTAGTACTTTTTGGAACGAAACATGGATATAGTACTTTTTGGAACGAATTAAAAGGGATATAGTACTTTTTGGAAGAATATAACGCAAGGTAAGTTGGTAACAGTCACTATAACCTTCCTGATCCAACATTACCGATAACTAACGTCTTTATATCGTTAATTACTAAGTTATGTATATTTCCTTATTCTCCCTCTGAGAAAACATCTTTCTTTGTTGGTTAATTACATTGATTATCTATTATTCATAAAGAAAGTGAATATTCAAAGGACAATATATATATTTATGGCACTATAATAAGAAAGTATGTAATTATGATGTTTGTTTTGAACTTGTATTTACTATTTGTGTGAATTTAGCAAATTTAATTATATTATTAACGACGTGTATACAATATTTAACCATAGATACTGATAAATAATAACTTTTGAGCTTTTATTTTACATAAAAAAATCGACTACTAAGTTAGATCATGCACGGATTTTCTTCACATATTTAGCAAGTTCGTGGAATGCTAATTCCAACTATTTGCTGCATCAAATGCCATTATTATATTAAAATGTGAGTTTCTGAAAAAAATTGTAAATTAAATTTATGTTGCTGCAAGGAGAAATAATATGAAAAAACTTAAATTAATTGACAACCTAAAAGAACCAAAGCGACGCAACTAAGTTGTTTCAAATAGCCTAAAAACTGATTATTAGGTTAAAACCAGTGATCAAAATAATAGCGGTGATTCAAGACGTGCTCAATGAACCAATAAAAATGCATAAAATGATTAAAACAATAAATTAATGGTGATATATTACGCGGTTAGGTGCTTCTGCCGTTTAGTAGGAAATATTGTACCTTTTGGAAGGAAATGAAAGGAAAGGTTATATCTGTTTACATAGGATATAGTACCTTTTGGAACGAAACATGGATATAGTACCTTTTGGAATGAAATAAAATGTGGATTTAGTACCTTTTGGAATGAAATGAAATTTTTAAAGACTTTTTTAAAGGATTTTTATGTTTCTTGGATAAAATTTGATGACGGATTTAGATAAAACCAAACCATTAGAATACAAATATGTGAAAATATCAACTTTGAAAAAAATGTCCTTTAGTACCTTTTGGAAATCAACGTCTCAATTGTTCTTAAAAGACCCTGTCCCAGAATAATAAAAAATAAATTTCTATTTCTGTATATATATATATATATATATATATATATATATATATATATATATATATATAATATATATTTCCTTTAAGTTACCATACTGTAAGGATTTCTGTCTGTTCATTGTTCGTTATTCTAACGGGACTAGATTCCAAAAAAAAAACCAACAAATTATTAATCTACAGGACAGTACTGAAGCCCATCTGGAACTACGGACTTGAACTGTGGGGAACAGCTAAACGTACTAACATCAAATGCATTCAATCCTTTCAATCCAAAGTCCTCCGTACAATAGTAAATGCTCCTTATTATGTTTCCAACTATACCTTGCACCACGACCTTAATGTTCCTTTTATTTCCTAATTCCATCCAAATTTTCCAAATTCCACCAGAATCTCATTCATCATCCTAATCCTCTAGCTCAATCCCTATCCAGCTCCACTCATCCATACAACCCACCTAGAAGGTTGAAACGCCAGTGGCCCCGCGACCTTTTGTATATATATTGGAGTTCTAGCACTGGCTAGATTCTCCACTCAATGTGATGTATGTATGAGTGTGTGTATGTGTATATAGGTATAAGAGAATTCTTGACTTTATTGTATTTATTCATTATTGTTTATATATCTTATTGTAATTTTATACTGTGTAAATATTGTATGAATGTAGTATGTATGATATCTTTCAGCACTACTATTGATGTCCAAATTGGGACAGATTGTAATTTTACTCAATAAAAAATTGTTGTAAAAAAAAAAAAAGATTCCAAAATATTTTTTTTTTCACTTCATTTCATTTCAAAAATAAAAGTCGTAGATACAACTAGCTCAAATCTTATCAGCACTTTTTTCCGTAATGTTCGCCGAAACGGAATGTAATAATTTGAGTTAGCATGATTATACCTATTAATAATTAAATAGAATTTTTTATTTCCTAAATAATCGTTGTTATTACATTAAAATCGATTTGAAGCGACAAAATAGGAGACAATTTCGATTCTTAAATCGACCTTGGTGAGGGCGAAAACCCCGCTATGCCCCCGCTCGACTTTTTTATTTTTAAAAAAGTGTAACATTCTCAACACGTAGAGTGGCCTCCCTCTGCCTCAACTGAATTCAAATTTATCGGTTTGCTTGGGTGGGACCGCCTGATATTTTAAGGAGAATAATAAAGGAGAACGCCTCTTCTTCAAGTACGCGTCATTAACCCCGCGTCGTGAGGACGACAAGGACGTCTATAACACATAACAGGGAAAAATAACATGTAACATATTATATATTATCAGTATTACATACACAATCTATATATATATATATATATATATATATATGTAATTAAAATGTTAAATTCATAGTTTATTATGTTATAATACACTCACTATTATTTCATTTATTAATATTTTACATTCACTTACTATATATAGTAAGGGAAAGTATTGCGATCGGGAAAATTTTCGAATTCCAGTTTTCAATGGAAATACACGTTTTAGGGTCCCCTGAGTCCAAATAACCAAGTCCCGCAAAAAGGTCTGTGTGTATGGTAACTCCTGGGCCGAAACCAAAAGTCCTATGGAACTGAAATTTCATAATTAAGACAACTATACGCCCGAGACGTTACAAAACCTTTTTCGTCAAAATGAGCTAATAAGAAAAGCCATTTTATACCATGCATTTTGCACCTTTTTTCGAAATGGTCTGACAGGGCTTAAATGCTGATATTTTAAATTTTCTTTTTCTAAAGTACCTTTAATTTTGTTTATTCTATGTAAAATAACTATATTATCTTGTTAACGCTGATGAAAAACAGGTAAATATATAAATTGAATAAATTCGATACCCAACTAGAGGAGAAAAGAGAAAAAATATTTTCTTAATGAAATATTTTGTTTTTGAACATAAGAACAGTAATATACATGTATGATATACCGTTGGAAAGCTTGAGATTTTAGAAAAAATATTATCTCATACACCAGCTTTTAAAAGTTAGTAGAGAGTGACGAAAAGCCGATAAAACTAACTGATTATTTTATATAATAATATAATAGATATTTTAATAAAACACGTGTTTTTATAGAAATTCCATTTAATTAATTCTTTAATGGTTTCAATCATTTTTATCTCTGACTGTACTTGAAAATTCTTTAATTGATTCTAAAAACGGAGGTAAATGAAAGTCGTGTGTTGCCCGCACCAGATTTTTTGGTTTATTATTTTAAATAATGAAACTTTATCAATCCCCCCCCAAAAAAAATCCCTTTATCTCTAAATTTGAAGGTTTACGTTTGAAGATGCGTAGAAACCGAATAACGAACAAAAATAATAATTCGTACGTCCGCTGTACTTATTATTATTTTACTAATTGTATTCAATATTGTGAGTTTATAAAAACTATTTCTAACTATTAAAGCCGATATATGATTATACAGTAATGTGTTTTATACTGAGTTATTTTCCTATTTATACTCGTATTTTAGATATATCTAAAGGCAACTTTTACTTTAATGATAGACAAGTTGCAAGTTTTGACGATGAAGAATTTCATATCAATAATACGTGCTTTAAACTTCAACTTTTACTGAAAGAATTTTATAGAAACCAATAAGCATTCTACTTAATTAATAAAATATAATTATTTATAAAAATTAACACTTTAACAAACATAGATATATACGAATAATAAGTAAACTCCTGAGATCATTTTTTAAAAAGGCCTATTTTAATAAAGTGTAAAAAGATAACATATTCAGATAGTCCCAAAAATAAAGTTTCGGTCCCGCACGACAGATTATTCGAATTTATAGCCTCTGAGATTTTAGTTGTGGCGATAAATAAACTCAAATTGATTGAATGTATCTAATAATAAATGTTATACTTCACGTGGAAAGAAACCGGTATCGAATTACTAAAACAGTACTATATTTCCATTCGTAACCCATCTATTAGCGTTATTTTAATAATAATGAAAGTCAAAATTTATTTTAAAACGATGCGTTCTATATATATATTGGTATATACTAAGATTTAAACAGTTGAGACTCTAATTTCCGAATGATACTATGGGACATTATATATGTGTGTATATATATACACACACATATATAATGTCACATATTATCTTATATACACTATATTATAGATTATATACACATATAATATTTTGATATATTTGTATTTTATACGTTTTTTTACTTTCACTTACTATATATAGCAAGGGAAAGTATTGCGATCGTGAAAATTTTCGAATTCCAGTTTTCAACGGAAATACACGTTTTAGGGTCCCCTGAGTCCAAATAACCAAGTCCTGCAAAAAGGTTTGTGTGT
The DNA here is from genome assembly GCA_023052935.1 of Piezodorus guildinii. Taxonomy (NCBI): domain Eukaryota; kingdom Metazoa; phylum Arthropoda; class Insecta; order Hemiptera; family Pentatomidae; genus Piezodorus; species Piezodorus guildinii. The sequence continues at coordinate 211,269,833 of CM041292.1, forward strand.
GTGGTAACTCCCGGGCGGAAATGGTAAGTCCTATGAAACTAAAATTTCATATTTAAGACAACTATACGCCCGAGACGTGACAAAACTTTTTTCATCAAAATGAGCTTACCAGAAGAGCCACTTTATACCATGCTTTTGCACTTTTTTTCGATTTTCTCGAAAACGGTTCCGACATTTTTGATTAAACTCGCTATATCGATGTAAAATTCAATAGGCTTTAATATCATTTAGGTTTCATTCGGATAAAAATGGTCTGACAGGGCTTAAATGCCGAAATATATAAATTGAATAAATTCGATACCCAACTAAAGGGAAAACAGAAAAAATATTTTTTTAATGCAATTTTTTGTTTTTGAACATAAGAGCAGTAATATACATGTATGGTATACCGCTGGAAAGCTGAAGATTTTAGAAAAAATATCATCTTATATTCAAGCTTTTAAAAGTTATTAGGGAGTGATGAAAAGAAGATAAAACTAACTGATTATTTTAGATAATAATATAATAATTCTTTAATAGTTTCACGTATTTTTATCTTCAACTGTATTTGAAAATTCTTTCATTGATTTTAAAAATGGAGGTAAGTGAAAGTCGTGTGTTGCCCGCACCAGATTTTTTTTATTTCTGCTGTATTCCATATTCGTATCATTATTCCTTTAAGCTCTGATTAAGACCTTCAATATAGGTCTAAAATTTATTAAGAATTAATAGTTTTCACTTATTTTAATTTCTTTTTATACCATCGGGTATCCCTTTCTGTAGAAAATGACGTAATACGAATAATAAATTGAATCCTTGCACCTTCTTTTAACATAACCCGAGCTTTTTAATAAAAAACGTAAAATGATATATACGTTTGATACATAAACATATTTAGGTATTTCGAGGAAAAACGTAAGTTTATTTTAGTCAACAATTTAACCTCCACCTGAGTTAAGATATTATTTTCTCAATTGTTCCATGCTGCTTTGTTTATCCTGTCTTGCACGTGGAGTCTTGCCAACTACCGCTGCGTCCTCCCTTGTATAGGGATGGCTTAATAAATACTTTTAGTTTATTTTTTTTATGTATATATTTTTAAAAATTCAAACTTTCTCATCAGTTAATAATATTTCAGTATAAACAAAATATTTTGTATAAGGTGTAGATTCTTTTAGGTGAAGGTCAATTTCTATGAATAAAATTGGAGGCTGATGTCTACTTCATGGGGCTTCGGCTTGAGGGCATCTACTCACATTAAATCTAATTAGTTCCATTGCTCCTGAAGATGGCATTGTAGCCGAAACGTAGTGCGATTTTTTTCAATAAAAGAGTGGTGAAGTAGAAATCAGCCTCCAATTTTAATCATAAAATATTTTGTTTAAAAGATTTATTGAGAGATAACACAATCTGCCACCTTCTGGGACAATGAGTATTACAGTTAAAATAAATCATTCATACCATATGCACATTGTAAAAAAATAAAGAAATAAATAATTGGGGGTCACCCATAGCGTAGTTGCTAGCATAACAGCTTTCTATGCCAAAGGTCGCGGGTTCAAATTCGCAGGTGGTTCTAGGATTTTTTAATGGGAGTAAAAAATCCTTAGTTATGCCGTCCTTCGGAGGGGACGTTTAAAGGTGGTCCCGAGCCTGTGCGATGTCAGGTACTCGTTAAAGATCCCTATCCTAATAAAACCTGGATAGGCAAAATTTAGGACTCCCACTGTAGCATCGTCCGATTAGCCACAGTAGCATAAAGTGACGTTAAACGAATAAACAAACAACAAGAAATAAATAACAAAAACATAAAAAAAATTTAATATTTAATACAGACTAAACAAATAAGAAATATGTACACATAACTAAAATAATATATAAAGAGAAAATAACAATAACCTTCATCACATTCATACCTATTTACAAACTACCCCTTGGATCACACTAGTGGGTGTCGAGGCCCAATATCAGGAGATCCCAGCGCTTCTCACTCAGCCACGTCACTCGTCTTGAGAGCCACTTGTTGTGAGGGCGCTAGAGCCACATACGCTCATGGCATGAGTGAGAAGCCAGCACTCCAATGACATATTTACAAGAGATCTCTGGGCCACTGCCGCTTCAACCTACAAGGAGGGTTATAGGGATGTTTGGAACTAGATAGGGAGTGTGCCAATGCATTAGGCAAAGTTTAAAAAATAGATTTATAAATGTGTAATTCCCTCTATCGGAAAATTGCACTTCTCAAAATTCCATTACTAATATTTTCTGCGTTCCTATTGGGCTGGGATTATGATTCAGCCATGTTCCGTATGTCTCATGCTATTTATACACGTTGGCACTGCCCTAGACTTGCATCTCCTTCTAGTGACAAACCTTTTTCAGTTTGTTACTATTCGTTGAAAAAAGGCGTAACTCCTAATCGTCAGGTAACTCCCAGAATCAACTTCTTCCCTGTTTATTAAGTCTGATTTCCAAAAGGTTTCTTAAACAAGATACATATCACTTCAAAGCAACACTTAAATTCACAGAAACTGGCAGATCGCAAGTTTTACCCCTTCTTAAATAATCAAATAGTCCATTCTTTGCTCATTTTAATAAACAATATATGTAATTCCTCTTCTAAGTTAAATGAATTAGTAGTTAAACAATGCTAAAATAAAGATTTAATTATTACAAATATGTTGAGGATGTATAGTCGACTGTAGAAACTATTATAGGTGGAATAACCAGGAGTCCTTCATTTTTTGAAAAGTTTTTAATTTTGCCAACGTTTCGGCTCAAGCTTGTGAGCCATCATCAGGGCATTACTGAGCCATGTCCAAACCCAGTTTATGCTTGGACATGACTCAGTAATGCCCTGATGATGGCTCACAAGCTTGAGCCGAAACGTTGGCAAAATTAAAAACTTTTCAAAAAATGACTGATTCCTGACTATTCCCCTATTATATTACAAATATGGTTGGGCATAAAATAATGAATTGAATCACAAACATAATTTACATGAACCTAACTAAAATAAAGAATTTTTAACTGTCCTTTGATTAATACATCGAACTAACATAACAGAGATGTGACCTCCCTTAGTGAAATATTTACATATGATAATGAAATCAAGAATAATAAAATTCTTTATTTTAAATATATATAAATTTTAATAAATAAAAGGGGAAAAAGCTATTGTCTCCTTCAGGAGAAAAAATTACCCAACATCGGAGGAAAACCAATGAATTCAGCGGACTGAATCGAATTAAATCGGAGACCAACCGTCTAAACCGCAAATACCCTTTTGCCATTTCTTTGCCACTAACAAGACCCGGACGTTCCTCTTCCATAACAGCTGGTCCCAGAAAGGCACCGTTAGCGTCAGGGCAGACGACCTCCTCCCCGATCTAGAAGAGGACATGGAAACACCCGACCGAAACGGGATGTTAAATGCGACAAATGAATAAGAGACACGCGAAGATAAGTGCCATCGGAGACCCCTTATCTAGAGCAACTATTAATCCATGGGATGTGCAAACTTGGCCTGGCTGTCCCCTGCCTAAAAATACCCTTCTCTTATTTATAGTAGGCCCAAGTTCATGTTACAAGGAAACCACTGGTTCACCATTCTTGTCTCGTCGGGCGGGTCCATCTTGATATAATGCCTGTCTTCATGCCTTAAAGACGTCTTCTGGAATGCACCTTCTACAGCAGGAATTCCCGGTGCATTCCATTCTGCTAATGGCCCGAATATCAGATAGTAATTTATCTGAAGGATTATTCACAGTTCATTTTCATTTCTTCTTCAATACTCAAAAATTGAGAAACGAACAGTTATATTAAAAAATGAGCAATTTTTACCTGTTGATTTCAGATCTCTCCATTATACCTAACGCAACGATTATAGAGCTTGGTCACGAATATAGATTTTTATAAGTCAATATTACAGTTCTGTAGCATAATTTCAATATAATATTTTCTTATTTTAGAAAGCGGCACAATCTAGTTGGCAAACCACTATTCTAATGTTGTTTGGGTCCTGGGTTCGAGCCCCGGCTATGGCAGAATTATTTACTCTGTTATTTCAGTCTAAAGTACCCTTTTTCGGATGAGTGTGCCCCTAGTCACCTAGCTTCTCCAAATTAGATATAAATAGAAATCCATGTTGAAATTTTATTGAATGCTGACATGAACCATACAGAACCTGATACTGCCTTTATCGATCATAGGCTAATGAACTCTTTGATTTGGCCTTGAAACAGTACGAATATATACACAATTATTGTCTGAATCACCAAAAAGTTTCTGTTTTTTTTTTTTTTTTTAAGGGTTAAGATTTTTACATAAATACCTTAAAATTGAAAACACCGTCGAAACCAGAAAATGACTATGAAGATAAAAATTATTAGTCTGTGAAACCTTAAGGAGTATTTTACCCAATGGTTTTGATCAAAGCAGTTATAGATTTATTACTAATAGGTTCTTAAAATAATATTGTTTTCTTTTATTACTACTAAAAGTTCCTAAAATGTATTAATTTTCTGATCGTTAAAAAATTTAAATAGGTTGTTATATAGTGTAAAATTTTAAAATAGTTTCCTAATGTTTAAGTTTATAAATAAGGCAATGTTTAAGATAAATAGGTTAATGTTTTATCTAAGATGATAACTCATATAGGGGGGCGGGATGACGTGGGTTGCCTAGCAAACCAAAATATTACGAGTTCAAGCAACCCCCAGAAACCCCCGTATAGCCTTCAAAGGCGAGGTAGGGGTGCACAAAATAAAAAAATAAAAAACTCATAAAAATAATTAAAAAATAAAAAACTGTGTACTTATAGCCTAAATAAAAAATAGTACTAATACTCCACTATTCTAACAATAGTAAGGTAGTGTTATAATTGGCCTTGAATAGACAACCAAACTTTTTTCCATATTTAGGGTTGGTCAGGACATTAAATTTTTACTTTGCTTCTCTATTACCCAAAAAGGTAAAAAAAAAATTTAAAAAGATAAAATAAATTATATTGATTATTAAAGCTAGAATTTATTTTTATTCGTTTTTCATGAAATTGTGACAATTTTTATAATATAGAAGTTCCTCTTGAAACGTATGTGAAGAAGTTGGATTGAACCACGGTCTGTCGAACGTGCCTTTTTTTTCTCTCTTGTTCGAAATCTTTTTAAATTTTTGAGTAATTTTTATTTTTATCCTACAAACCATGTGATTGCATGTTTAGTACAAGTTTGTTTGTTTGTTTATTTATTTAACGTCACTTTATGCTACTATGGCTAATCGGACGATGCTACAGTGGGAGTCCTAAATTTTGCCTATCCAGGTTTTATTAGGATAGGGATCTTTAACGAGTACCTGACATCGCACAGGCTCGGGACCACCTTTTAACGTCCCCTCCGAAGGACGGCGAAACTAAGGAATTTTTACTCCCATTAAAAAATCCTAGGACCACCTGCGGGTTTGAACCCGTGACCTTTAGCATGGGAGGCTGTTATGCTAGCCACCCAGCTACAAGTGATCCCAGGTTAATCAGTAATAAGTTTTTTGTTTATTTATTTAACGTCCCTTTATGCTGCTGTGGCTAATCGGACGATGCTACAGTGGGAGTCCTAAATTTTGCCTATCCAAGTTTTATTAGAATAGGGATCTTTAACGAGTACCTGACATCGCACAGGCTCGGGACCACATTTTAACGTCCCCTCCGAAGGACGGCGAAACTAAGGAATTTTTACTCCCATTAAAAAATCCTAGGACCACCTGCGGGTTTGAACCCGTGACCTTTAGCATGGGAGGCTGTTATGCTAGCCACCCAGCTACAAGTGATCCCGTACAAGTTTGTTAATTATGCATTTAATTGTGAAACCGTTTGTAATTAATTCGAATGTAGTATATTGTAGTTGGTATGAAGGGGATACCCTTTATATAGTTTATCGCTATGGTATAGAGTTGAGTAATTAAAAAAATAAAATAATTAATAATATTTCTAAACGATAAATAATATGTTTTGAATAGGACCGGTGCTAGAGAGAGACTGACGTAAGAGCCCCAATTATACAGAGCCTAATCCACTTACGGAAGATGGTATCTCATGTTGCCTACCTTTCATTACACTTGGCTGTCAATCCTCGGGCACTAATAATAATACCTTAATCTGACAACTCTCACCTCAATCCCTCTCCTATACTCTCTGTATCTTTAACTAACAGGTCTATATTTCTTCTGTTATGCATTGTTTTAGTTGCATTGGTGAAGACGGTGGAAATTAAATAATTATGACTTAATAGAAATCCAAACTTACATATTTACTGTATATATATATATATATATATATATATATATATAATATATATATATATATATATATATAATACACAAATGTAAGTATACCATTTTGGAATTAATAAAAGAGTGCAAAGTATCGCAATAATTTTATTTTTACATGAAAGCCTGTACCTTAATCTACTTTTCTATTCATAATTTTCATGAATTTTGAGGCACCCTATATCCTCCTCAAAAAATTCTGCCGCCTAACTTGTTAACCTCTGCATCACAAATGTTTTGACTTCGTTAACAATCGTGGAATGGCGACATTCATCATCACCCAAAAGATTGAAGTTTAAGGAAAACATTTCTGACCGGAAAATCATGTGCACAGTTTTTTTGGGACAGAAAAGGAGTATTGCTAGTGGAGTTTTTGCCTCGTAATGAGACAATCAATGCAGAGTCTTATTGTGAGACATTGGGTTTCGTTTTCTGCATGACAATGCCCGTCCACATGTGGCTAATCGGACAAAGATCTCATCAATCATTTAAATGGGAAACTCTAGATCATCCTCCATACAGCCCTGATCTGGCGCCCAGCGACTACCATTTGTTCCTGCACTTGAAGAAATACATGGGGTCGGCGTCTTCAAGACGATAACGAAGTCAAAACCTTTGTGATGCAGTGTTTAACATGTCAGGCGCAGAATTTTTTGAGGAGGGTATTCAAAAGCTGGTGCCGCGTTATGACAAGTGCCTCAAAATTCATGAAAATTATGTAGAAAAGTAGATTAAGGTACAGGCTTTCATGTAAAAATAAAATTATTGCGATATCTTTGCACGTCTTTTTTTATTCCGAAACGGTACTTACTTAAAAAAACATGCCTTGTATATATATATATATAATATATATTTACCTTCTTTTTTTTTTTACGACCATTTTTTTAAAGTGGGTAGAGCACTAGGCAACTATTCTTTAGGATCTGAGTCAAATCAGACTGAGGTGGAATACAATTATCCATTCTGTTACTTCAGCTGAGCGACGTTCCTGTGGTATGGAGATCCTCTTGGAGAAAATCTCTATAAAGTGGGTACCCTTATAATAGAGTAAACATGGCGAAAAACCTGGGGACTAACTGTGATTTTGTTCTGATCAACTCATTGCGCGGCCATCGGTCTAGAAACAGTAGACATCTCTATATGTACTAAGCCCATGCACCTTCATGGCTTGCAGAGGAACAGAAGCCCTTTCAAAACCCTAGTTTTGATAGTTCAAGAGATGCTGTAATATATATATATATATATATATATATATATATATATATATATATATATATATATATATATATATGTATGTATATATATATATATATATATATATATATATATATATATATATATATATGTAAAAAACTATTATATGTTATTGTATAGTATTTTTATTAATGTTTTATACAATGTTTAAGTCAATTTCGTACATATGCAAAATTCTTTTAACTATATTTGAAATGACAACCCTTAGTAAGTTAGATTTATTGGAACCATTATTGTATTTGACTGTTACAAATAATATTAAAAAAAACGAAGGAATATTAGAAGAATGCATCGCTTAGGAAATTTCATTCTTTAGGAAACCATGATCTGCGAAAAAAAAAAAAAAAAAAATTCCTACCCGTTTGTGCTATAGCTGGTTCCTGATTGTACATTCTGTAGAAGCGACAAGTCTCTCCAGGCTACATCGTGACAATATTACCAACTAGAACATCATGTCGGGATCACGAACGGAAGACAAAAATGTTTTTAAAAACCACAATTCGTATTTTTGTTACCGTGCGGGATGTGCCGTGTTTTGAACGTTAATTTTTCAGAAGTTCAATATCCGGAATTATTGAAAACTTAGAGGTGTATTTTACTTTCACTTAACTTTATATGAAAATGTACAGTAATTCTTGTTTTCTACGGAATTCCGTGAGTCCAAACAACCATCGCGAATTGGTCTGTGAGTGTGTGTGTGTGAGTGTGTAGTGAGTTTAGCTCAAAACGATAAGTCGTGTGAAACTTCATATTTGCGACAAAGATTCGCCCGAGATGTTACCACAACTTTTTCTCTAAAATATCTGACCAAAAGTTGTATTTTATACTATGCATTTGAAACCTTTTTACGATTTTCTTTGACAGCTTAACGATTTTGATAAAACTAGCTGTATCTATGTATACTTTAATGGGCTTTGATATCATATAGATTTGATTCTGATTGAAATAGTCCTAGATACCTTGAATGGTCTTACTTCAAATTGTCTTCCTCTAAAATAACTTTTTTGTAAATTCGAAAAAATGAACCATACATATTGTTAGGATTGATAAATAACAGGTAAATATATAAGTAGAACGAATTCGATAACTAACTAAAGCAGAAAACAGCAAAAATGTTTTTTTTTTTTTTTTTTTTTAAAGGAATTAGTCCAGGTGGCCGCCGGTAAATGAAACAACTAAATAGTTTCAACTATTTAATGATTGCTAACGTTTAAACAACAAAAATATTATATCCACTATGTTTTTGTTTTTTTCTGAACTCAAGAATATTAATATAGTTATATAATATGGTATATCGTTGGAAAGCTAAAGATTTCAGAAAAAAAAAAAATATCTTATTGACAAAGTTCTATTGGGTAATGGAAAGTGATCAATATGGAATAAACTTAAGTGATTATTCTATATATCAATTTTTTATTGTTATATGATTTTACCTAAAAGCCCGTGGCTGTGTGACATGCTAAAGGTTTTGAGTTCGAATTCCAGTCCAGAAAGGACTTTTTCAAGCATATAATTAAACAGGGATTCACTCACAACCTTCCTTTCGCTCTGTGAGTCAAGTCCCTTCAGTCAATTTTTGACCACTGACTAGAAAATAGGCCTACAGAGTTACGAACTTATCCTCGTATGCAATCTTAGGTCATTGGAGACCTAGGCATGTAGCGCCAACCGAAACAAAAAAAAAACACTTATCTAAAACATAATTTTTCAATGAAACTAAATATTACTCTTTGCCCAAGTCTCGAGTTCAAACCCGCAGGAGGTCCTAGAATTTTTTAATAGGAATAAGAAATCCTTAGTTATGCCGTCCTTCGGAGGGGGCGTTAAAAGGTGGTCTGTGCGATGTCAGGTACTCGTTAAAGATCCCTATCCTAATTAAACCAGGACAAAATGTAGGGCTCCCTCTGTAGCATAGTTCGATTAGCCATAGCAGCATAAAGGGACGTTAAATATATAATACAAACAAATAATTATTTCAACATTTTCATCTTTAATTTAATTTATAGCTCGTTAATTAATTGATTTTAACATTTTTTTTTTACTTAATAACATTCAACTAGTTCCTGTTGAACAGATCCGATACCTAGGACTTCTTCTTGACAAACGCCTAACTTGGAATCCACATACACGACTAAAACGACAAGAAACTGCTCGCCGCTTTAGGCTACTTCAACACTTACTAGACAAACGATCAAACCTTCCCCTTAACTACAAAAGGCTCATCTACATGACTATTATAAGACCACCGCCATCCTATCATCCAGTTCCAATCCTGAAACAGCATCCTTAAACCTTCAGAGACACCTTTTCCTTATCGAACACTGGTGTAATAACTGGCGTGTAAAGGTGAACGAAGCCAAATGTAAACACATAACCTTTACTCTTAGACGAAAATCCTGTCCGTTAGTTTATTTCAACTCATTACCGATTCCTCTCTCAGATACAGTCCGGTATCTTGGCTTACTGTTAGACAAAAGATTGACTTGGAACCCACATACAAGACTTAAAAGACAAGAACTCAACCGACGATTCGGACAGTTATACCGACTACTCAACAGAAAATCTGAACTTACAGTTGAAAACAAATTATTAATCTACAAGACAATACTGAAGCCCATCTGGACCTACGGACTTGAACTGTGGGGGACAGCTAAACGTTCTAACATCAAACGCATTCAATCCTTTCAATCCAAAGTCCTCCGTACAATAGTAAATGCTCCTTATTATGTCTCCAATTATACCTTGCACCACGACCTTAATGTTCCATTTATTTCAGACCTAATTCCATCCAAATTTTCCAAATTCCACCAGAACCTCATTCATCATCCTAATCCTTTAGCTCAATCCCTATCCAGCTCCACTCATCCATACAACCCACCTAGAAGGTTGAAACGGCAGTGGCCCCGCGACCTTTTGTAAATATATTGGAGTTCTAGCACTGGCTAGATTCTCCACTCAATGTGATGTATGTATGAGTGTGTGTATGTGTATATAGGTATAAGTGAATTATTGACTTTTGTATTGATTCATTATTGTGTATATATTTTATTGTAATTTTATGTTGTGTAAATATTGTATGAATGTAGTATGCTTGATATCATTCATCAATACTATTGATGTCCAAATTGGGACAGATTGTAAAATTTTCTCAATAAAAATTGTTATTACTAAAAAAAAAAAAAAAAAAATTATAAGACCAATCTGGACTTACGGAGTAGAGCTTTGAGGCTCTACTAAACCATCAAATTCTTCTCGTCTCCAATCCTTACAATCAAAAATCCTCAATGCTCCTTACTATGTCACGAATAAACTTATCCATAAAGACCTTAATGTTCCCTATGTTACTGATTTGGCCCGGACCAGGTATCAACCCTTTCATGACAAACTCCATTCTCACTCTAACCCACTAGTTTCAATCCTTTCTTCCTCTTCAATTCCGGATGATCCTCCGAGGCGCCTGAAAAGGAAATGGCCCTGAGACCTTCTAGTTTAAAATATTTTTATAGTGCTGCCACTGGATAGTGTCTCTACATGTTTTCATGACAGTTTTGTATATTACAATCACATTTGCTAGATGTATTACTTTCACTTACTATATATAGTAAGGAAAGTATTGCGATCGTGAAAATTTTCGAATTCCAGTTTTCAACGGAAATACACGTTTTAGGGTCCCCTGAGTCCAAATAACCAAGTCCCGCAAAAAGGTCTGTGTGTGTGTGTGTCTGTGTGTGTGTGTGTGTGTGTGTGTGTGTGGTAACTCCCGGGCGGAAACGGTAAGTCCTATGAAACTGAAATTTCATATTTAAGACAACGATACGCCCGAGACGTGACAAAACTTTTTTCATCAAAATGAGCCTACCAGAAGAGGCACTTTATACCATGCATTTTGCACCTTTTTTCGATTTTCTCGAAAACGGTTCCGACGATTTTGATTAAACTCGCTATATCGATGTAAAATTTAATGGGCTTTAATATCATGTAGGTTTTATTTGGATAAAAATGTTCTGACAGGGCTGAAATGCCGATATTTTAAATTTTCTTCCCCTAAAGTACCTTTATTTTTTTAGATTCAATAATAATAACTGGATTATCTTGTTAACGCTGATGAAAAACTGGTAAATATATAAATTGAATAAATTCGATACCCAACTAAAGGAGAAAACAGAAAAAATATATTTTTAATGAAATTTTTCGTTTTTGAACATAAAAGCAGTAATATACATGTATGATATACCGTTGGAAAGCTAAGGATTTTAGAAAAAATATCATCTCATACACAAGCTTTTAGAAGTTAATAGAGAGTGATGAGAAGAAGATAAACTAACTGATTATTTTAGATAATATTATAATAGATTTTTTAATAAAACACATGTTTCTATATAAATTCAATTTGATTAATTCCTTAATAGTTTCACGTATTTTTATCTCTAACTGTATTTGAAAATTCTTTCATTGATTTTAAAAATCGAGGTAAGTGAAAGTCGTGTGTTGCCCGCACCAGATTTTTTTATTTAATACAGTTGTAAATATTAATAAATATGTTTAATAAAAAAACAAAAACATTTTTTACAACCGAGGTAAGTGAAAGTCCTGGACCAGATTATTTAAAATATTTTACGAAATAAAGAGTGGGGAATGCATTTAGTTAGTTGTTAGATCGTAAAGAGCTGTGTAAATTGAGCCTTTAAGTTGGTTGTGTACACTGCTAAGTATCAATTTTTTTGTAGAGATATTCGGTGGGAGGAGAAGACCCTTGGGCTCCAATTGATTCCAAAAGAAGAAGGTCGCGAGACAAAGGGAGAGGAGATGTAAGAAGCCGGAGACTGGAACATAAATTAGCCCGGATGACGTAGCTCCAAGTTAACATTCCTCGGAACCGATTCGACATATTACCAATTATAAAAACATTCCAAAAAGTCTTTTTAGAGAAATGTAAAGAAACAAAACGACCAAGGAGGTGGAAAAGAGACGAAACTGAATCTACATCGGGTTAATAATTGACTCCATACGCTATGTATCATTAGGGATAATGGGAATACAGTGCTGCTAATAGTTTCTAAAACTCCCGCCTTTTAGCCCTCAACCCTTTCCTTTTTATTTCATTATCCTTGTTCCTCTTCGTCTTCTTTTTTCTTCTCCTCGTTCCTCTCCTTCCCTTCCTCATCCAGCTTCTAATAAGGCCTTCTTAGCTGGCGGTAAATACAGTCGTTAGGAAATCGTAAACGTGTCCGGCTACCTCTTCATTTCCAGTCTCCATTTCTTATTTATTTTGCCATATACTTCTCCCCTCGCTCAACATTTAAAACCACCTTCTTTTCTGAATAACTCGAGGCGTTAAATATTTTAACTGCCGAGTTGAACGATCTGTAAAACTAGAATTATTTCTGATGGAGAAGTTGTTAGGGGCTGCTGTAATAAAATTTTAAAATATCACACTGATAAGAAAAACTTATTATATCAATATATTCTAAACAAGGAAGATCTCATTTAACTATTAAGGTTGATTTAGGGCTGAATAATTCTTCCATTAATACTCATATTTTATTTCATGACGTTTCGGGATATTCTCCCATCTTCAGAAGTCTCGTTATATATTCTGTAATCCCAACATTTTCACTAGTCACACCTTGAGCCAGGTAAAAAAGTAAAAACGAAGTCAATATCTAAACACATCAGATCTGAGCAAGATCACTTGACAGTTGAGGACAAAGATCTGAGCAATACTCTTGCTCAGATCTGATGTGTTTAGATATTGACTTCGTTTTTACTTTTTTACCTGGCTCAAGGTATGACTAGTGAAAATGTTGGGATTACAGAATATATAACGAGACTTCTGAAGATGGGAGAATATCCCGAAACGTCATGAAATAAAAGATGAGTATTAATGGAAGAATTATTCAGCCCTAAATCAACCTTAATAAGAAAAACTTATTGTATTCGTGCGTCGACGTTTCGGCTTCTATTTTATGCCTTCATCATGTTGTATCTTTTTTTTTTAATATTTTATTGATATACATACAATATATACAACAAGTAAATGGGCTAATTTACACTTATGGGCTTGATAATGTCTTGTGAAGAAACTACCCAGTGGTAGCACTTCAAAGTCAATTTAATTAAAGTAGGTCTCGAGGCCATCGTCTTTTCAATCGCCTCGGAAGAGATGGGATTGATAAGTTGCGTACAAGAGGATTCGTGTGGGTTGGGAGTTTGGAATGAAAAGAGGCATATCTGTTTCGGGCTAGTTCTGCGACAAATGGGATATTTAGGTCATTATGGATGATTTTATTCGTAACGAAATAAGGAGCATTTAGGATTTTGCGAAGGATTTTGGATTGTAAGGATTGAATGCGAGAGGAATTAGATGGTTTAGTTTTTTTTTTTTGTTTTTTTTTTATTGAGATATATTACAATTTGTTACAAAATGAACAATAATAATATTGATAAGAGACCACATTCATACTATATATACAGAAAATAATAATAATGGTCAAATTACATAAAATAGAACATAAATAAATTCATATATATACAATAAAATAATAATAATAAATAAAAAACAAAAAATCGAAACAAAAATCTATAATTGAGACAAAAATCTATAATTGAGGGATGGTTTAGTAGAGTCCCAAAGCTCGATTCCATGATAGTAACATAAATGAGCTTTTTGTAATAAATTGGAAGTTTTGAACGTTTGTCTAGTAAGTGTTGTAGTAATCGGTATCTACGGGCAGTTTCTTGTCGTTTAAGTCGCGTATGGGGATTCAATGTAAGACGTTTGTCAAGATGGAGTCCTAGGTAACGGATTTGATGTTGTATCTTAAATGATTAAAGATCTTAAGTAACAAACCAAAAAATAATAGGTAAGGAACTATATTTATAATTAAATAGAAAAATAATATGTATGAGAAAAATTTATAAATAAAATTAATAATAATAAAAATTGAAACAAATCCAGTCTGCTCACACACATATGATTGCCAGTTCAATATTATATTATTTTACAACTGCTCCATTTACTGTTTGTTCATTTAACGTCACTTTATGCTACAATGGCTAATCGGACGATGCTACATCGGAGTCCTAAATTTTGCCTATCCAGGTATTATTAGGATAGGGATCTTTAAGGAGTATCTGACATCGCACATGCTCGGGACCACCTTTTAACGTTCCCTCCAAAAGACGGCATAACTAAGGATTTTTAACTCCCATTAAAAAACAAACACCTCCGGGTTTGAACTCTGCTCATTTTACGTTATTCTTTTTAATATGTAAGTTTTACATTTATTTCGATTCCTATACCTTATACCACATTCTACTTATTATTTACCAAATTTTCATTATTTTTTTGGATCGACCTTTACCCTACAGGGTCATCATAAATAAATTAATTAATCCTCATTGTTGTGACGCTCTCCTTCAAACGCCCTGAAGAAGGCCTATAATTTAGGCCGAAACGTCGGTATTATACTTTATTGTGTGTTCTTTTGATTGCATCCTAAACTAACTTATTCCACATAAATAAATAAAATTCTATCGTAGTATCCTACAATCTTTGAGAAGTCCGATAGTAATGGATATATGTTCTCTTCGTTGCCGAGTAGTTTTTCCAATGTTAGGGAAAATCCAACCTTTTTCCTCAAATGCTCGTATTAGGTCACTTTATTATAAAGTGTCAGACCGTTTGTAGAAATTTTTGTTAATTAAATATTTTCATACGAACGTCATCTATTACCATACCAAAAGTCATCTATTACTGGGTTTTTTCCCATATTTTGTTTTTTTGTTTATTTATTTAGTCCTAAATTTTGCTTACCCAGGTTTTATTACGATAGGGATCTTTAACGAGTACCTGACATCGCACAGGCTCGGGACCACCTTTTAACGTCCCCTCCGAAGGACGGCATAACTAAGGATTTTTTACTTCCATTAAAAAATCCTAGGACCACCTGCAGGTTTGAACCCGTGACCTTTGGCATAGGAGGCTGTTATGCTAACCACCCAGCTACAAGTGATCCCGTCCTTTAGTTAGTTATCAAATTCAATCAACTTGTATATTTAGAGGGTTTTTTTATCAATGGTTTTTTTTTTTTTAAATCTACATAATTGAAGATACTTTTGAGGAAGAAAGTTTAAATTATGGAGCTCATCCTGCTCGACTAATTTCCAAAAACTCGAGAGAATTCAAAACTTGTCAATGCGGATAATTAATAATTTCCCCCAATACACGAAAATATCCAAGACTTGCAGCTTCCTACAATCAAACAACTTGTCCATTCACAAACAGCTTCTTACTTCGGTAAAACTCCAGTCTCTAAAAACCCATTAATAAAAGAAATCGGTAATTACAATAAATTTTCACTAAAACGATATACCCATAAGAGAACAAAACATGTATTATTAAATTAACTTACTTTCTTATGTTCTAAATTTCTAAATTTTATAAATTATTATTAATCATATTATGTATTTTCTATTAATTTTTGTATTTTCAATTATTTTATGTATCTTCAAATATTTTATGTATTCTCAATTATTTTATGTGTAGTTTTTATGCGTAGGTTTTTTGTATAATTTTTCCTACAATCGCAATATACCCTCATTTTATTTCACCATATGTTTGCCATTTAGGCTAAAGTACTATAATCCCAAAAAAAAAAAAAAAAAAAAAAAAAAAATAAATATAATATATATATATATATATATATATATATATATAATTATAATATATATATAATAATATTATTCTGATTGTAAGGATCACTCATCCAAAATCATTGTTAACATTTTTTCAAAATGTAAATATGTGAATATAGTTTGTTTATTTTACTTCCTGTGTTTCTAACTTATTGTGTGACTATATCGATACGATAATCGATAAGTTATATAGGTGGACATATCGATGTTTCTAAATGGGAGCGTAGGTAAAACAAAGAGTGAGGATAATGGACTAGGAGCTAAGGGTGGATAGGTCATTTAATTCGGGGCGGCTGCTGTGGAATGCCGGGCCCCCCACCACGGACCTTCTTAATTGAGACCTCTGTCCTCCTCCAGCTCTGGAGGCTCCGGGATCTCCTCTTCTCAGGTACACCCGGGCTAACAGTGTCTTAACCACCTTTCATCAGTCCATGGTTAAGTGCCTTCTACTAAAAAAAAAATCTGGTGCGGGCAACACACGACTTTCACTTACCACCATTTTATACTACTACACGATTTTTTCAAAAACGGCTCTAACAATTTTGATTAAACTCGCTATGTCGATGTAAAATTTAATGGGCTTTAATATCATGTAGGTTTTATTCTGATTGAAGTATTGTGACAGGGCTTAAATGCCGATATTTTAAATTTCCTTCCTCTAAAATACCTTTAATTTTGTACATTCCAAAAGATTAACCATATCATCTTATATTGAGGATGTGCAGTCGACTGTAGAAACTATTATAGGTGGAATAATCAGGAATCAGTCATTTTTTGAAAAGTTTTAATTTTGCCAACGTTTCGGCTCAAGCTTGTGAGCCATCATCAGAAATCAGGGCTAGAAACGTCAGAACAACAGAGATACATATTAATATGATAATGAAAATTTTCTTTTGAATGTAGTGATAATGATAACATTTGAAATAAAACAGAAAATATACCAACATACTTAAATATTATAGATATAAATAATAATAATATGATACACAATCTGATGATAATAAGCATAAAAACAAAACTTTAGACTTTAATATAGAAATAAAAAAATATATATAAACGTACCATTACTGAGCCATGTCCAAACCCTGAAGGTTTTCTCCTCTAAATATAAATACTACAGCTTATCTTTGTTTTTTAAAAAGTTTTACAAAATTATACAATGGAAAAACAAAACAATATATCCGTATGTACAATAAGGCCTACATTTTTAACAGAAAATTATAAACACTAGAATCTGAGGTATGTAAAAGATCCATGAGGTATATAATAACAAATAAAATAAAATAAATAAATAACAAAAACAAAACCAGAGGTGTAATAAACGAAAAGATAAATATACAGTAAATAAAATATAAATTACACAAGTAATTTGTACAATAAAGTAATAAAGTTATAATTTAAGGAGACGGAAGATGTTGGCATACGAGGGAGGGATTATTCATATCATCTTAATGACATTGATGAAGGAGGGCTAAATATGCAAGTTGGACGAATTTGATGACCAACTAAAGAATAAAAGAGTAAAACTATTTTTAAACGTAATTTTTGGTTTACTGATAATAAGAACAGTAATATAGACGTATAATATACCGGGGTTGAGTATTATGATTCAAAATCAGCTTATCAAAACATCAAATATTAACAGAGTTCTCTGTTATTTTATTATCAGGTTCATTTAAACTAAACTTAAATCATTTTCAGAATTTTTCAAAAAGAAAAAAGAAAAGTTGTTGATTACATTTGTTGTCAATTGTAGAAACTAAAACTCCAAGGTACTTTATAAAGTAAGTTTTAACAAAAAATTCTCACATTAAATAATAGTAATTTTAACCTTTTATATTAGGTTGTGGTTATGGTATATGGAAACTACACAACGGTTTTGTAACGTTATTTGCCTAAGTTAGCGAGCACATGGACACATGGACCAGTTATACAGAGCATTCCCCTGTCGTGGGAAAGACTAGGTTCAACTCTCTCCGCGAGTCACAATTATTCCAAGTTGGTGATATTATAAGGAAATTATAACATCTGGTCCCTTTCTAATGCCTACACCTGGCTCGGCTTGTTCGGGTCGCCCATGTGTCTTAGACAATCGCTACCTCATACCTGCTCTGTAGTTTAGAGGTATTAGCAATATCTAAAAAATGGAAGCAAACAACGAATCACAATACATTTATTAACTAAAATACTGCATATAAACAAGATAAAAAACAAAATTAACCTAAAAAAATTGATATAAGAAAATATAAAAACAAATTAACCTAATTATATACTTAAACAGCTGTTTAAGAAAAATGTAGGAAAGAAAATAAACCTAATTTAAATATTGAAGAAAATATGAGAAACAAACTTAACTTAATTAAACACTTAAAGATGTAAAAAATACAAGTTTATTTAATTTAAACAGTTTTAAGATTGATAATTAAGAAATTAAACGTTCCAATAATGGATATTGATAGGTTATATTCACGTAAAGATGTCCAGTTGATTGTTGAAGAAAACGACCGCAGGCGGCTGTTCCAAGTTGCAAGATGAACGATGACAAGATGAAGAAATACGTTTGCAAACGTTCTAAACTTCTTTAGAGGAGATTTGGGTCTAAAAACGGCACAGCTACCTTAATACTCAACTAGCCACGAGTCAGTTATAAAACAATTGAAGTACGATCGTCTTCTACTGTCTTTCTTGTCTACTGTTTTTTTACGTTCGTTTCAAAAACTTTTAATTATATTTAAAATAACTATTTTTAAAAACAAATATAACATACTAATAAATACAAAAAAGAATGATCTTATGATAAATATCATAAAAATTATGAAGCTATCTATTTTCGATTAAACAACCAAAAAAACCTTATAAGGCCATAACATATGGCGTGAACAGTTACATTTAAGGCGGCGATACACGGTGAGAAATTGGATATGTGTAGGTGAGGTGAAATGGCAATATTTACATCGTTGAGCGCGCTGTAAAGTTGGTGGAAGTAAATATCGTGATAGTTGATGTACTATATCACACTTTCATCTACTTTCCATAACGATAATTAATAACAATATCATTTGTTATTTTATTTTAGTCAAACTTTATTATTTAATAATATGTATATTTTCACTGTTTGGATATTACATTTTAATTCTATAGTTATTTATTAGAAATTATATTATATATATTTTTGGATTATAGTTTGAGATTTATAATTTTTTCTTTTTTGCGTTAAAATTCGAAATAGAAATAAAAAAAATTGAAAGTGATTTTACAAAGCAATGTTGCTGTCATAGGTGGCGTGCATGTTCCCGTCACTTGTCACTTGTGTTGTTGTTGAAGTTTGTAGTTGGTTAGTAAGTCAATTTGTATAAAAATGTCCAAAAAAACATCTTTAGACATTACTCTTATTATTATTAAAACAAGATGACACCAATTGAAAATCCATCTTTACATAAGAACTTGGTAACCTAAACAGAGCTAACTAACCTTTTGTTGTAAGTTGTTGAACTTTCCTTAATAATCAGCTGTTCACACATCCGCCATTTTGTCGAGTACTGTTGCGTACTCTCACCGTATACACGCGCAAATTCTTACTCTCACGCAGTTTTCAGCACCCCCTACTCTCGCGAGAGTACTTTCACCTCACCTACACATACCCTATTTCTCACCGTGTATCGCCGCCTTTAAGATAAATTTTAAAGTTGGTTCAAGGAATTTAAAAAATATGTTACACGGTTTACCTACTTACCTGATTAGGCCAAATCAATTTTACTATGAAAAAAAAAAAAATAACGTAGGTAGAAATAATCAGGAGTCAGCCTTTTTCTAAATATTTTTTGATTTTGCCGACGTTTCGGCTCAAGGTTGTGAGCCATCATCAGGGTATTACTTAGCCATGTCCAAGTATAAACTCAAACACAGCTCAACGTAACTAAAAATACACTTAGTAAGAAAATATTATGTTTATTATAAAATCTGTATTAATTCTTATATTTAATCATCAGCATAAAATAGAAACGTAAATTTGTCAAAAAAATAAAAAGTTAGTTTAGTTTATTTGTTTGTTATGTTTAATGGTTCCTATTTTATTTGGTTTATTATAAATAATAATAGCCTTAGCGAACCCGAAGGTTCGATGCCGATACCACCAAATTCCGCCTACACTCGTCCAATGTTCACCATTCAAGCCCAAGCTCCCGAGATCAGCCTTAACGCAATCCTCCCATCTCCGCTTCGGTCTACCTTTCGGACGCCTACCAGTCGGATCAGCAAATACCAACTTTTTCGGAATCCGCTCGTCATCGAGCCCAACAACTTTACTCGCCCATTTGAGTCTCCGCGATGCAATCAGCTCAATTATATTCACAGGATACAAGTTCCGCAATTACGCGTTGTGCAACCTTCTGAACTCCCCAGTGGCCTCATCTCTCTTCGGACCAAATATTTTACGCAATACCTTATTTTCGAAAACCTTACGCCGTTGTTCATCCCTCAAAGTAAGCGGCCACGGTTCACATCCGTAAAGAACCGTTGGAAGAATAATAGTTTTATAAATTCTAATCTTTAAGTTTTTAGATAGAAGCCGTGACCTAAGTAACTTAGCAACTGAATAGTAACACGCATTTCCCACCTTTAACCGGGACTTTATTTCTTCCTGGATTTCATTTTTTCTTGTTATAATTGAACATAAATACTTGAATTTCTCTACGTGTTCAAATGTTTGCCCTGATACTTCAATATCACCAAAATCGACACCGTTTCTGCTACTAATCATATACTTCGTCTTATCGGTATTTAATTCGTATTTCGTATATTTTCATATATTAGCTCCATAGATTAAGAGTAAAAAAAAAAAAAAAAAAAAAAAAAAAAAAAAAAAAAAAAAAAAAAAAAAAAAAAAAGGCAGCTAGTTTCATTACGTATACTAGATCCGTCTTAGCATTTTATTAATACTCATGTTCCATTTCTACTACTCTTATGTGGACATCTCTATCCGAAATGTTTGCCAAACAATCCCGTTGCATGCTCATTGTCACGAAACATTTCTTTTGGCATTATTCCATACGATTGTGGGCAAAGAAAGTTCTTTTGATTCAGGCACGCTCAGCCGCAATGTTTTCCCTATTTTGGGTACACAATTTATAGAGGCTGGATGAGCCCCAGGAAGGTCTCCATACCCTAGGGACGTCCCCCAGCTGAAATAACAGAATAAATAATATTTTGTCACCGCCAGGGCCGGAGAACAGTAGACTAGTGCTCTATCCAATAGACCACTGTTATATATATATATATATATATATATATTTCATATATAGGTAAGTGAAATTAATAAAGATATTGTTAATTTTTCACTGACAGTAAAACCGAATATAAATCGATAATACCATTTTCGGTTTCGTTTTTCCACAAGGCGCCACCTGCCGTATAAATAAAATCCTTCTCCAAGAGCTCCGATACGGTTTCAGCTTTCTAGACAGGTGATAAAAAAAAGACAAGTCGTAAACGGGACGATAACAGATCTGTCAATATTCCCGCAAAGGACAACCCTGGCTACAAGTCGGCAAACTGCTGCCGCCGTAGAAATTCGGTCTCCAGGCGCGCCCAGACGCAGAGAGAGAGGGAGAGGAGTGTGTGTGAGAGAGAGACGGAGAGAGGAGAGAGAGACGAAATAAAAAAGACAAATAAACTAAAATGGCACCCGGGTCGGTCCTACTACTACTATATAAAGGGGCTTATAAATTTATTCATGTGAGGGAGAAGTCTTACTTAGCTCCGTGGGTGGTGGCCTCTGTCGTAGGAATTCGTCCTCCGCGGTACCCCTTCTTCGGCAGCCTCTACCCTTAGCCTCTTGGTTTATTTTATCTTTTATTTATTTAATTAATACGTCTCTTATAAGGTTAAGTCCTCGAACAGAAGAAACTCCTTTCGAATTGTCGCAATGGCATTGTACATTGTCATCTCGTCACGCGAAAAAATAGCTATATGACAGTAATATATTGCAATTAATTGTATACGAAAAAAAAACGGGTGCGTGCAATACACGACTTTTACTTACCTCCATTTTTAAAATCGATTAAAGAATTTTCAAATACAGTTAGAGATAAAAATTAGAGAAACTATTAAAGAATTAATTACATTGAATTTCTATAGAAACATATGTTTTATTGAAAAATCTATTATATTATTACCTAACACAATCACTTAGTTTTATCGGCTTTTTATCCTCTCTATTAACTTTTAAAACCTTCTGTAAGAGATAATATTTTTTCTAAAATATTTAGCTTTCCAACGGTATATCATACATGTATATTACTGTTCTTATAGTTCAAAACAAAAAATTGCATTAAAAAAATATTAATTCACTTTTTTCCTCTAGTTGGGTATCGAATTAATTCAATTTAATTTTGGATTTACAAAATTAAAGGTAGTTTAAAGAAAGAAAATTTAAAATGTCGGCATTTAAGCCCTTGTCAGACCATTTTAATCAGAATGAAACCTACATGACGTTTAAGCCTATTAAATTTTACATCGATATAGCGAGTTTAATCAAAATCGTCGGAACCGTTTTCGAGAAATCGAAACAAGGTGCAAAATGCATGGTATAAAGTGGCTCTTCTGGTAAGCTGATTTTGATATAAAAAGGTTTTGTAACATCTCGGACACACAGTTGTCTTAAATATGAAATTACAGTTTCATAGGACTTTTCTTTTCCGCCCGGGAGTTACCACACACACACACACACACAGAGCTTTTTGCGGGACTTGGTCATTTGGACTCAGGAGACCCTAAAACGTGTATTTCCGTCGAAAACTGAAATTCGAAAATTTTCATGATCGCAATACTTTCCCTTACTATATATTTCATATTATACGAAAGTAAAAATACTTATATTTGAAAAGGTCAATTTTTTTCATAGGCGATCAACAGCAAGGTCACTACGCCCTCCCTTAATATATAATTCTCAAATAGATAAGTTAAAGTTAAAATAATAAGGGTTTTATACGAAATATGTAGTGTTTCTATTATTTGGATGGTGGACTGACGTATTTTATGTGTCTTTAAAGTGTAAACTCTAAGTATTAACATTGTTTATACCGCTATTTTTATTGATTTATTTTTTAGTCGATTATTATTTTTTTGGGTGTGTTTATTCATTTACATTACTCTATGCTACTTTCGGAGTCCTAAATTTTGCCTATCCAGGTTTAATGAGGATAGGGATCTTTAACCGGTACTACTATGCACGCTTCCTGAGAAAGATATTAATTTACAAGATAATTCTCAAACCTATGTGGACCTACGGAATTGAACTATGGGGTACTACTAAATTTTCGAACATCAAACCTATCCAATCCTTTCAGTCCAAAGTCCTTAGAACAATAGTCAATGCTCCCTATTATGTTACAAACAAGACCTTACATCATGACCTCAAGATCCCTTATGTCCTCGATATCATTCCATCCAAATTCTCCCTTCCACCAGAAACTTACTCTTCTTCCTAATCCTCTGGCACAACCCCTATCCAGTACCAACCATCCTTACAACCCTCCTCGTAGGTTGAGGCGGCTGGAAGTGCTGGAAATGGCCAACTTCTCCACTCATGCCTGAGAGTGTGTGGCTCTAGCGCCCTCACTATGTCTCCACTGACTAGATTGGTGACGCGGCTGACTGAGAGGCGCTGGGATCTCCTGACATTGTGCCTCAGCATCCATATCTGGATGCAGAGGTTCGATTCGGAGTTCCCAGGGGCAGTATGTAAATATTGTATATAGGTATGAATGTGGCCAAGATTATAATTATTTTCTTTTATTTAATTTTTTTTTTTTTTTTTCATTTGTTATTGAGGTATTTTATTTTTTGTTTGTTTTACTTTGTACATATGGAATGAATGACTTCTTTTATCTCTAATACTTATTGCCCAAGATAGTGGCAGATTGCATTACTTCTCAATAAAGCAATATTATTTCTAAAAAAAAAAAAAAAAAATCCTCCGAAGGACCACATAACCGAGAATTTTTTTTTTACTCCCTATAAAGATCTAATGGTTATTGCCAGGATTGGAAATAACGAAACGCTAATAATCGCTTATTATTAACAAGGCTTTAGAACTAAAATAGCCACTTTTATTTAATTTTCTCACGATAACTCACGGTAAATATGTCGGATATCATAATTCTTTTAAATGAGAATCGAAAATAAAAGTGCTGGAATTCTCGAAATATTTGTAGATACATAATATGGAAACTGCCCCTGAGACTAGTTACTTTAACAAATGGCTTTTAATCCGACCGCTTACCTCGGCAAGTTATTATTCTTTTTTATTTATTTTGGTGTCCCACCGGTTGTCGGTTGTTCCCGTTTGTTTTGTTGTGTCCGGGTCTGGACCAGTTTTCTTTGCTCTAGTTTTCTGTAACTGTGACGATGCGTTCTGCGGCACGCATTCTTCATAACAGTAATTATTAAATTAATCGTTTAAAACAATATTAATATCTTATTTAAATTCGAAGTTTAAGTACAAATCATCTGTGAATGAATCGACGTGACAGTTATAACAGATTTTATTCCAATCTAAGTTTTAAAAAAGATATGTATATTAAGTTGGTCAATACCATATTTTTTTACTGTAATTTTTCCTTAATCTATCCAAAGTATGTTTTTATCAATAAACGTATTATGAATATATCTTAAAAAGTCTAAGTTAGGAAATAACAATTTCATATAAGGTAAAGAGGATATAGAATAAAGATTAGGACAGTCGTTTTTATATATCATTCTTAATTTTGATTTTAATCTAAGGTATAAGATTTTTATGACAAATTATATCAAAGTCGATTTAAACATCATCAAATATGTAGATATATTTTTCGAGGTAATTAATAAACCAATTAAAAACAGTATGTTACCACTTAAAAGACAAGATCGTTTGAAGTTTGTAGGTGATTATCTGGAAACTAAGACTTTCATTTTTTAACCGACTTATTCTTTAAGTGAATTAAGACTTTCTGGAAACTACAATATTAAATTAACATTTAACAATATATACTACCACAAATATACATATATATTAGATTAAGGACAAATCACGGGATCTGTAACAATTACCTTCATAAAATAGGCGTATCAGAATCTCCGCAATGTGACAAATGTGGTGATAGGGAGACCCTAAAACCCATATTATTGGTGTGCCCGGCATACAAAACCAAAGAGAAAAGATGATTTTTGAAATAAATAAAAATCAGAATATTAGTTATGAAAATTTACGAACAATAAGAAAGTTTTTAGTATAAATAAATATTTACAATCGATTAACAAAAGAATTTGATAAATGTAATAGAATTTAATTTTCAGTAATTGGTAATTTAATTTGGTAATTTTAATTGGTAGTTGTAATTTGGTAATTGTAATAGTTTTCACTAATAAGACATAATATATAAAATGGCTGTATGGTGTATGCCAATGCCATCCATTCATGAAAAAGGAGAAAAAAAAAAAA
Source organism: Piezodorus guildinii (assembly GCA_023052935.1). Lineage (NCBI taxonomy): Eukaryota > Metazoa > Arthropoda > Insecta > Hemiptera > Pentatomidae > Piezodorus > Piezodorus guildinii. The sequence continues at coordinate 211,295,559 of CM041292.1, forward strand.
ACCCAAGGAAAACTGCACTCTTTGTAACCTCAACGAAAGAGAGGACTTATTCCACATTTTCATCCGATGCCCCATATACGCACCGCACCGAACCCATTACATCCCTAGGGCCTTAAATATGAACATTACAAATTTTATCGCCCTGTTTACCACCGATGATATTGAGGAATTAAAAAACATTTATTATCATGCCAGGCAATGTTGCCAAATCAGATCATTTATAATAAATGAATAAAGTTATTTGTTAACTTTATTATATTTTTTATCGTGTTTCGCCGTATTATGTAAAATAATATATTTATATATTTATTATATTGGAAACTATTATATTATTCATATATTGTCTTTGAGTTGTTTTGTTATAAGTTTTATTGCAATTCATTACTATTCAATGTAACTAGATCCGATAACGTAGTGAATTACTGTATTGGTAACTCTTTTATTGAAATATGTCTTGTATTATATACTTGTTATGTAGCCAGCTCTATTTGTATCGGGGTTAGTCCGAAATCAAATAAAGTTATTCAACTAGTTCAAGTTTGTAGGTGCATCTAAAATAGTTTTAGTCTTAAAACTATTTTTGGTAAGCGTAAAATTAGTAAAAGTTATTTCAAATTAATTTAAAAAGATAATTTTATTAAAATTAATTAAATTTGGTCTATTTGCACAATGTTTACCATCTTAGATATGAGTTCTAAATATTAAATATATCGAAGAATGTATGTTTCTCATTTTCGTCGTTGACTAAATATGAAATGAATAATTATTATTATATATTCATAATAATTTCTTTCTAAGTTCAATGTTCGTTACGATGAACTTACGATCCCAATGCGATAAACTCTATTTCGGTCAAAGTTCTTCTATAAATAATAAAACATCCTTGGTTATGCCGTCTTTTGTAGGAGACGTAAAATTGTGTTCCCGAGCCTATTAGATGTCCCGTACTATATGATATTTACTCTATTTAAATACCCATACTATTTATGTGCAAATTAAACCAAAAAAGGTAAGATTTAGGACTCCCACTGTAGCATCTTCCAGCCCCATTACCGTAAAGTTTCGTTCAATGAATTAACAAATAATAATCATAATAGTTTTACCGAACCCGAATGTTCGATGCCGATACCACCAAACTCTGTCCACACAGACTCGTTCAATGATCACCGTTCAAGCCCAAGCCCCTGAGATCAGCCTTAACGCAATCCTCCCATCGACGCTTCGGCCTACCTTTCAGACGTCTACCAGTCGGATCAGCGAAAACCAACTCTATCGGAATCCGTTCCTCATCGAGCCCCCTATCATCGACATACCCTAACACCGGAATCCTGTCTCCCATATTTAAACCTTTCCCGGTACACATCACCTTTTCTATGATATATTCTAAAGCTATATAATATAACACAGGTGAAAGGGAGTCACCCTGTTTCAAACCCGGAATTAACAAATAAACACACATAAATGACGCTACAATCAAAATGCACTTGTGGCGAATGTTTCTTTTTCGGTTAAAGGCATGCCCTGTTGTGTTTCTACATCTCAACTCAAATACTCTTGACTGACCAAATATTTTTTTATTAGACGTTCTCAGCAAATCCTATTAAGGTAGACAGAACTGGTTAACAACCTATTCTGACCAACGTGGAAAGGTCGAGACTCATTACGTCGGACCGCCTCAACTGCCTGTGACCTAATACCTTGGGTGTTACCTGGAGAAGTTTGAACGTATCTATCTTGCTTTCTGGCCAAGTAATCCTAATGCAGCTTTACCCGACCGGTTCAAATAGAGTACTGGGAACCTTCACTAGGAAAAGCGGTATTTGGAAAAGAGAACGGACAGGGAAAGTGCTTGCATAATGAGATATGGCCTGAGAACCGGACAATTGTGAGAACTGAGAGTACTCTCATGTACATCTCCGATAGGGCGCTCTCAGGCTGCATTGTCTTCAGCCCCGTTGATGAAGGCAGGAAATTCAGTAATGGAACAGGATGTATCGATCATGGTTGCCGAATACCGTAGCCATCAAGGTTGGTTATGCAAGAGATTTTATTTGCTTAACCTGTTTTTGTTAGCAAAAATCTGAAATTCGCGTTGTGTTTAAACCTACTATAAATACTTCCCCTTCCTATATATAGTTAGTGAAATTAAAAAAGTGGACATACGTAGTGAAGTTACTAGACCGAGATCTTCATTCATTAATAACCCATTTACAATAATTCACTCCACATAAAGCTTAAATAAATAAATGGCAAGGCCATATATAAGAAGTATTATATAGAACATTTTTCGTAATTATCATTATTATAGCCATATATTAAGTGTAGCATAATAAATTATTATTATGTTTCATAAGATGGCCCCAAGGTTGTTGACTAATCAATTCTTCGGAAATAATTTATTGACGTTTTGAATGATCCCTTCTCAATTAAAAAAAGTCGCTTGTTAACTTCGAAATCTTTCTTTTCGCGATGATCCAATTTCCAATAAATTTGAACCTTTTCTTTTTTCAAATGCTGTTAAGTACTCTGAATTCTACGCCAACAGTGATTAAACACCGTGAATTACGATGTGAAAGTTATATATTTAATCTTTTATAATTTAATGAGTTTTATCTATTAATTGATAATTATGTGATTTTTTAAAAGTTAATATTGTTTTTTTGTTTTTTTTAGGTAAGTTGAATCCTTCTTACTGTGCACCATTCCGTTTGCTGTGAGTTGCTGTAACTCACAGGTAAGTAACTTACCGTTACTTGAATTGAAAATTGTGTTGAAAAGGATTCTGAGTTGCTGAAAGATTCTTTTTTTTTAATTCTTATAAAACATAAAGCCAAATAATTTATTTTAGACAAAACAATTAACCTGAATCTTTCTATTAGTTAAGATAAAATGCGCTCATTGTCTTAAACAATACATAAATTTAATATTCATTATAAATGCTCCTTATTATGTCTCCAACTATACCTTACACCACGACCTTAATGTTCCATTTATTTCAGACCTGATTCCATCCATATTTTCCAAATTCCACCAGAACCTCATTCATCATCCTAATCCTCTAGCACAATCCCTATCCAGCTCCACTCATCCATACAACCCTCCTAAAAGGTTGAAACGGCAGTGGCCCTAAGACATATTGTAAATATCTATTCTGGAGTTCTGACACTGGTCAGAGTCTCCTCTCATGTGCGGTGTGATTGTGCCTGTGGCGCCCTCACTTAGCTTCCGCTGGCTCTCACCAGTGATGCGGCTGAGAGGGAGGCGCTGGGATCCTTTGGGCTCTGCTTGTCCTTCCACAAGTGGGGGGACAAGCCCCGTCCGGGGTTCCAGAGCTGATTGTAAATATTGTACATAGGTATGAATGTGACATGTTGTGTTTATTTATTTGTTAACTTCATTTATTCAAAGATGCTTTCTAAAGGCTTGTATATCGCATTAATTGGTTTGTTGATCATAGTTCTAGTTTGTTTATCAAGTTTGAGCGTATGATTTATTTATTTTTTTAGTTATTACATATTATTTTTAAATAACTACACCGTCGTTTCTTTATACTCTTGTATAAATTTGTGATATAGAAAAGGTATGCTTTAGTTGACGTTAAGTTCTGTATAAAAAATTAGCTATATATATACTATTTTTTTCCTTTTAATTGTATGTTCATTAGTACTTTTTAATGTTTATTTTAAATTGTACTAAAAAGAAAAAGAGAAAAAAAAAGTTTGAAAGTAAAATCTCGTAATTATCGGAAACACGTCCTTTCTGATACATAAGTTTCCAACACGATGGATACACTCAGCAGATTAGACACCTAACAAACATACCTTTTCTTCCCTTGGTCTGACCTCGAATATTTTGCCTAAAAATAAAAGACCTAAATTTAAAGATTATCTACTATAAATTATGTCTAAATGGGCTTAATAAATTAATTTTTTTATTTTTTATTGTTTTGACACTGACTCTTTCTCCTCCAATCCTTTCCTCTCGCCTTTGATTTAATTATAAGCCAATAACCCATATCTTTCTTTACCAACCACTAGGGGTGGGCATAATCGAATGACGATAACAGGATCATTCAATTATTTCAATCATTCGAATTAATCGATAATCGGTTTGGAGAAACGAATGGTCATTCGAACTGAATTGTTTAACGATAATGGAGGGATTATAAGAGGCGCGGATAACGGATTTATTATATGCATATTTCCCATAAGGGATATCTCTCAGAATCCATATTAATCATTCGGCCATTCGATTATTCGATTATGAAATCATTCAATTATGCCCACCTCTACCAACCACCTTCTAGAAGCCCAGTATTTTATACACTATTTCGTACATCTAAATCGCCATTACTCAAGTTCTCTTGGAATCTATTCTGTAGCAGTTTCGGACCATCTTCTGGGATCCACACGCTCCGTCCACTCCCATTTCAATCGATGTACCTCATTTTGACGATTACTTGCTACACCCTATTAACTATTTAAGTAAGACCTTATTTCTATTTTTGTAAGCATGAGTTTTACACTGTTACACAACAAGTTACCAACTACAAAAAAACACAAAACGTCTATGTAGCAATTCGAAACTGCGAAAAAGTACCGTTTGAACAATGCGACCCTATCTTTGGGAATGCATCACAATCGTAAGGATCCCAAGACTCTAAGACAAAGAATGGGCTCTGAGAATCGAACAGCTTCTGATGACCAGTAACCGATCTTAACAGAAACGTCGTATTCTTGAAGAAATAACCTATATATTTTATGTTTCTCCTACTCTATCGTTAGATAATCGCCTCTAATTTAAACAACGCAGGAGGACCGAAAAGTTGTCTTCTAGATGGTAGCTAAGTGTATAATATAACTGGCTGTACTTCAAGAGGATAAGTCGGAAGGAATTTAATGCAAAAAATAAATACGGTTTGGTTTTTTTTTCGGTTTTTGATTTATGTATTTTAGCAGAGGATATAGTGCTTGACTCCCTGGGAATTATACACCATCACATTTACTCAAAACGGTTGAATGGGGGTTGTTGGAAGGACATGGGTGTGCATGTTTTTATTTATATTTTTTATTATATATTTTAATGTTTTATTTTGTTAGTATTATTATATTTTACTTTGTTATTTTAATTATATATGCTAGAGATTCGATATTAAAGCGGAGTGTAGTAAGGCTGATGATAATTGAAGAATCTTATTAATATATTTGATTTTTTTTTTTTTTTTTTTATGTACATATACATATATATATATATATATATATACATATTTAAATTGTTATGAGAAATAAGCGAGAAAAGGAAATCCAAAAAGAAAAAAAAAGGAATAAAGGGAGTTAAATAATTTTTAAAAAATGTTAAAAAAAAAGAAAAAGTTAAAGGAAAAAAAATGTTTAATCTATTTCGTTTTTTTGTTTATTGTATATTAAGATTTATATTATATTATTACTAAAAAATGTCCAATACGAAAAAAAAAGTTGGCTATGTGAATAGCAACCCAATCAAGTTGGGCAGCATCGCTTGTTTGTTTAATAAAGTGTATCTCTCTGGCACAAAACATCTTGGTCATCAGTGCCAGATACACTCACTATAAGATACACTTAGATACATAATATCTAACTCACTATAAGACAATTACGTACATTTATATAAGAAAACAAACAATTACGGTTTTAGTTGAAATATTAAATAATAATATTGATTAAAATAAATAATTAACTAATATAACAAATGATAATAATACACTAAAACAAATAATAATAATACAAAATGAACGAATACATTATGGACAAATAATAATATATAATATACAATAATGCTATACATAATAAGTAATACATCCATAATACATAAATACATACATACAGATAATACATAATAAACAAATAATACACTCATAAATAGTGCCGGATACGCTCATTTAGAAAATGAATTTAGAATAAATAATTTTTTTTGGAATATTAAATAATAATATTAATTAAAACAGATAATAAAAAAAAGAATAATCTATAATAAAAATAAATATGACAGCGTTAGTAAAAAATAAACATATATCAAGTTATATTAGTAGACGATTTTCATGAATAAATAAATAAAGATAAATAGAAATAAATAGACATAAAGTAAGTCGTCAAATCCTCTTATAAAAGTCCATTTCAGAAAGGAGGCACATTAATTGGTCAATTCTATTCCCATCGTTTCCTAATGCAACCGCGACATTGTGTGGTATTCCCTTTTGGTCCAGTTGTCTTGTGTAGAAGGGATGGTTAATCAAGATATACTTATCAATAACATGTACAAAGATGGAGTATGGCTGCTTTGTCTTTGGCTCGGCAAAAAGGGACAATCTGGCTAAACTCGATGTGGTACACCATGCAGGCATACGAATTGCTACTGGCGGTTTCAGGACCAGCCCTTCTCTAAGTCTTTGTGCAGAATCTGGCTTACCACCACTATCTTACCGACGCGATAAATTGGCCATAAACTATATCACAAAATTAATCACACAAGTAAATAAATACGGTTTACGCTTAAAAATGTCTTTTTCTAACTACATTGAAAGTAGTGTGTGTATTTTCCTAGCGATGTCCATTCGCGATCCCTGTTACAGATTGCCTATCGTCCTCTCGTCTAACTTTTTCACCTTCAAGTTTTGGCTACGGATGTGACCTCCTCAAGTTCTGGCCAAGGACTTCCCCGAAGAGAGGCTTAGAAGGCTGAGAACCGTGACGACTCCCTGTACCCAGACACAAAGCTGAGACAATGACTGCATCCTCGCCGACTGATTGAAGGTACATATTTGTAAACAAAGAGTAGAGAGATAGCGGACTGGGACAGAGAGCAAGATCCAACTAATATAGTAATTAAGATGGGCGGGTCGACAACCTTCGCCTTTTGGGTGGTCTCAGTCGTCACCACCTGGGAGTCCTCGGGTCTGCTCTACTTTACTCTAACCGCTTTGCACTTTATATACTTAAAGACTCCTTCTTCGTATTTTTGCATACTAAAAAAAAACATTTTTATTATATCAATATATTCTAAAACACCAGAAGATCTCGCATAATATTAAAGGTAGATATTTGGACTGATTAATTTCTTCCATAAAAATTATTTACTTTATTATTTATTTTGTTTTAAACTTCTTTATTCAAATCAAAACACAGACATATTACAGTGCAAGTAGAAGTCACTATCCCACTAAGGCGAGCCCGTGTGTGGGAAAGGAGTTCACCTGCGGCAATTCAATAAAAGTACAATAACAAACAGTAACAGTATACAGTATGATACAATACAATACTTAAATAATATAACACAATTTTTATATAGAAACAGAACACACTACACAGTAAAAACAATATAATACATAAGGAATATAAAATACAATTATAAAGAAAAAGTAACACAGTACACAATATGAAGCAGTAATTGACTAAGCTTAAAAGCTATAAGGAATACATATACATATATAAAAGATATAAAATTAAGGCATGCAAATATAAAATTGAATTACATAATACCTAATTAATACAAAAAAACAATAAGAAACAGTTAAACAGTACACGGAAATACTGTAATTGACTAAACCAAAAGCAATAAGGAATACAAATTCATACATACAAGATATACAATTAAGGCAAGTAAATACAAGATCGAATTACATGATAAGCAATATAAAGATACATAACATAGTACACAGTAAGAAATTGACAAAATCAAAAGTCAATAAAGAATACATATACTTGTACACAGGATAAATATCAGAATGAGTGACGCAGGCTGGCATTGAGGACAGGTCTAGAGCGATGAGTAATTTGGATTCAATATTAAATCAACACAATACGTTTATCAACATTTGACGTTTCGAGATCTTCTCCCATCTTCAGACCTCTACAAAGTAAAAATACCGATTTCCATTACTTTAAAAAAAAATCTGGTGCGGGCAACACACGACCTTGAATTACATCCGTTTTAAAAATCGATTAAATACTGTTAGAGATAAAAATTAATGAAACTATTAAAGAATTAATTGAATTGAATTTCCATAGAAACATGTGTTTTATTAAAAAATCAATTATATTATCATCTAAAATAATCAGTTAGTTTTATCGGCTATTCATCACTCTCTATTGACTTATATAAGCATACATACATCAAATTGAGTGGAGAATCTAGCCAGTGCTAGAACTCCAATATATTTACAAAAGGTCGCGGGGCCACTGCCGTTTCAACCTTCTAGGTGGGTTGTATGGATGAGTGGAGCTGGATAGGGATTGAGCTAGAGGATTAGGATGATGAATGAGGTTCTGGTGGAATTTGGAAAATTTGGATGGAATTAGGTCTGAAATAAGTGGAACATTAAGGTCGTGGTGCAACGGAATCCAATTGTACGGAGGACTTTGGACTGAAAGGATTGAATGCATTTGATGTTAGTACGTTTAGCTGTCCCCCACAGTTCACGTCCGTAGGTCCAGATGGGCTTCAGTATTGTCTTGTAGATTAATCATTTGTTGTCAACTGTAAGTTCAGATTTTCTGTTGGGTAGTCGGTATAACTGTCTGAATCGTCGGTTGAGTTCTTGTCTGAGTTCTGTATTTTGTATGTGGGTTCCATGTCAATCTTTTGTCTAATATCGTATAATTAAAAAATTATTCTAGTAACACTTGTCCACTCTCCTGATTACACATATATTTTTTTTTTTTTATACCTTTACGAAGAGCTGTAAGTCTAGCTATAAACGATAGAGCCAAGCTGTAGAGCAGTAGCCAAGTTATAAATAGCATCAGACCTGAGAGAAATATATGAATCATATTCCTTTAGAATTGGAAATTCTAGTGAGATTCATGACATTTCCGAAACACGCTAGTAATTTTATTTCAAACTGTTTATAGTTGTTCCATGCTTTCATTAATAATATTGCTTATTTATAAATTTATAAAATGTATTTAATTCTTAAAGGAAGAATGTAAATTTGAAAAAATAAAATAAATAATTTCTTTCTTCCGTTCTTTTCTCTCCTCTTTTCCTGGTTGTCAGCCACCAATAAAGTTAATTTTAAAAACCCGCTTCATACATTATACAGCAACTAATGATGGCCGAAACATCGGTACACAAATAAAAAATCTGGTGCCGGCAACACACGACTTTCACTTACCTCCGTTTTTAAAATCGACTAAAGAATTTTCAAGTACAGTCAGAGATAAAAATGATTGAAACCATTAAAGAATTAATTAAATGGAATTTCTATAAAAACACGTGTTTTATTAAAATATCTATTATATTATTATATAAAATAATCAGTTAGTTTTATCGGCTATTCATCACTCTCTATTGACTTATATAAGCTTGTGTATGAGATAATATTTTTTCTAAAATCTTTGGCTTTCCAACGGTATATTATACATGTATATTAGTGCTCTTATGTTCAAAAACAAAAAATTGCATTAAAAAAATATTTTTTTTAGTTTTCTACTTTTGTTGGATATCAAATTCGCTCAACTTGCATATTTAGCTGTTAATTATCAATGGTAACAAGATAATATAGTTATTTTTATAGATTCGAATAAAAAAAAAAAAATTAAATCTTGCCTATATATACGCTTGTAAAACCGTAATTTTTGAAGATGACAAAAAACTCTATCGAGTTTTCAGATACGTAGAACCCGAATATTGAATAGGAAAAAATCTGTTTGTCCGCGAAAGGAACTAATATTTAAATAATATAAAAATAAGTGCCGCTGAATAGCTACATAAACATTTATATCTTAATATAGTTATTTGAAAACAATAAATGATAGCTGGAAGGAATTAGTCCGGGTGGCGGTCATTAAATGAAACAATCAAATAGTTTCAACTATTTATTGTTTACCAACGTTTAGACCCTACTTTGTGGGTCATCATCAGGGCGCATGGTGGGCGAATGGAAACTAGCAAGCTTGCTTAAATTGCGAAGATTCTTAAATTTTGCAGTAAAAGTCCACCATTTTATGTCTCCAAAATACTTTAGATTTTTAAATTTCAATGCGCTGTTTTGTATCGCATCACTTATTTTAGAAAATAGTCGAAGTTATCATTCATAATCAATGTACTCATTTACTATTGTATATAAACCATAAAATTCCTCTCGCATCCAATCCCTGTCCCCAATCCAAAATCCTTAATGTTCCATACTTTGTTACAAATAAAATTATCCATAAAGACCTAAATATCCCATTAGTTGAAGACTTGGCCCGATCCAGATATACATCCTTCCATTCCAAACTTCCTGCCCACTCAAACCCACTTATCCGTGACCTCTCCTCAACATCTATTCCTGACTATCCACCGAGGCGACTAAAAAGAAGATGGCCAAGAGACCTCTTACCATAAATTGGACATTGGAGTTCTACCAATGGGTAGTTTCTTCACAGGACAATCATGTGTCTTAATCTCATATCAACCCATTTACTTAATGTATTGTATAAATACAGTTGTAGATTTCTTTAAATAAATAAATAAAAAAAACAAAAAACTATTATATATTTTAATTTCCTTTCATTCAATTCAAACAAAGATTTCATGGTCAGTTGAGTAAGTAAACTTATTAATTGTGTAGTATATCTGTCGCCTGTCAGGCGCATTAAGTATATCATACCGCATAACTAACGATATCCAAGTAACAAAAACAATATTAATTTTATGTGTTCACATCAAGAAATCAAAGCAAAAAATACCACCGAATATTTATATCTTTGCCTAATACAGAAGAAACCGCTTAACTGGACTTAAACAATTAATAGAGCTAAACTAAATGTAGAGATAAAGCCTTGGTCCTCTTCATATCGCTCAAGCCGCAGAGAGGAAGTTGTCCTTGCTAGGTTGAGGATAGGCCACACTAACATGACCCATCTTCATCACATTACCAAACGACCACCCCCTAAGTGCCAACACTGTGATAATATCCTATCAGCCATATTTTAGAAGAATGCCCTTTATATAGGACAAGTTTGAACAAATTAGGACTCAGAACTAATATATCCTACATACCCTCCGACAATGAGTACAATATTTGGGCGCTGTTCAGGTTTCTTAAGAGTCACCTATTATTTAATAAAATATAGTATTTTTTTTTTTTATTAATTTATTGAAATTTACGACTGTATTAGTAAATACATCAAGTAAATTGGCTCATAATATAGATAATATACATGAAAAGACATGAAGAGAATATGCCCATTGGCAACACTCCACTAGCTAATCTAAACTAGAAGGCCTCGTGGCCATCTTCTTGTCAGACGCCTCAGAGGATTGTCAGGAATGGAAGAGGAAGCAAGGATTGAAACTAGTGGGTTAATGTGGGAGTGGAGTTTGTCATGGAAGGAATGATACCTCGTACGGGCCAAATCAGCAACATATGGGACATTAAGGTCTTTATGGATGAGTTTGTTGGCGACAAAGTAAGGAGCATTGAGGATTTTTCGAAGGATTTTGGATTGTAAGTATTGAAGACGGGAAGAATTTGATGGTTTAGTAGAGCCCCAAAGCTCAACTCCGTCCATATAGGCCTTATGATGGTCATATAGATGAGCCTTTTGTAGTTAAGTGGAAGGTTAGAGCGTCTGTCCAGTAAGTGTTGAAGTAAGCGAAAGCGTTGGGCAGTTTCTTGTCGTTTCAGTCTTGTGTGCGGATTCCAAGTTAGACGTTTGTCAAGTAGGAGTCCTAGATAGCGAATCTGTTCAACCGGGACTAGCGGAATGTTATTAAAGGACACTGTAGGGCAGGATGTCGTAGGTTTACGACGAACATAATGACTTAAGCATCCCATTTGTTGCAGACATAGCCCGTGATAGATACTCCTCTTTTCATTCTAAACTTCCTGCCCATACCAATCCACTTGTCCGTAATTTATCTTCCTCAGATATCATTGATAATCCTCCAAGGCGACTGAAAAGAAGGTGGCCTCGGGACCTACTGCCTTAAAATAATCAGTGAAGTGCTACCACTGGGTAGTTCTTTCTCAAGACATTTTTATGACTTTTTTTTCATTCTACATATTTACTTTTTGTGTTCTTTAATACAGTTGTAAATTACTATAAATAAATAAAATAAATATCAATATCAATAAATCACTTTTGGTAAATACCAATCTTGCAATTTCAATTAATTTTTACATTCACTTACTATATATAGTAAGGGAAAGCATTGCGATCGTGAAAATGTTTGAATTCCCGTTTTCAACGGAAATACACATTTTAGGGTCCTCTGAGTCCAAATAACCAAGTCCCGCGAAAAGGTCTGTGTGTGTGTGAATGTGTCTGTGTGTGTTTGTGTGTGTATGTGTGGTAACTCCTGGGCAGAAACGATAAGTCCTATGAAACTGAAATTTCATATTTAAGATAATTATACGCCCGAAACGTTACAAACCCTTTTTCATTAAAATGAGCTTACCAGAAGAGCCACTTTATACCATGCATTTTGCACTTTTTTTCGATTTTCTCGAAAACGGTTCCGACGATTTTGATTAAACTCGCTATATCGATGTAAAATTTAATAGGCTTAAACGTCATGTAGATTTCATTCTGATTAAAATTGTCTGATAGGGATTAAATACCGATATTAGAATTTGAATTTTCTTCTCCTAGATTACGTTTAATTTCGCAGATTTTATAAAAATAAATATATTATCTTGTTACCACTATTAAAAAACACATAAATATATAAGTTGAACGAATTCGATATCTAACTAGGGGAGAAAACTGAAAACATATTTTTGTAATGCAATTTTTTGTTTTTGAACATAAGAACAGTAATATTCATGTATGATATACCGTTGGAAAGCTTAAGATTTTAGAAAAAATATTAACTCATACACCAGCTTTTAAAAGTTAGTAGAGAGTGATGAAAAGCCGATAAAACTAACTGATTATTTTAGACAATAATATAATAGATGTTTTAATAAAACTCATGTTTCTATATAAATTCAATTTAATTAATTATTTAATAGTTTCACGTATTTTCATCTGTATTTGAAAATTGTTTCATTGATTTTAATAATGGAGGTAAGTGAAAGTCGTGTGTTGCCCGCCCCAGATTTTTTAATTTGCTTTGACATATCTACCATGTTCCTAGCTATTTATATGTATACTAAACTCGTTTTACAATAGTATAGAGATTAATGTTATTTTGTATATAGTTTTTCGTTTATAATCTGTAGATTAACAGGTTTCTCAGCTTAACTGGCTAACACTCGGCCCTGAGCAAGGCAGATAAGCGAGGTTCTCTTCTGTATAAGAAACAGATAAAAATGATATTCCCCAAAAAAGGTAAGGATTGATTAAAAGGAACTAATAAAGACGGGGATAAGACGCAGCAGACACTAAACAGAGTTTGAGCTCATATAGGGCCATAATAAGGAGCACTGCTGGTTTTTCCTTTGGCTCGCTGTTTTATAGGCGAGTTATAAAAGGAGACCTAGGCATTGTTTATTAATTTTAAGGCCTATAAATGTTTATAGGACGGCGTGGGTGGCGGGTAGGAGATGGGAGTCAAAGAGCCGACAATAATTGAGATATTCACCTTCCCTTCAATCTGCGGCCGCGGTCTTGTGCTTTTACGAGACATAGTAAAGGAGCTAAGTGGTGTGCAGTCAGCTGTCGATAAAGCTACTTCATCCAGTTATTGCTTGTCTCTCCCTCCTCCCTCTCTCTCTCTCTCTCTCTCTCTCTCTCCCTCGCGCGCACACACACACACACACACACACACACACACTCTCTCTCTCACTGTATCTCTGCGTGTGTCGTTTATTCAGTCATTGTTCCTACTCCTTCGCCCGTGTATTACTCAATTTATTATCTTCTTATTGTTCCCTTCTTCTCTTCTCTACTTAATTGATTCGGTCGATGAAAAGACCCGATGGTCTCTATCTGAGTAGTCCGTTGTAAATCTATTTACGAATCCATTTCCATTTCATAAAATGTTTTTTTTTGTTTTTTTTCAATAATAAACAAGTACAGTAAACCCTCGAACTCCGAGGGACCAAAACACCCCCTGTTCGTTATAAAAGAATTCGTTATTTCCGAAAAATATATTATATGTCTTGGTATAAATTCAGGTGGTTTAAAAGAAATATTTTCAATACAGCATTCGCTTTCAAGCACATATTTATTTAGAAACAACAAAAGAAGTTAAAACTATGCACTATGTACATATATCTATCTTATTTCACATTTTACATAATACTTTGAGATTAACATAAACCATCATTCAAAATACAAAACTTAAAAAGGAACTTACAATGTCAAAATAGCAATTCTTATAAAGTTGAAATGGTAATATTTTTTTTTTTTTTTTTTGCACATCCTGATGAAGACGCAACGGAGGCATCGATTTTATCTTTATTAGCGATAATCGTCGATAGAGGAGATTTTGATATCCCGTATTTTTCCGCAATTTTTGATTTCGACTAAATTTTTTTATCCACTTCTTAGAGAATCGCTAACCTTGTATTTAAATCAATGGGTTTTCTCTTGACTTCGTAGCAAATTCGAATTAAAGCAAGTAATAAAATCAATAAAAACAGAAAAACTAGCTGAAACACTAGAAACCAGAAGCTGTCACAGACTGTGAATCACAGAATTGAGCTGAATAGATGGAAGAGGTAAGGATTTGTACAGAAAGGCGCCGCTCTTTACTGGGAATTAACACGTTTCATATTTTTTTTTCTTCTTTATTTTTCGTGATAACCGAACAAATTCAATTCTGGGGTCCACAAAAGTAGTTCGTTATAAGAGAATATTTCGTTATAAACTAGGAGAAAGCATAGTTTTCTATTTATTTTTCAAGGGACCGCAACGATAGTTTGTTATAAACGGGTGTTCGTTAAAAAAAGGGTTTACTGTATTTCAAAAAGATTTTTTCACCATGACACGGTCAATTTCTACAAAATGCATCATTCGCATTTCAATTACATATATTAAGAATATTACTAAAGAACTGACAATCTTTCTTCTCCGTATTCAAAAATCCACAAATAAAGAACAAAAATGCAACTGGTTTCAACAATTATACTGTATATTAAGTCGAATAAACAGTCTATGTGAGAAATAGAAGTCCCAGCTACTTTTCAGTTAGAGATGCACAAAACAATGATACTGTTTACAAATCATATGGAGACAATAGATAAACAGAAGTTAATCACCCCCGGTAAATACAATCCACTCTATCCGTCCATTCATAACAACGGACATAAACCTCAAGCTTACCTATTATTAAACGCAAGGTTACCTGTCATAAAATATTTCCACAATTAAAACTTTCTGTAAACTACAATATTAAATTAACATTTAACAATATATACTACCTTTTTAAACCTAAGGAAAACTGTACTGAGATTACATAATCTCAGCGAAAAAGAGGAGGACTTATTCCACATTTTCATTTGATGTCCCATCCCTAGAGCCTTAAATATGAACAGTACAAATTTTATCGCCTTGTTTACCACCGAAGATATTGAGGAATTAAAAAGCAGTTATTAGTGTCTTGTTAACTCTTTTATTGAACTATGTTTTGTATTATATATTTGTTATGTAGCCAGCTCTATTTGTATCGGGGTCGGTCCGAAAGCAAATAAAGTTATTCATTCATATTCAAGAACCATCCCATGACGAGTCTTTGTTTCGGAATAGGATTTTACTTTTTCTAGGCTTACTTGTCGTCTGCCTAGGTTTTCTTTCAATTTTGTAAATCCAATTTGCATAAACAAGATGAATTCTGGGATGTCCCCAGGCACCAGGGTCCATCTCTTACTCAAATAATACAATAAATAATTATTCTGCCACTATTGATTTGTGCTCAATTGAACTTGGGAACTAGAGATCATTAAGCCAGTTATATTATCATACAATCATTATACAGTTATATCCATGTATCGGTTTATTTAGATCAATTTTATATTTTTTATTTCAACAACGTTTCACTTTGTCCATTTCCTCGTGACTTCATCTTATAATCTCTACTGTAAAAAAACAAAAATCTTTTATTAAAAATGTTGTTCTAGAGTAATCATAAAGGAAAAATAATAATAATAATAATAGGCTTAGCGAACCCGAAGGTTAGATGCCGATACCACCGAATTCCGCCTTCACAGACTCATCCAATGTTCACCATTCAGGCCCAAGCTCCCGAGATCAGCCTTAACGCAATCCTCCTATCTCCGCTTCGGCCTATCTTTCGGACGCCTACCAGTCGGATCAGCAAATACCAACTTTCTCGGAATCCGCTCGTCATCGAGCCCAACAACTTTACTCGCCCCTTTGAGTCTCCGCGATGCAATCAGCTCAATTATATTCACCGGATACAAGTTCCGCAATTCCGCGTTGTGGAACCTTCTAAACTCCCCAGTGGCCTCATCTCTCTTCGGACCAAATATTTTACGCAATACCTTATTTTCGAAAACCTTTAGCCGTTGTTCATCCTTCAAAGTAAGCGGCCACGTTTCACATCCGTAAAGAACCGTTGGAAGAATAATAGTTTTATAAATTCTAATAAAGGAAAAATAATAGAGTGAAAATATGAAGTATGTTGAAGATATAAATTAAATAAATAATAAATATATGAATAAATCGGTAATGCAAAAATTTAAGATGTAATTTAGTAAGCCCACTATGAAGTGTATTCTAAGGTTTTGGGAGTGAGGACCAACATCTAGGTTATGAAACTTTACGCTTTTGGAAAAAAAATACATAAAACGGCCAAAACTGAAGAAGTTTTCCAAGCCAAGTTATTGCGTAGAAATTAAGTTAATGAATTTATTATTCGTGCGATTGCGAGTTTTTTTTTTTTTAATCAAATAAGATAAGAGAATATTTTTCACACAAATAAAACCAAACCGTCTAACGATTATTTGGATAAAATGCATTGTTCATTCCGAAAAAACATTTTCCTATCGATGGCATTCTTCCTGAGATTTGTCAGCGGTGACTTAATTAAACATATCTATTTATTTATATATATTTTTTTATTAGATAAAACCCTGTACCACTACAACTAATGAAGGGTCTTGGTGGGCTCAGTACATATAGAGCTTTGTACCGTTTCAAGGGCAACGGCCGTGTAAATAGGTTATTAGGCCTTGATCAATTTTATTTCTTTTTTTGGTATAGGATAATTTATTATTTAATGATATTATTTATTTATATTTTTACTTTCACTTACTATATATAGTAAGGGGAAGTATTGCGATCGTGAAAATTTTCGAATTCCAGTTTTCAACGGAAATACACGTTTTAGGGTCCCCTGAGTCCAAATAACCAAGTCCCGCAAAAAGGTCTGTGTGTGTGTGTGGTAACTCCCGGGTGGAAACGGTAAGTCCTATGAAACTGAAATTTCATATTTAAGACAACTATACGCCCGAGACGTGACAAAACTTTTTTCATCAAAATGAGCTTTAGACCAGAAGAGGCACTTTATACCATGCATTTTGCACCTTTTTTCGATTTTCTCGAAAACGGTTCCGACGATTTTGATTAAACTCGCTATATCGATGTAAAATTTAATGGGCTTTAATATCATGTAGGTTTTATTTGGATAAAAATGGTTTGACATGGCTTAAATGCCGAAATATATAAATTGAATAAATTCGATACCCAACTAAAGGAGAAAACAGAAAAAATATTTTTTTAATGCAATTTTTCGTTTTTGAACATAAGAGCAGTAATACACAAGTATGATATACCGTTGGAAAGCTAAAGATTTTAGAAAAAAATATCATCTCATACACAAACTTTTAGAAGTTAATAGAGAGTGATGAGAAGAAGATAAAACTAACTGATTATTTTAGATTATAATATAATAGATTTTTTAATAAAACACATGTTTCTATATAAATTCAATTTGATTAATTCCTTAATAGTTTCACGTATTTTTATCTCTAACTGTATTTGAAAATTCTTTCATTGATTTTAAAAATCGAGGTAAGTGAAAGTCGTGTGTTGCCCGCACCAGATTTTTTATCTTCATTTTCCTTCCCCTAATCGTATATACGAACCGCTTTTTATGTAATACTTTTTTTATTAACTAATACTAATATAATTTATGCGCTGTTTTATCTTTCAAATATACGCCGATTATTTCTTTCATCGATTCTCGACTGTTCTCGCTGGAGTGAATCACGCTCTAAAAGATGAGTTCGTCGAATATAGGCGCCGTGGAGGAAGTGTCCTGCAAGAATTTGAGTCGAGTTGAAACAATGGTGACTCATTGACACTGAATCAGCCGCCGCATTGTCCTTAATGACAGGATACCTTTCGGATCTGGTACCAATCGCCCCGCAGGAATGTCGAAGAATATTACGTCAAAGTGAGGATGGTATTCTATTCTTTTTCAAGGGCAAATCATGATTTATATTACTTTTGTTTATTTAACGTCACTTTATGCTAATCTGACGATGCTACAGTGTGAGTTCTAAATTTTGCCTATCCAGATTTTATTAGGATAGGGATCTTTAACGATTACCTGACATCGCACAGGCTCGGGATCATCTTTTAACGTCCCCTCCGAAGGACGGCATAACTGAGGATTTTTTACTTCCATTAAAAAATCCTAAGACCGCCTGCGGGTTCGAACCCGTGACTTTTTGCATAGGAGGCTGTTATGCTGCTAACCACCCAGCTACAAGTAATCCCAATTTATTGTATATTACTTCGTCTATCAAAAAATTAAGAATTTCTTGGATTCACGAATAGTAAAGGTACTGGTAAAAGTATAAATATATATATATATATATATATATATATATATATATATAATATATATATATATATATATATATTGTTAAAATCCGATTATTTTTTTTTAAATATTCTTCAGGATTCACGACTATATATTAAAAATTATTATAAAATAATAACTAACACAATTTTTAAACATATTTATTTGTTAAAATATACAACTGTGTTTACATTAATACATATAGTAAATCTAATACAATATTAAATCACATGTAACATGTAGGGAAACTGCCCATTAGCAATTCTCTAAAAACTATGCTAAACCAGAAGGTCCCTAGGCCATTTTCTATATATATATATAATATAATATATAGATTATATAATATATATAATCTGTTAATAAATAGCAAATATATAGCGTTTCTAAATTAGCTGTGGTGATTAGCCTTTTTTTTTATTTATTTATTTATTGCTCTTCAGATTGCCTATAAACCTTTATATCCTAATATAGTTATTCAGAAATAATAAAACATTGTGTAATAACTCAAATAAATATATATTCTATTCTATTTAAATTATAAATTAACATTTCTTAGCGTATTCCGTTTTTATTCTTAAAATAATCTTCTCCTGAGAACGAAACAGTGAGCTGTTATCCCCTCACATGTTGCCCATCCTTCCACTAAAGAGCATATTAAGAGGGACTTTAACGCCGGCACTAAACGAAGCCATCAGACCATCGGCCACATGTGAGGAATTAACTCGGAAATAAACACAGATGCAGGAGTATCCCTTTCCCACCATTATCCTCCCTTATTCTTCCCAAGCGATGCTCTGTTTCGTTCTGTTCACGATGAAAGGGTACTGGTTGCTCCACCTCAGGTTATAACTCACCTACAGAGGACACGACACTCCGTTCTATTTATTTGCCTTAGAAAAAAGTAGGAGAACAAAAAAAGAAAGCAGATGTAAGAGCGCCTCCGACACAACCCCTCTTTCTGTGACAAGCGGACTATTTGAGGAACATTAAAAAGAACTCTTGTCCGAAATAGTTTAGGGAGGGAAGAAAATATCTCGAAATAGAGATAACTTCCTCCTTCCCGTGACGGATTTATTAACTACTCTTTAGTGCTCAGTCAACGGCATTCGAAAAAATATTTCTCAGGTACTTGCTCTCAGAGGATCCTGTCTCGGCTCTTTAAGTTTTTTTTTAAATTATATATACTACGAGATCTATCTATTTATAATATACATATGTAGGCCCCATATCTGTATTATATTTGGTTGTGTCACATGAAATGTCCGTTTTGAAGGTAAAGAATTTTTATTAAAAATACGATATGAAAATAAGATAATTTTATTCGAAGTATTTACCTTCTTTTTCTACACATTTTTCCCTACGTGACACCAACTTTTTTATCCCCGAACTGAAAAACTCTGAGCACTTTTCACTTGATCACCATTTTCAAAAAGTTTTCCTTTGACGAAGTTGTCTAAAATCCTGAACTTATATAAATATAAACTTCGTAGCCCAGTTCTTTCAATTTTTGCACGGTATGTTTTGAAACATGGGGTCTTGCTGCCGCTCAGTGAGATCATGAGGTAGCCATGTATTAAATGTCAGGAAACGGTAGATACACTTGCATTTAGTTGTGCTGAGAGTCCTTTAACTGTTTGGTAGGTGTTTCCTTCTACTGTATGTTTGAGGACATCGTTGTCTATTATTGAGCTGAAAACTTAGCAAACCAACGGCGAATGGTCCGTTCATTAACACTCCCTTCCCCAAACGCCTTGCAAATATTTCTAGCGGCCTCAGCTGCTGAATGGCCGAGTTTAAACTCGTACAAAAATATTACTCGAAAATCGCGTGTTTCCATGTCCATATTTGGAGGTATACTAAAAAGTGGGTAATTTATTAGGAAGCTAATGTTTATAATAAAAAGGTAGAGGATTAATAACTGTTTACTTTAAATATGTAAACATTAGGAAGAAAACAACAAAGACCTGCAAAATCCTTTATGTATTTCAGAAACTATAAAAACGGGCATTTCATGTGAAACAACCCAATAGAATAGAACAAGAAACTTTATTCTTGGACAATGTTGCTTAAGAATAACATTTATGACCAAAATAAAGAAATACACGTTTCAGGGAACCCTGAGTCCAAATGATAGTCCCGCAAAAAGGTCTGTGTGTGTGTAGCTCGAAAACTATAGATTGTTTAATAATGAAATTTCATATTTTAAGAGCGTATGTCTGAGATGTTACATAAACTCAAAATCGGCTAACCAGAAGAGCCACTTTATATCATGCCTTTTCTCACGTTTTTTACGATTTTCTCAAAAAACGACTCTAATGATTTTGATTAAACTCCCTATATTGATGTGAAATTCATTGGGCTTTAATATTATACAATTATCGTTCTGATTGAAATAGTTTGACAGGGCTTAAATGCCGATATTTTAAGATTTTAAGTACTACTATACAAGTTGAACGATTTCGATACCCATCTAAAGGAGAAAACAGTAAACTTTTTTCTTTTAATGCAATTTTTTAGTTTTTAAATACAAGAACAGTAAGATAAAAATAAGAAAAAATAGAATGAATTAAATTTTAAACAATAGATAAATAAAAATTTGTGTGTTTTATTATTTTTAGCTAGTAAAATTTTTTTTTTGTTAATGTAAATATATTCGGTGCTAATAACCCAGAGGTTGAACGCCTATTCCAATACCCTAACCCTAATTTAAAGCGACACTACGAAATTTTATTTTGACAAACATTTTTTTTAAAAATAATTTTATTGGTATTTACAACTGTATCAACAAAAATACATCAAGTAAATGTAATGTGTTATATAATACAATGACATGATATACATGTAGAGAAGCTTCCCGTTGGAAGCATTCTAAACTAGAAGGTCCTAGGGCCATTTCCTTTTCAGGCGCCTCGGAGGATTATCCGGAATTGAAGAGGAAGAAAGGATTGAAACTAGTGGGTTAGAGTGCGAATGGAGTTTGTCATGAAAGGATCGATACCTGGTCCGGACCAAATCAGTAACAAAGGGAACATTAAGGTCATTATGGATAAGTTTATTCGTGACAAAGTAAGGAGCGAGGAGGATTTTACGAAGAATTTTGGATTGTAAGGATTGGATGCGGGAAGAATTTGATGGTTTAGTAGAGCCTTAAAGCTCTACTCCGTAAGCCCAGATTGGTCTTAGAATAGTCATGTAGATGAAAAACATAACGCATAGATTCAATCCAATAGAAAACTGCACCACCTGCAATAAGAAAGAAGCTGACAATATTCACCATTTCTTCACATCATGCCCAGCCTACTCCTCCTACCGCTCAACCATCATACCAGCCATAGACCAGTTAACACCTTCAAATTTCAGACTATATCTCAAAAATATAACCTCCGAAAATACTAAAAAACTGTACTTTTACACCAGAGCAAGCCTAAATTTAAGAGGTTTTGTGATAGATCACTACTCAAAAAATGTATCTTAATTTATTTATTATGATTTTGTTTTGTTTTTGAAGTCATAAGAAATGGATATATATTTTGTTGCTAATTATTATTGTTTATTTTATTTTATTTGTATTTTTTTTTTTTTTTGGTGGCTAAATATAATTTATTTTTTTATTGTACTCATATATGACTATGTACATATATTTATTATTATTATTATTACATATATATATATATATATATATATATATATATATATATATATATATATATATATATATATATATATGTTTTCTTTAGTTTGTTACACCAAAAAGTTGAAAGCAGTATATAAAAATATGATTTATGTACAGACTCCTTTTGTATGGGGAAATCCCCGATTGCAATAAAAGTATATTCTATTCTATTCTATTCTATTCTAATCATGTAGATGAGCCTTTTGTAGTTCAGAGGAAGGTTTGACCGTTTGTCCAGTAAGTGTTGAAGTAGCCTAAAACGGCGAGCAGTTTCTTGTTCAGATTCCATGTTAGGCGTTTGTCAAGAAGAAGTCCTAACTATCGGATCTGTTCAACAGGAGCTAGTTGAGTGTTATTAAAGGATACTGTAGGGCAGGAAGTCAAAGGTTTACGACGAAGGGTAAAGGTTATTTGATGGGATTTGTTAAAATTTATTTTCATTCTCCAGTTCTGACACCATACTTCTAGGTCTTTGATGTGGGCTTGAAGGGTATTTGAGGCAACAAATGGATCTTTATGAACTGATAACACGCAGGTGTCATCAGCATACGTAGAAAGGAAAGTGTTAGGATTGGTTGGGATCTCAGCTGTATATACTGTGTATAGAATGGGTTTTAGGATACTGCCTTGAGCAACATTTTTTTTCATTTTTTTTTACATATAAATAGTAAATTGATGTTTTGCAATATTATGTGGTGACAGGGTATGTTACTTCTCAATACCTAGAAGACTAAACATCATTTGAACTACTGCTACCCGCCGATGATTCTCCGACAAGACATATCGGCATTATGGCCGGGACTTGCAAGACATGCCCGTTAGGATGACAACGGAGGCGACAGAGACGATACCCAGAGACGCCGATGTACCCGCACATATCCTTCCTGGGAGTGGATGAAACATTTATCCTTCGAAGGAGCTGGTCCGGACCTTGTAAGGCAGGACTGAGGACCGCGGTGGAATACGATGCTTGCTGTCCTTCCAGGTCCTCGTCTTCGTATCTCGCTCCGTCTGTGTCATGTAGATCGGAAACCTGTCATCGTGTCAGTAGATGGTCAAGGTTATTAATTCACAAAACATATTATTATTAAATTAGAAAATCAAAATAAATAGAATATTATATAATATACTAAAGAAAAAGAAAAAAATTCAAGATTTGATATTCTTTTTTCTTTAACAGTAGTAATAAGACCGAAGTAAAGCTGGAGAGTTTAGAAAAAAATATTAAAAACAATAAAAAAATTTTTTTAAAAATCTGGTGCGCGCAACACACGACTTTTACTTACCTCCGTTGTTACAAATAAATTAATAAAGAATTAATAAAATAAAATTTCAAAAGAAACGTGTGTTTTATTAAATAATCTATAACATTTTAATCTAAAATAATTAGTTAGTTTTATCTGCTTTTCGTTCCTATGTATTAAATTAAAGTGGTTAACCCCAACCTTTCGAAGACAATATTTCCTTGGATCATTCCTTTATCAAATCATAAGCTCCCACCATCCATTTTATGTCTACAGCCTTCTGGTATTTAAATTCTCAACGCATCACCAGGAAACAAGATCCCGTCTGTCCGACCTCCACACTCCTTTCCATAGAACCAAAAAATATGACTGCTCCTTTTTAGCCCGTTCCACTGACTTATGGAATACTCTTCCTTCAAACATCCGTGATGCTCCTTCCCTATCATCTTTTAAATCCCTCCTCTTTCAATACTTCCTTTCTCTTCAGAAAAATGTTAGCTAATTTGTATTATGCCAACTTATGTAAGGTGAATTTTACTGTAATGCGCTTACTTTAATGAGATGTAAAAGTTACATTTTATGTTTATTCTTATTTATTTATTTCTTGAAATTGTAAATAGAGATGGTACTCTCACCCTTTTTTCTTTTTTTTTCATTCTTGTGTTATTTAATTGTAGTTATATATTGTTTTTGGCCAGTTATAATTTATTATTTTGTTCATAATTGTTATTCTTAAGGGACCTTGTCCGAGAATAAAGGTTTTTTCTATTTTTATTTCTAAATTTTACAAGCTTGTGTATGAGATAATATTTTTTCTAAAATCTTTAGCTTTCCAACGGTATATTATACATCTATATTACTGTTCTTGTATAATGTAATATTGCAAGATCGTTCAGTGTCAAAAGTATTCGGAAATCGTAATATCCTGATGTTTAATGGTTTCGAATTTTAATATTCTCACCAATCTTCGACATAATTTTATGTTCTAAACAATTCTCTTCTCTCATATAATATATACGTTATTTATTCATATTTAGTTGCTGCAAAATTTTCAAAAAGTTCTCGATACCCTCTTCCATTATTTCTTTCAAATTTAATTAACTATTTTTGGGTCTTACTAAAAAGGAAAATCAGGAAATACTATATTCAAAATGGAAATGGCCTCAAGATACGTGTTGGAGTGGGATAATATTTCACACTAAACAATTAATTAATTACTAAGATCAATTCTTAGTTGGCTAAAAACTATAATTATACAAAATTTTTTACCAACAGGATGTTTATTTATGATCACTGCACTAATATAACTAGGAAACCACGAAATTCCGAATACTTTTGACACCATTAACAAACAATATTTCTAATTTTTTTCGTAAATAAACGTTCAATACGTTAATAATAAAATGATTGTTGTCGTAATTTTTGGTTTTAACTATTGTATACCTTCCTTCTAACATTATAAAGTGGTAAATAACTCATTACAAACATAAAAAATAAGTTTAAAACAAGTGAATTACAGAATAGTAGTGAATTCCGAATACTTTTGACACTCACTGTAAGTAGCTAAAACAGTCCCGCCTCACGGGAAAAACGTAGATATTCGCCCAGGCATGAACGTGTTAAAGAAAGAAAATGAAGATCAATCCAGTTCCTTCACTTTCAACAAGAAAAGTAGGATTAAAAAAATATATAATAAACGAAAAATATCAATAAACAATGTACAGAATAATATATAAGAATTATCCTTCCGCAGCTAGTAGCCATAACGCATTGAAGAATAAAATATAGCGAAGCACAAGAGCCTCTAGATCGGCTGCTGACCAGAAATCCGATGAGGCTGGCTAATGAAGGAGTCAGTAATCTGTACGACTCCTGGTGTTGGCGCTTTATTGGCATGCGTGCTCAAGACCGCCCCATCATATCCAGGCCTCACCAAGGCTGAATATCTTTAATCTCTTCTGAATGTCTTCACGTATTGTCATTAAAAGTCTCGTCCGGTCCTCTTTGGCACGTGTGCGAAGGAATCGAGGCATCAATGCCCTTCCACACCTCGATATGGCGGTCCCTACAGTATTTTGAACGGGAAAAAAAAAACAAAAAAAAACAATCATATATAAATAATAAAAAGCTGAAACCTTTCAGAATTTATTCAGTATCTTTTTTTAGGGAAAAAATTTAATTTAACAGAAATACATGGGGTCCCCTGAGTCCAAATGACCAAGTCCCGCAAAAAAGTCTGTGTGTGTGTGTGTGGTAACTCCCGGAAGGAAACGAAAAGTCCTATGAAACTGAAATTTCATATTTGTGACAAATATACGCCCGAGACGTTACAAAACCATTTTCATGAAAATGAGCTTACCAGAGGAGCCACTTTATACAATGCATTTTGCACCTTTTTTCGATTTTCTCGAAAACGGTTCCGACGATTTTGATTAAACCCGTTATATCGATTTAAAATTTAATGATCTTTAATATCATATAGGTTTCATTCTGATTAAAATGTTATGACAGGGCTTAAATGCCGATATTTTTAATTTTCTTTCTCTAAAGTACCTTTAATTTTGTCGATTCTATAAAAATAACTATATTATCTTGTTACCACTGATGAAAAACAGCTAAATATGCAAATTGAGCGAATTTGAAAAGCAACTAAAGGAGAATACTGAAAAATATTTTTTTAATGCAATGTTTTGTTTTTGAACATAAAAACAGTAATATACATGTATTATATACCGTTGGAAAGCTAAAGATTTTATAAAAAATATTATCTCATGCACAAGCGTTAATAGAGAGTGATGAAATGAACATAAAACTAACTGATTATTTTATATAATAATATAATATATTTTTTAATAAAACACATGTTTCTATATGAATTTAATTTAATTAATTCTTTAATAGTTTCACGTATTTTTATCTCTAACGGTATTTGAAAATTCTTTCATTGATTTTAAAAATATAGGTAAGTGAAAGTCGTGTGTTGCCCGCACCAGATTTTTTCTTTACTAATTCCTCCGATATCTAAAATTCAATTCAAGCCTATAATAAGTATACATGATATTATATTTAATTTTGCTTATTATAAGAGATCACTGATAGAAGTTTCCTTATTGTATTTATCACCAGTCGGACTGCAGCCAGTAGCTACAGTGAAATAAACCCCAGCGCTAAGATTGAACAAACATCCAGTCGGTTTTAGATCTTTTTCTAATTACAGACTAAACCTGTTTTGCAACGATTTTCCCGAGCTTTCTGTGTTAGTTTTATTTTGGAAAATTTACAATCCTGCCTGTTTATTTCTACAGCCTTAGGATACGATTGAAAATTAATTTTGTACGACCTCTAATTCAGGATTCCTTATTTAGACAGTCGTTAAGGAGTTATCTTTCTCGTAAACAGGATAAAGCTCATATGCGCACCAACCTTATTTCGGTCAGTGGTGTGACAAAGATTGATTTTTTTTTTTTATTAAAATTATTTCCTTGTTTATCCGAATATTTGTTGAACACCTAATTACATTTTTAAGGATGTCACCTATTACTGTACCTTTCTTCTTGATAAGCTCTCTAGAAGTGTATCAACCAACCCTCTTCTGCTCCTTTTCAATGGAGATAAGATACAACGGCACGAGATATCATTATAGGTCCTTCAGATAAGAAGCAATAAGATCAGATAACGACTTTTAGGGGTTGTAAATGGAGTAACTGAGGACTAACCGTACTTTCTATTGGTTTAATCAATCGACTCAACAAACCTTTTAAGAAGTCATAATCATAGCACACGTCCATACACACACACACACACACACATATATATATATTATATATATATATATATATATATATATATATATATATACACTTTTAAAAAGAAATCAGAACCGAAATTCCGAGTTTTACGCTTAAGACATCAAAGAATATCTGTCTGCCAGCCTATCTGGTTAAGACATTTGTTGTTGTTTTAATTTTTTTTTAACATAATTTATTGAAATTTACAACTGTACTAAGAATTTGATGGTTTAGTAGAGCCCCTGTTTCAATTTAAAGAGCAAAAAACTGCTTATGGCTATTATCGCCCTCACATCTTTAAAAAAGAGAAAAAGAAAAACGGTTTACCAAAATGAAAACAGCAGAAAGTAAAATTTAAAATAAATGTTAAAATAAATAAGATATTTAAAAAAATATTTTTAAAAATAAAATACTAATATAAATATTAACAAAATATTAATTATATAGATAAATATATATATATATATATATATATATATATATAGAAAAAATAAATTAAGTAAATAATAATGTTAGAAAATAATAATAATAATAAATAAATTATATATATATAAA
This sequence comes from Piezodorus guildinii, assembly GCA_023052935.1. NCBI lineage: Eukaryota > Metazoa > Arthropoda > Insecta > Hemiptera > Pentatomidae > Piezodorus > Piezodorus guildinii. The sequence goes on from CM041292.1 coordinate 211,323,557, forward strand.
TATATATATGATATAATAAAATATTATTATAATAGCATAATTTGTTTTTTCGGAGCGATAGGCCCTGGGCCTCGTGGTGTAATCTCCTGGGAGATTACACTCACGTTTCTCGATGCATTTTGTAGGGTAGGGTTATCACTCTCTATTTTGAAAACATATGTATTTTATTATTATTTTATCTCTACTATATTGAAAAAAAAAACTGTTAATTTATCATCATTAATATATTTATTCAATTTTTTTTAAACAGGTGTATTATTATTTTAAAAGCATATGTATTTTATTTGTATTTGTTTTATTTTTATGTTTTTATTATTTTTTTTTAAACAGATGTATTATTACTTCAAAAACATATGTGTCTTTTTTTTTTTTTTTAAATTTTATCTCAACTATATTGGAAGGAAAAAAAAGAAAAAAAATTTGATTGATTTATATGTTTTATCTTTATTAAAATATATATATATATATAATATATATATTTTATATATTATATATAATAACTTAAAAAAATGTATTGTGAATAGCCAAGCAGGCTCTATTTGTAAGGGGAATACCCCAAAGTCAAATAAAATGTATACTATTATATTCTGTAATAAAATATTATTATAATAGCATAATTTGTTTTCTGGCGCGATAGGCCGTATAGGCTCTCCTGGAGGATTACACTCACATTTCTCGATGCATTTTGTAGGATAGGGTTATCACTCTCAACGCCTAATTTTGTGAGTGGCCGCCATTTGGCTGACGGGTCTCACGTACCCGGAGGGAGAGGCTGTGAGTGAATCCCCATTTAGTTACATCCTTATAAAAGCCCCGTCGGGACTGGGATGCGAACTCACAAGAATTAAGAAAAGGAAGTTAATGAATGCTTTTTTGAGTGTGAAATATTGAATGGAGCTTCCTAAAAAAAATAATAAAATAAAATAGTTGTAAAGAAGTTAAGAAGAGAGAGAGAGATGACAGGGATGAACAAGATAAATAATAGAGATTGACTCATCGAGGTAATGATGGGCGGCCGGCAACCGCAGCCCTCGCATTCTCACATTTTTTCGTCAGAGCTCCCCCTAATGGTATAATATACTCACGTCTTGTCGCTACCTATCTCCACTATTTATTTCACCCTCTTTGTTACTCTATATTTTATTATTATTTACACATATATAACAGGAATAGTTGTTTTGTTTTTTTTTGTAATGATAAATAGAACGATGGGAAACGGTTGTATTAATGATGTTAGTTTATGTGCTATGTACTGTTCCTTATTTATATTCATTGATATTTGCAATTTTATTGGTCGATACATCAATTAAATGAGCTATGACAAAATTCAAAACATTTACCTGAAATATGGCAACGATTAATAGATCAAAACGGTCATATATAGCTAATTAAAACTATTTACAAGGATTATATTTAGGATGTATAGTCGACTGTAGAAATTATTATAAGTGGAATAACCAGGAATCAGTCATTTTTTTGAAAATTTTTAATTTTGCCAACGTTTCGGCTCAAGCTTTTGAGCCATCATCAGGGCATTACTGAGCCATGTCCGAGCATAAACTGGCAAAAAAAGTATATGCTTCGACATGGCTCAGTAATGCCCTGATGATGGCTCACAAGCTTGAGCCAAACGTTGGCAAAATTAAAAAAAAATTCAAAAATGACTGATTCCTGATTATTCCACTTATAATATTTACAAGGATCTGATAGTTTTTATTGAAATCACCAGTAAAAACGTTATGGACTTATTTTATAACCTTCTAAGACTAAGAGTGGTACTAATTGTACCAATTAAAATTTTCTGGTTGTGGACCTTATGATAAAAAATAATAAAAAAACTTTAAAATTTAGATTCTGCCCAGAATAAGGGATCTCCAAATCGTTTTACAAGTAAATTGAAGATAGACAGCAGCTTACCTAATCGCCTTCTTCGTCTCTTCTCGAACGGGCCCGCTCCGGCTCGCCAGTCTCTTCCAGCTGCTCCTAGATTTTTAATCTTGTAAAACTTAGGAGAACCTAAATTCTTAAAATTGAGTCCCTCTATCGTGACCGGGGACCGAATATCACCACAAATATCGTCGCGGACTACAAAACATACAATCGGGACAAAATCTTAATTCACTCTGACGCTATAGCAAAAACAAAAGACTGTCCAATAAAACATCTGTGCCGTATCCAAGGCTCAATCTAATTAAATTTAAATCAAAATAAATATTATTATTTTTAATTCGCGTAATCGCGAACAAAGAGAAAAACTTAAATTCTTAAAGCTATAATGTTTAATGAATTCAGGTTATATAGAATTTGTTGTAAATCTTGGAACCATTAAAAAAAAAAAGTAGAATTCATTTTTTTTTTTTACCGATTTGAAATAAATTGGTTGAAAAGTTTCTCTCCCCTATAAAGTTTCTTTTTATTATAAGGAATTCTTATTGTTAATAATCAAATTTATATATATATATATATATATATATATATATATATATATATATATATATGTGTGTGTGTGTGTGTGTATGTGTGTGTGTGTGTGTGTGTGTTATATGATTTGTTTGTATGCGTGTATAATTAGTAAAACCTTCAGCTTGGAGTTCCGCTCATATAATTGGAAGGACACGCTATCGTCGGATGAGATCCTGCCAAAATTCTATTTTATCACAGAGAATCAAAAAAGCCTTTGGAGAAATTAATGTTTCCTGGCTTATTTTTTTTTTTTAATCGGTCTTTTTATTATTAAATGGCAAAATTTGAGATCCGTTGAATGGAGTTTCAGAATCGAAAAATATTTTTTTGATCTAATTCCAAAATTAAAATTTGGGGCTTTCCACACAAAAAAAAACCCGCTTTTATTTTCAAGCTCTATAAATACTTCCACCCAAACATAAATCACTTTCTAAAGTGAGAAAAATAGTTACGCCATAAATAAAATTAGGTTTCTTCAAAGAATTCCATTAAAAAATAAATTAATTTGCTTTAAAATAGTTTTCGGTCCGTGATCTTATGTTGAAAATAAATTATTATGTATATTAGGAATATATCATCTTTGAATTAGAATTTAATTTTGTTTTTCTTTTCTTTGGGTTTCTTTTATAATTCGCAATATAATTATGATTTCCAATTGTTACAAGATATCTGATTTTCAATTAATTTTATATATATATATATATATATATTATATATATATATATATATATATTTTTTTTTATTTTGTGTCTAATAAGTATTGTGATTTTATTTTAATATTAAAAATCTGGTGCGAGCAACACACGACTTTCACTTTTTTTTAAATCAATGAAAGAATTTTCAAATACAGTTAGAGATAAAAATACGTGAAACTATTAAGGAATTGATGAAATTGAATTTATATAGAAACATGTGATTTATTAAAAAATCTATTATATTGTTATCTCAAATAATCAGATTGTTTTATCTTCTTTTCATCATTCTCTATTAACTTTTAAAAGCTTGAGTATAAGACAATATTTTTTCTAAAATCTTTAGCTTTCCAACGGTATATTATACATGTATATTACTGCTCTTATGTTCATAAACAAAAAATTGCATTAAAAAATATTTTTTAATATTATTTGAATATCAAATTCATTCAATTTATATATTTACCTGTTTTTCACCAGTGGTAACAAGATAATCTAGTAATTTTTATAGAATCTACAAAATTAAAAGTACTTTAGAGAAAGAAAATTAAAATATCGACATTTAAGCCAAGTCAGACCATTTTTATCTAAATAAAACCTACATGATATTAAAGCCCATTACATTTTACATCGATATAGCGAGTTTAATCAAAATCGTCTGAACCGTTTCATTCTTTCTTTTGATATATATATATATATATATATATATATATATATATATATATATATATATATATATATATATACATATATATATTTGTGTGTGTGTGTGTGAAGAATAAAAAATTTCAAACATTAAAGAAATATGGAAAAAATCCATGAACTAGAATATTATGGGGGGAGGGGGGAATTGGTATTGTATGATAATTACTGAAACTACATGCGATATAATAGTCAATTAAACTGAAAAATCTAATAAAGTTTAATCATGTTGTTTAGAAGTTTTTGAATTTTACACCTAACGTGCCACGTCATATTTTTTCATCTCCCATACCTAAGGCACTCTCCAAAAATATGACTAAATGGGAGAGTTAGTTGAGAGTATTTAGGTGGTCTTGAAATCTTGGGAGATCCTCTATGTGTAGGAAGGTCCCCATATCCCATGGTCGCCCAAGGGTGAAATAATTGAAAACATAATTATTCTACCATATGGAGGATTCGAACCCGGCGATCGGAGAGTAAACTCTTTATACTCTATCCACTATACCACTCTACTTCCTATCAAAGACTTACCGAAATCTTGTAAATCTATCGTGTACACTTGAATGTAGGAAGCTGCCCGTGAGAACCCTTATAAAAGACAATAAGTACGCAAAGAAAACAAAGAGTAGATAAAACAACAAAAATGTTAGACAAAAAGGAATTTAAAAAATAAAAAAAGTGGCATACTACAAGATAGCCGAGACAGACAAGATAGAGCTAACTAACTCATTACCATCTCAATCTGTTCCTCGACGGAGCTAAATACAAATGACGTGTCTCATTGTGAGAGTCCCTTCCAGCCTCTGTATTGTCTTTGGCTTCCCTCGGGCCTTCGCATCTCTCCTCAGGGTCTCAGGATCTGCTTTCTCCCTCCGGAGGTCGTCAACGAGTCGATTCAAAGGGAATAATGGTAGTCTAATTCTTCAGGACTCCGGGAGGGTGTCCGCCCAAAGAGGATGCCTTCGGTGGGAAAGTCGGGGTTCGGAATCTAATATTCAATTGTCCATTGATAGTATAAACATGAGCTAGGCTCTCCCGAATCCCAGTCCCGCCGGGCTTTTATAAGGATGTAATTAAATGGGGATTCAATCTCAGCCTCTCCCCCTGGTATGTGAGACCCGTCAGCCTAATGGTGACCACTCACAAAATTAGGCGTAGGGGGAGTGATGAGCCTACTTTACAAAATGCATCGAGAAACGTGAGGGTAATCTCCCAGATCATACCACGAGGCCCAGGGCCTACACGGACTGTCGCGCCAATGGAAGAAGAAGAAGCATATACACGTGGGCGATCTTCCAGCAGTTCCAAGCTCTCTTCTTGCTGAGGGAAGCACTTTTATAGAAATGGAAATATGTTTACAATAATACGAAACAACATATAAAGCCAAAATACATTTTAAAAAATCTGGTTCGGGCAACACACGACTTTCACTTACCTACGTTTTTAAAATCGATTTAAGAATTTTCAAATACAGTTAGAGACAAAAAATGAGTGAAACCATTAAAGAATTAATTAAATTGAATTTCTATAGAAACATGTGTTTTATTAAAAAATCTATTAAATCATTATTTAAAATAATCAGTTAGTTTTAGTCTCTCTAAAAACTTAAAGGTTAAACTTTATAAAACTATTATTCTTCCAACGGTTCTTTACGGAAAGTGAAACGTGGCCGCTTACTTTGAAGGATGAACAGGCTTAAGGTTTTCGAGAATAAGGTACTGCGTAAAATATTTGGTCGAAGTGAGATGAGGCCACTGGGGAGTTTAGAAGGTTGCACAACGCGGAATTGCAGAGTTTGTACCCTGTGAATATAATTTAGTTTATAGCATCGCGGAGACTCAAATGGGCGCGTAAAGTTGTTGGGCTTAGTGAGGAACGGATTCCGAGAAAATTGGTATTCGCTGACCGACTGGTAGGCGTCCGAAAGGTAGGCCGAAGCGTCTATGGGAGGATTGCATTAAGGCTGATCTCGGGGCTTGGGCTTGACCGGTGAACATTGGACGAGTCTGTGCAGGCAAAGTTTGGTGTATCGGCATCGAACCTTCGGGTTCGGTAAGCCTATTTTATATTATTATTATTATTATATATTACAATCAGTTAGTTTTATCGGTTTTCCACCACTCTCTATTACCATTTACAATTATGTGTATATAACTCTCAGTTTATGCTTGGACATGCTCAGTATGCCTGACGATGGCTCACAAGCTTGAGCCGAAACGTCGGAAAAATTAAAATATTTAATAAAAGACTGACTCCTGATTATTCCAATTTCACTATATTTATAGTTTCTACAGGGGACTACACATCCTTAATAGAATTTATATGTGTTGTTGTAACTCTTACTAAAAAGCTATATGTTGATTTAAAAGCAACATAAAATATTACAAAACCATGGGTTACAGCCAGTTTTCTGTAATATAATAAGAAGTTTGCGTTAAATCTTTTATTGATTATTAAAAGAGGAAAACAATATCAGATGAAACAACTGTAATTTGTAAACATCCGTAATTTACGTTGTGTGAAAAATTCAATTCTAGGCACTTTCAATAGGATTTGCATAACACAAGGCTTCCCTGTGGGAAAATACATATTGAGGAACGTAACGCATTTAATTTTTCGGAGTGAGATCGGAATGCATTGCCTACAGAGTTGTGCATAGAGAGAACTGCATTCACAAACAGGCTCCGGGATCAGTTGCCTTATGGGGAAGGAGGAAGGGGCGATATTGGGCCTCAGGTGGCTATTGTATTGAAATCAGAGCAGGTAGTATTCTATATGGCCCCGGCCATAAATCTAGGCGTCTAATCCTTGGGTCCGAGACCGGGTCACGTAGGGTCACGGGGATCTGTCATCTGCGACCGCCCAAAGGTGTGCTTTGTCACCTTCTCTGTGTGACTTTGAGGTGAGACTCTATTTCACTAAACTGTTCTTTTTTTTTTTTTTTTTTTTTTTTTTTCCTTTACGACAGAGAAAAATGTTACGGCCTCCTGCAAACTGTAAATTTTAAACATTGGAGCGTGGACATGAGATAAACAAATAACTCACTCTGCTGTAAGAGAAAACTTTCAATACTCTGAATAACCAAATATCGCAAAATAGTCTGTCTATAACATGTCAAGTCTAGTTCGTATGGAACAAAAGTAATACAGGAGCTGAAGGCACTTCTATTCAACGGAACGACTAATAGCTAAAGATACCGACTTATTCTTTGATTTATTTTTCTTTTCTTGAGAGATTTTTTAATGATGATGTTTTTGTTGACCGTTGAGAAATTAGATGAGGAAGATGGTTAGGGGGTGCGGTCATAAATTAGAAACACACATTTAAAACAAGTGCTATTTTAATTATGTGCCGACGTTTCGGCCTACATTGTTGGCCTTCATCAGGGCTAAAAGAAACAAGATAACAACCAATGTAATTATAGACTTAATAATGCGTTAGGTATATAATAATAATATGACAGTAATATAATATGGGAACATAAATAAAATTAAATGTAAAATTATAATAAAATGACAATTATAAAATATGGAAATAAACAAAATTAAGATGATAGTTATAAAGTATGGAGGTAAACAGAATTGAGATGATAATATAGTAATAAGAATATATAAAGAGAGACTAAGCAAATGAAAAAATGACAAAGGAAAAATATGTGAACAATTAAAATTTTAAATATGAACAATTTTGAAGTGATAAATGACGGTAATATATTAAAAACATAGTTAAGAGTATAGGTAATATATAAAAAGAACATAGTCATATAAAAAAAGAAACGGTATGAATAAAAAAATAATTTTACATTTTAAAATAATGTTATTACTGTAAGAAATAATGGTATTTGTTATTTGTTATTACCTTATCTCTTTTAATCTTTACCTCGTCACTATTTCTTACATCTTCCCCTTCATAGTCATACTTATATATTTTTCGCTTCCTATTTTCTCTCTTTTTTTCACTAATTCTGTATTTTTTAATCTTAGTCCGCTATTTTATATTATTAATATGTATTTAAAAAAATCATTACCCAACCATTTAGTTTTTTTCTTCAACAAACAATCGAATCAGTAAACATAAAATAACATCTTGGAAAAGCTCTAACGAACATTCTAGTTCCCATATTCTTATCACAATATTATCATCTCAATTCTGTTTACTTTCATACTTTCATACTTTATAACTATCATCTTAATTTTGTTTATTTCCATATTTTATAACTGTCATCTTATTATCATTTTACATTTAATTTTATTTATGTTCCCATATTATATTACTGTCACCATATTATTATTCTATACCTAACGCATTATTAAGTCTAAAATTATATTGGTTGTTATCTTGTTTTTTTTTAGCCCTGGTGAAGGCCAACAATGTAGGCCGAAACGTCGGCCCATAATTAAAATAGCACCTGTATTAAATGTGTGTTTCTAATTTATAACCGCACCCCCAACCATCTTCCTCATCTAAATATTTTTTATTTATTTTATTTAAAAAGTTTACCAAATTGGTTATTAATTTCTGGTTTCAAGTTAGGATTAGTCTTATACGCGTTGCTAAACAAGAAATCACCATTTTTCAGCTTTATTTAGGACAATAACATGATAATCATGATACAACTATGAAGGTAATTGTAATAAACAACTTTACCGCATTTAATTAGAATTTAATTTTAAAATTTTTTTTATATCAACGAAACTAGCAAACCATCAAGTTTCTTGGTAATTATTAGACCTAAAGATGTCTGATATCACTCAAATGAAAGCTTTTTAAATTTACTTTTTTTAGTAACAGGAGTTTCTGCGCTATTGGTCTAAATAAAGCTCAATTTATTTATTTATTTTTTTTTAAGCTATGAAAATTTCACAATCAAAATATATAACATTCAATAAACTTAGTAGTAAACATTGATTATCTCTAATATAATTTACTGTAGAAGTTAGTTGAGGGTACAGTCATAAAAAATATCAGACATAAACATTTTTATATTTTATTTTCGGCCTAAACTTTAGGCCTTCGTCAGAATAGTTATCAAAGACCTTCTCCAATCATTATTTGAAATTTTCCTTTCCATTTCGCACACTATTAAAATATTATTCATTTATTTTTTTTTTTTTTAAACATAATTTATTGAAATTTACAACTGTACTCAAAAAAATACATCAAGTAAATATGATATTAGAAAAATGACATGGAAGAGACATTCATTTATTAAATTAGTAGTTTTTTTTATACCAAAAAACATGTAACCTAATATGATATTATTTGTCTTTTTTAGGTAAGTCAACCCATAATAAAACCTAGTACCTGAATCATTCCTACGGTAAGGCGTTCAAGAGTTGATTAAGTAGACTTATAATGAGAACGTAAACCGTAAGTAAGTTTGTGTTTATGATATAAATTTACATTTATACCTTATGACTTATTGACTTTTATTACATAATTATTAATTATTAAGGTTGATTTTGGGCTGAATAATTCTTCCATTAATACTCATTCTTTTATTTCATGACGTTTCGGGATATTCTCCCATCTTCAGAAGTCTACAAAAATTATATTAAGCAATTTACCATCACATTAAAAATCCCTATAATGAAGTGAATGGTTTAAAAAAATTTATAAATTACGTGTCAATTGATAACAAAAATTTTAAAACTATTAAATAACAAATATTAAAATCTTAAGGAGGCATTAAAAGCAAAAATTTAACAATGTTACATAGTACTTAGTTAAATAAATATTATAAAGTTACCTCGTTATATATTCTGTAATCCCAACATTTTCACTAATCACACATTGAGCCAGGTAAAAAAGTAAAAACGAAGTCAATATCTAAATACTTCAGATCTGAGCAAGAGTATTGCTCAGATCTTTGTCCTCAACTGGATTAAGGATTAGACCAATTTTTAACTTGTATATGGTTATTATTATTTCATATTGTGAAATTGTTTAAAAAATTATTATTAATTATTTATATTATATTTTTAAATTTTTAATAAATCAGAATAGTGGTAACTTAAATGTCTTGAGTCAGTTTTAAAATTCACGGTTTTATCTATATTTTTATTGATATATATAGCCTCTATGGTTTTCTATTTCGTTTATTTTTGACTATTTCCAAAATTTGTGGTCTATTGAGATCAAACTTATGTTTCAAATGTATGCTATGTTGTGATAAAGCAGTTGTATTTATATTTTTACTGTTGTTACAATTACTTTTGTGTATTAGAATTATACAATTAGAATATATTGATATAATTATTAATATTAATCATTATTAATTTCTGATTAGTTATAGATATATAATTATCAGTATTATTATCATATACACATTTATGACTTTAGTATAACTGACTTAATTATGTTTATAATATCATTGATTTATTTTTTAAAAGCTAAAACATATAGAATAATTATGAGTATTCCTAACTCTTCTATTGTAATAATCGGTACTCGATAATAACTTTATTAGTTAAACATACAATATGGTGCGCGCAACACACGACTTTCGCTCGCCTCCAATTTCTTTCACTTATATCAATTCAAGAATTTTTAAACAAATTTATAAACGAAAATAAATTCTTAAAGAACTATTTAAATTATATTTCAGGGATCACTTGTAGCTGGGTGGCTAGCGTAACAGCCTCCAATGCTAAAGGTCATGGGTTCAAACCCGCAGGTGGTCCTAGGATTTTTTAATCGGGAGTAAAAAATCCTTAGTTACGCGTCTTCGGAGGACTTAAAAAGGTGTCCGAGCCTGTGCGATGTCAGGTACTCGTTAAGATCCTATCCTAATAAACCTGATGCAAATTTAGGACTTCCCCTGTACAATGTCCGATAGCCATAGTAGCAAAAGGACGTTTAATGAATAAACAAAAAAAAACATAAATTATATTTTAATAGAAACAGGTGTTTTATTAATAACCTATTATATTATTATCTACGACAATCATTGTTTTGATAATATGATTTATGTTAGAGTTTTATCCTTCTCTCTTCCTTTAAATTTTACAATAGTATTTAAAAGATAATAATTTTTCTAAAATCTTTACCATTCCAACGGTATATTATATTATTATTATTATACTATACATCTATACTATATTACTGTTCTTAAGTTAAAAAAAACCCACCAAATTAACTTTACCCTTCGTCGAAAACCGATGACCTCCTGCCCTACCGTATCCTTTAATAATACGCCACTCATACCTGTTGAACAAATCCGATACCTAGGACTCCATCTTGACTAAAGTCTTACATGGAACCCTCACACGAGACTAAAACGACAGGAAACTGCCCGTAGATACCGATTTACTACAACACTTACAGACAAACGTTCAAAACTTCCAATTCACTACAAAAAGCTCATTTATATCACTGTCATCAGACCCATCTGGACATATGGAATCGAGCTTCGGGGCTCTACTAAGCCATCTAATTCCTCCCGCATCCAATCCGTTTCAATCCAAAATCCTTCGCAAAATCCTAAATGCTCCTTATTTCGCCACAAATAAAATCATCCATAACGACCTTAATATCCCATTTGTGGCAGACCTTTCTGGTACCAGATATACCACTTTTAATTCCAAACTCCCAACTCATATAAACCCTCTTGCCCGCAATCTATCAACCTCGCTTATTCCTGACAGCCCTCCGAGGAGATTGAAAAGAAGATGGTCTCGGGATCTACTAACTTAAATAAACATCGAAGTACTACCGCTGGGTAGTTTCTTCACAAGCCTTATACGCCTTTTATTATAATTCATCACTTTTTACTTATTGTATTAATGTAATATACAGTTGTAAAATTCAATAAAATATAATTAAAAAAAAAAAAAAAGTTCAAAAAACAAAAAATCGCATAAAAAAAAATTTTTTTTGCAGTTTTATCGTTTAGTTAGATAACGAATTCGTTCAACGTATATATTTATCTGTTTTTTAGCAATGTTAATCAGACGATATGGTTAATTTTTTCGAAATTACAAAATTTAAGGTATTTTAGAAAAAGAATTTTGAACATCGGCATTTAAGCCCCGTCAGACTATTTTAATCAGAATAACCTGCGTGATGTTAAAACCCGTTCAATTATACATCGATATAGCGAGTTTAATTAAAATCGTTGGAGCTGTTTTTAAGAAAATCGTAAAAAGGTGCAAAATGCATGGTATAAAGTGCCTCTTCTGGTAAGCTCATTTTTGATGAGTTTCATAGATGAACTTACCGTTTCCGTCCGGGAGTTACCACACACACACACACAGACCTTTTTGCGGGACTTGGTTATTTGGACTCAGGGTATTTCCGTTGAAAACTTGAATTCAAAAATTTTCACGATTTGCAATACTTCCCCTTACTATATATAGTAGGTGAAAGTAAAAAGGCGTGCAAAGATATCGCAATAATTTTATTTTTACATGAAAGCCTGTACCTTAATCTACTTTTCTACACAATTTCCAAGAATTTTGAGGCACTTGTCATAACGCGGTTCAATTCAGTTTTACATACTTGCGTTTATGGCAAGAGTCAATATTCAACCATAACTCCGCTATCGTTCAAACAGTTGCTCTTTCACTTATATACGAAGCATGTTTTTTAAGTAAGTATCGTTTGGAATTAAAAAAAGACGTGCAAAGATATCGCAATAATTTTATTTTTACATGAAAGCCTGTACCTTAATCTACTTTTCTACATAATATCCGTGAATTTGGAGGCACTTGTCATAACGCGGCACCAGTTTTTGAATACCCTCCTCAAATATTTCTGCCACCTGACTTGTTAACCACTGCATCACAAATGTTTTGACTTCGTTATCGTCTTGAAGACGCCGACCGCCCAGGTGTTTCTTCAAGTGCAGGAACAAATGGTAGTCGCTGGGCGCCATATCAGGGCTGTATGGAGGATGATCTAGTGTTTCCCATTGAAATGATTTGATGAGATCTTAGGTCCGATTAGCCACATGTGGACGGGCATTGTCATGCAGCAAAACGATACCCTTACTCAACTTGCCACGTCTTTTTAAGACGATAAGAAAGTCAAAACATTTGTGATGCAGTGGTTAACAAGTCAGGTGGCAGAAATATTTGAGGAGGGTATTCAAAAACTGGTGCCGCGTTATGACAAGTGCCTCCAAATTCACGGATATTATGTAGAAAAGTAAATTAAGGTACAGGCTTTCATGTAAAAATAAAATTATTGCGATATCTTTGCACGTCTTTTTTTAATTCCTAAACGATACTTACTTAAAAAACATGCTTCGTATATAAGTGAAAGAGCAACTGTTTGAACGATAGCGGAGTTATGGTTGAATATTGACTCTTGCCATAAACGCAAGTATGTAAAACTGAATTGAAATGAAGTTTCGGGCTAGCATTAGAGATATATATGCAAGTCTAACAGAAACCAAGTTAAAGAAAAAAATGTTGACCTGGAATGTCGGATTGGAGACACACGGATCCTCCAGACACACTCGCACTGACGGCTCGTTTCCAGAGACGCTAAGTACACCCCCTTCCCTAATTAAGCACCCCACTTTGGAGAGGAGGAGGCTGGAGCGAGGACAGCCTCCGAAGACAGCCAATTCCCCCGAAGTAGCGGAGGTCGGAGGCTACTGGCCACTAATTATCTCGGGACTAATGCTCCGTTATTAGAACTTTCACAAGCTATTATCCCTCCCGAATATTCCTCCACAGACCACACCGGCTCCTTCCTCCTCATCATCTCCCCTCTCATCATATTTATCAATTCCTCTATGGCATTTTATATCCCTTGTCCTTTTAAGTTCTTCCCGGTCTAATCTTCCCCTCTGTCATTATATAATGTCGGGGCGAGATGCAGTCCTTTATAGAGACCGGAAATATCGGTAAATATATACATATAAAATCCTTTTCGTCATAAATCGAAACTAAACGCCGAATTCCATTGTATGTATATTTAACATACTCGACCAAACTATCGAATCGGTCAGATTATATACTCCCTAACGTTCTGATCCTCGCTACAGTAATGATCTACATTAGGACAGGTTTAGATATCATTTAATCTTATGAAATTTCAACTATAGGATTATTTCATTTCTTAACATTAAATTACAACCAAATGAATATATTAAAAAAAAAAAGTTAAGCCTTTCAAATCAATACCTAAAAAAAGGAAAAATCACTTATAAAGTTAGGCAGACCAAACAATAGCTAATCCTGCTCAAATTAATCCACATACCTAAAACATTCTACATACACGACTTTCCGGAATTTATAATTATAGTAAAAGAGCATCTAGATCTTATTAATAATCTTACATTAAAAAAACGTATCAACAATGAACTGCAATAACCTTATTCGCTTTTATAATTATTTAAATCTGTGGTACCCCACTCATCACTGTAGAACAAATACGATACCTTGGACTTCATCTTGACAAACGTCTTACATGGAATCCTCATACAAGACTTAAACGACAAGAAACTGCTCGTAGATATCGACTATTAAAACACTTCAAAACTCCCTCTTTACTTCAAAAAACTCATTTACACAACCATTATTAGACCTATCTGGACTTATGGCATTGAGCTATGGGGATCCACTAGACCATCGAATTCCTCCCGCATCCAATCCTTACAATCCAAAATCCTTCGACAAATCCTAGTACTTTGTTACTAACAAACTAATCCATAGAGACCTGAATATCCTACTAGTTGCAGAAATTGCCCAAAAAAGATACTCCTCCTTTCATTCCAAATTACCCGCCCATACAAACCCGCTTGTCCGTATCCTCTCATCGGCATCTGTTCCCGATAATGCTCCGAGGCGTCTGAAAAGCCGGTGGCCTCGAGACCTGCTTACCAAATAAACTCTGAAGTGCTACCACTTGGTAGATTCTTTTCCAAGCCAATGTTCTGTAAATAGCTCATTTACCTGTTGTATTGTGTACAGTTGTAAATATCAATAAAAGAATTTTTTTTTTTTAAATCTATGGTATAACGACTCCTAAAGATTTGTTATTATATAGAGAAATTTAAGCAGTCCTATAATGCATACAAATTAAAATAATTAAAATTAAACAAATATTTATAAGTTATATATCATATTCTAATTCTAAATAGAAATAAATCACTCGAAACGTGAAAAAGATTAAAGTTGTAAAGGATTAGATAATCTGAGTAATGGTCAAGAAAACAGATCTCTGAAATATATTTATTATAAATCATCGTTTCGACCCACATTATTGAACTTCATCAGGTCCTCCGTTCCAAGTCCCGAATAAAGGTCTGTGTGTGTGTGTCTCCCGGGCGGAAACGGTAAGTCCTATGAAACCCAAATTTCATATTTAAGACAAATATACGCCCGAGACGTGACAAAACCTTTTTCATCAAAATGAGCTTACCAGAAGAGCCACTTTATACCGTGCATTTTGCACCTTTTTTCGATTTTCTCAAAAACGGTTCCGACGATTTTGATTAAACTCGCTATATCGATGTAGAATTTAATGGGCTTTCATATCATGTAGATTTCGTTCTGATTAAAATGGTCTGACAGGGCTAAAATGCAGATATTTTCTTTCTCTAAAGTACCTTTAATTTTGTTGATTCTATAAAAATAACTATGTTATCTTGTTAGCATTGATAAATAACAGCTAAATATGCAAGTTGAGCGAATTTGATATACACCTAAAGGAGAAAACTGCAAATATATTTTATTATTGGAATTTTTCGTTTTTGAACATAAGAACAGTAATATATATGTATAATATACGGTTGGAAAGCTAAAGATTTTAAAAAACAAATATTATCTTATACAAAACCTCTTAAAAGTTAATAAAGAGTGATTAAAAACAATCAAACTAACTGATTATTTTAAATAATAATATAATAGATTTTTTAATAAAACACATGTTCCTATAGAAATTCTATTTAATTAATACTTTATTAGTTTCACTCATTTTTAACTCTAACTGTATTTAAAAATTCTTTAAACGATTTTAACTACGGTGGTAAGTGAAAGTCGTGTGTTCTCCGCACCAGATTTTTTATCTACAATCACTTCATTTGGTTTATAATAACAGAAAGCAGTGGCTGAATTATTTCTCTACCATGAATCGGTTTTACAATTAAAAAAAGAAACGAAATGATCAGGAAGGCTCGGCAGACCTTGGTTCGTAAGATGAAGTCTTGAAATGTAATTAACGGACTGAGATAGCATCAAATGGCGCACAGTCGGCACGCTTCTCTGTCCTATATTTGTATTTACACAATCACTCAATATTGTGTATTGTAACAGTTAACAATTAATAATACCTAGAATAAAATTGGCGAAAATCATTGGATTTTTAACATTATATATCTTATTATAACACAATAAGTAAATATGCAGAATGAAAATAAAAAGTCATGAAAATGTCTTGAAAAAGAACGACCCAGTGGTAGCACTTCACTAACTATTAAAGTAAATTAAAGTAGGTCTCGAGGCCATCGTCTTTTCAATCGCCTTGGAGGGTATCAGACAGATATCTGAGGAAGATAAATTACGTAAAAGTGGGTTTGGTTGGGCAGGGAGTTTAGAACGAAAAGAGGAGTATCTATCACGGGCTATCTCTGCAACAAATAGGATGTTTAGGTCATTATGGAGGAGTTGATTTGTAACAAAATAAGGGGCATTCAGGATTTTGGATCGTAAGGATTGGATGCGGGAGGAATTAGATGGTTTCGTAGAGCCTCAAAGCTCGATTCCATATGTCCAAATATTTCTGATAATTGTGATGTAAATGAGTCTTTTGTAATATACTGAAAGTTTTGAACGTTTGTCTAGTAAGTCTTGTAGTAATCGATTCGAGCAGTTTCTTGTCGTTTCAGTCTTGTGTGAGGATTCTGTAAAGTTAATTCGAAAAATCAACTCCTAATCCAGCTAGGTTTATTTTTGTTTTATAATTATCTTGATATACATACATACATACATATATATATTATATATATATATATATATATATATATATATATATATCTTTATTTAAACACGTTTATTTCATAATGACATATACAATATTATTTATTAATTATACAATATAATTTCAGATTACAAGGTCAAATATCCTGTAATATATTTATATATTGTATATTGTGTATTTGTAAATAATAATAAAACCAGAGGGTGAAAAAAAAAAATAGTTTTAATTCAGATATAATATAATTTTTCTCAATAAAGACAGTTAAAATACAATAATAATGTAACAATAAAAAATTCGCTTATTAGTTTATTAGTTATGTTTGGCGAATGAGATCAGATTTTTATACACTACAACACATGTTTCATAAATAGTTCATAATTAATTCGAATTCTTCTGTTATGCCTTTTTTTTATTTCTGAATGTTACATTAATTAATTAATCTTATATATATATATATTATATATATATATATATATACATATATAACTTTAAAATGCTCTTAATTTTATAAATCAAACAGAATATGGTTGAAAAAAATATTTAAAAAACTGACTTATTGACTTATATCGGCAACTTGAACTTCACTATTTGAAAAATATTAACAAAAATTGTTGACAGTATATTCCAAATTAAATTCTTGAACATGTGAATATATTTACTAATTCTCTGTTTGGAGTTCGTATAAAGAGTCAAGTTGGTTCTACTCACCATATTGATTCCCTGACATCCGACGGGACAGATACCCGTCAAGATCGGGTAATCCGTTCCGCCGAAGTCCACCCCCTGCGGAAACCCCTGGTATATGAATCCACCCCGACAAAGACCCGGATGAGAGTCTTAACTTTCCGTGGGGCGATATCGGGACTTGGAATCTTGTACTGCGGGCTAGGTGGCATTCGCGCCGTACCTTACTGTCTCCATCGTCCACTGTCCTGTAGAAATTCCTTGAATAATTTTTAAATTATATTTTATGCAATACCTGTTAGATTATTAATTAGTCCTACAACTTTTTATGTTAGCCGAATATCGAGACAAATATCCAAAGTAAATATTTTTACAAATGAGTGTTAATGTATAATTTTTGAATAATAGAATAAATAATAAACATTAATTGTTAATGTTTATTACATGGAATACCGAGGATAAATAGTAAAGATGCTGATTTTTTTGCACTGAAGTAAATTTGTTATTATTATTATGAAAAAAATATGATACAGGAGAAACATCCAAAAATTTAAAAACAAGAGTACAACATAAAGGCAATTATAAAAATAAATAACTCACAGCATTATCGAATCATAGTATAGTTTACAAACATAAATTTAGCTTTAATAACACCAAATATTGAAGAAAACAAAAAAAAAAAAAAGTAAAAAGAGGTCCATGAGATGCATGAAATTCATTTTTTTATTATGAATTCATATTTAACGACTTCCTCAAGGTAGTATCCTAGGACCCATCCTTTACACATATATAGCTATGTCCCAACCCATCCTAACACCTTCCTTTCTACCTATGCTGATGACACTTGTGTGTTATCAGTCAATACTGATCCTACTATTGCCTCTCAAACTCTCCAATCCCACCTCAGAGACTTTGAAGCATGGTGTCAAAACTGGAGAATTAAAATAAATTACAACAAATCCAACCGAATTACCTTTACCCTTCGTCGTAAATCTATGACATCCTGCCCTACTGTCTCCTTCAATAATACTCCTCTTGTCCCGGTTGAACAGATCCGATATCTAGGACTGCACCTTGACAAACGCCTTACTTGGAACCCTCACATAAGACTGAAACGACAAGAAACTGCACGACGTTTTCGACTACTTCAAGACTTACTAGAAAAACGTTCTAATCTTCCACTAAACTATAATAGACTCATCTAAAGGACTATCATAAGACCTATATGGACTTACGGATTGAGCTATGGGACTCTACTAAACCATCAAATTCTTCTCGTATCCAATCCCTACAGTCCAAAATCCTCAATGCTCCTTACTTTGTCACCAACAAACTCATCCATAAAGACCTTAATGTCCCATATGTTGCTGATTTGGTCCGTTCGAGGTATCAATCCTTCCATGACAGACTCCCTTCCCACCCTAATCCTATCGTTTCAATCCTTTCTTCCTCTTCAATTCCTGACAATCCTCCGAGGCGTATGAAAAGGAGATGGCCCCGGGACCTACTAGTTTAGAATATTTTAGAGTGCTTCCATTGGGAAGCTTCTCTACTTGTGTTTCATGCCTTTTATATTTTCATTCAAATTTACTTGTATTACTTTATATACAGTTGTAAATTCCAATAAATAAATATAAAATAAATTAAAAAATATTTAACGACATATCTCATTTAGTTGTGTTGCAGCGGAATAGTGTTTATTTATAAGAATATTAATTAGTTTCCCTCTATTGGCGAGACTTATTTTGATATCTTTATCCTACGCGGTAGAAGATAAAGTTGATTTTAATAATGATACGAGCTGGAAGATTTTTTTTTTTTTTTTTTTTTTTTCCGATGGTTTATGTTATGATTAGAAGCGATAAAAATGTTTACTTGGCCCCTGATAACCGTTAGCTCCATCGTGTAATCGACTTCTCATGATAACTATCAATCAATATAGATAAAAATTAAATTCATAAATTGTGCCCTGGAATTCGGATAAGGTTGATGGAGGATATAGTGAGGTTGGTAATTGTATGTGTGCATATGTAAATGATGCCAAACAGCTCTATGATAAGAGGGCAGCATTCCCGCCAAACTCCATGTTTTCCAGCTCCTAATCACCCCAGGCTATAAAATGATTTTGCTGAGAATTTCGCATTCCATCTTTTGAAGCAGCTTCTTATTTTCGAAGCTCTTAAGGGCTATATTTAATACGTTAGCCGTTTAGGCGCTTTTGTGGTAGGAATGCGATGTTATGCAATCAAGTCTGACCAGAAAACACAATTTATGAACGCGATTCATCATTACTATCAATTTAAAACTGGAAATATTCCGATGCTGATTCTCTTATTCGTGAAAATTAAATGCGTCATAATTTCCGACTTCTTGACATTCCTGACGTTTTTTGTTGTTT
Organism: Piezodorus guildinii; assembly: GCA_023052935.1. NCBI lineage: Eukaryota > Metazoa > Arthropoda > Insecta > Hemiptera > Pentatomidae > Piezodorus > Piezodorus guildinii. The sequence goes on from CM041292.1 coordinate 211,343,426, forward strand.
ATTTTTAAATTGAAGAATCATCAAATTTTCCCTGTTAGATAAGACTGAATGAGAGTTACCGAGAAAGGAAAGACGACAGCAAAGTTATCATCACATCCGATTCCTGATTTAAATTTACTAACATTAAAAAAGATTTTTTATTTTATTTTTTAGATTCATCCATTGAAAACACAGAGTTGAAATTATTTCAATAGTTAATGAAGATTTAAATGGGGAACCGGTTATATATTCTTATTACAATATTATCATCTCAATCCTGTTTACTTCCATACTTTATAACTATCATCTTAATTTTGTTTATTTCCATACTTTATAACTGTTCGCGATTACGCGAATTAAAAATAATAATATTTATTTTGATTTATTTTAATTTAAATTTAATTAGGTCGCGCCGTGGATACGGCACAGATGTTTAATTCGACTAGCTTTTGTTTTTTTTATATAGTGTCAGTGTGAATTGAGATTCTGTCCCGATTGCATGTTTTTGTAGTCCGTGACGATATTTGTGGTGATATTCGGTTCCCGGTCACGATAGAGGGACTCAATTTTAAGAATTTAGGTTCTCCTAAGTTTTACAAGATAAAATCTAGGAGTAGCTGGAAGAGACTGCCGAGCCAGAGCGGGCCCGTTCGAGAAGACACGAAGAAGGCGATTAGGTAAGCTGCTGTCCATCTTAAATTTACTTGTAAAACGATTTGGAGATCCCTTATTCTGGGCATAATCTAAATTTAAAGTTTTTTTTATCATACAGTCCACAACCAGAAAATTTTAATTGGTACAATTAGTACCAATATCTGTCATCTTATTACCATTTTACATTTAATGTTATTTATGTTCCCATATTATATTACTGTCATATTATAATTATATACCTAACGCATTATTAAGTCTCTAATTACATTGGTTGTTATCTTGTTTCTTTTAGCCCTGATGAAGGCCCACAACGTCGGCACATAATTAAAATAGCACTTGTTTTAAATGTGTGTTTCTAATTTATGACCGCACCCCCAACCATCTTCCTCATCTAGTTTTAGTTTTTTAGTCTTCAAGATATCCAGAGGCACCCCTATGTAGGGAAATATCGACGTATAGTCATCGAACTTTTTTACTTCTCTCTCATTTTTCTTATGTTATTAATGTTCAGTGATTAATTATTCCGACACAATTCCTGTTGTAACCAGACTTGACGACTTCCGAAGGTGAGGAGACTAAGGTTGATAACCTTCTGCAATAAGCAAAGAGGACATGTGATGGAGCAAGCGGCAGAGATGCCTAGGGCGTAGGCGTCTATTTCTGACTAACTCAGGAGTTGTGCCCTCAACGCTCTCGGTTTGAGTGTTATTTTTAAAGTCCGAGCCAGACGTCTCTGTAACGGATATTAAAGCATCGAGTCTACGAGCTACTTCTATGTCAATCAGTCTTTCTATTCTCTCAGCATATTATTTATAAAATAGATTGTATTTTAATATTTTTACGTTCACTTATGTATATTTGGAATATATAGTAAGAGAAAGTATTGCGATAGTGAAAATTTTCAGATTCCAGATTTTATTTTTTAAATATTTTATTAATATTTACAACTGTAAATACAATATATACAAGTAAATGGGCTAATTTACACTTATGGGCGTGATAATGTCTTGTGAAGAAACTACCCAGTAGTAGCACTTCAAAGTCAATTTAACTAAAGTAGGTCTCGAGGCCATCGTCTTTTCAATCGCCTCGGAGGGTTGTCAGGAATAGATTTGAATGATAAGTTGTATACAAGAGGATTCGTGTGGGTCGGGAGTTTGGAATGAAAAAAGGCATATCTGTTTCGGGCTAGTTCTGCGACAAATGGGATATTTAGGTCATTATGGATGATTTTATTCGTAACGAAATAAGGAGCATTTAGGATTTTGCGAAGGATTTTGGATTGTAAGGATCGAATGCGAGAGAAATTAGATGGTTTAGTAGAGCCCCAAAGCTCGATTTCATATGTCCAGATGGGTCTGATGATGGTAACATAAATGAGCTTTTTGTAATAAATTGGAAGTTTTGAACGTTTGTCTAGTAAGTGTTGTAGTAATCGGTATCTTCGGGCAGTTTCTTGTCGTTTAAGTCTTGTATGGGGATTCCATGTAAGAGGTTTGTCAAGATGGAGTCCTAGGTATTATTTAAAATTATTATAAAAGTTTTATTATTATAAAATTATAATTTTCTAGTGCTATTAAATTTTTTAGAAACATAATACGCCTGCAGGAGTTTTAAATATTAAGTATAAATGTGACTTCAAATAATATTGTTTATTCATCCCGCCAACGACTATTTTTTGTTAATGAGGACTTAAAATTATATAGATAATAAATTCTTAAGGTTTAATTTTATATTATAACTGGTAATAATAAATTAAGTATATAGCATGGAATGCGTTTGTTTTTTTTATTTTAATATACAATTTTATAAAGGTGTATTATAATTTTTTAAAGGTGAATATTGAAATAAATTACCATTTATCTAGTATACATAAATGCATATAAATAATACGTTTCAGTTAGCAAAATTATTATTTTTACTTTCACTTACCGATATATGGAATAGGGAATATGAAATAGGGAAAGTATAGCGATCCAGAAAATTTTATAATTCCAATTTTCACCGGAAATACACGTTTTAGGGTTCCCGGAGAGAGATATGACCAAGTCGCATAAAGGTCTGTGTGTGGTACCTCCCGTGAGTAAACCAATTGTCCTATGAAACTGAAATTTCATATTTAAGACCTGAAATTTCACATTTAATTCGCCAGAGATGTTAGAGAAACTTTTTCATCAAAATCAGCTAACCAGAAGAGCCACAACTCATTTTGCACCTATTTCCGATTTTCTTAAAAACGGCTCTAACGAGTTTCATTAAACTAGCTACTTGTCTATATTTAACCTTTGGGTCCAGATTACGGAAAAAATATTTAAAAACTTATAAAAAATAATTAATTTTTTGACACGATTGACGAGCGCACGGTGGTCAAACGTCAAATTTAATTGCTAAAATCTAAAACTACCAAACATTTAACGTTTGAAGTCCAGAATACGGGAAAATGATACAAAAATCTAATTATGACTCATAGTTGCTAAAACCTCCTAATTGACGCAGTTGTTTTTTTTGTTTTTTTTTTGGTTTTATTTATTTATTTATTTAACGTCACTTTATGCTACTATGGCTAATCGGACGATGCTACAGTGGGAGTCCTAAATTTTGCCTATCCAGGTTTTATTAGGATAGGGATCTTTAACGAGTACCTGACATCGAACAGGCTCGGGACACCTTTTAACGTCCCCTCCGAAGGACGGCGTAACTAAAGATTTTACTCCATTAAAAAATCCTAGGACCACCTGCGGTTTGAACCGTGACCTTTGCATGGAGGCTGTTACGCTAGCACCAGCTACAAGTGACCCTTTTATGGTTTTATATCAGTTAGGGAATTCTTGAAATTATAGATTGTGAAACTTCTGATTCGGAGTGTTGTGTCAGAAAAAAATTATGTCTCACCCAAAAAGCAAAAAATCGCAAAAATGCTTTGTAATATCTAAATACTAAAAGGATTGGTGAAATAAATCCTACAAACAAATATATAGTTTTTCGTTATTGAATAGGGCATACATTTACAGATTGCTAAATTAACCCTACAGGTGAAATTGTAATGTATATTCAATAACGAGTTTGGAAATATAATGTCTTACCTGTCTTAGCAATGCCCATTGTTAAATAAAAGCAAAAAGACTGTTCTAAATACACCTTGAACAGAATAAATGACCATCGAATAAAGATAATCCCACTGCCGGTTATTAGGCACTTGTGTGAAAAGAAAAGATTCACTCATTTATTATTTATTTGTAAACACGGTATGGTGGAAATTAAGGGTCTTGTCAACTAATAATAAAAAGATGAAGCACTAGAAAATTCCAAACTTTTTACTTGACTTCCATTTAAATTGGTGATTTTGCCCACTGTGCGCTGGTGATTTATGCTATATATAGTATATATATATAATATATATATATATATATATATATATATATGATACGTAATTTCATCATAAATTTTAAAAAAAAATTATTTCTAGTAAAAAAGAATTCGTTTTTTTTATATGTTTCTGTTATTAGAGGTTGATACATATAAATGAAACTCCTACCGACTCTATAACTATGATTAAAATAAAACTAGTATTCTATAACATTTTATGCAATTGATAAATATTTTTGTACGATTGAGTAATGTGTACATAAAATAATACATGATAGTTCAACGGAGAAAACGTAAAATAAAACAAAATAATATAACATGAAATTGAACAAAACGAATTTTTGTATAAAAGGTATATAGAAAACATGTTATATAATTACTATTTTAATTGAATTTCTTTAAATGGGGTCAGAGAAGTAAATACAAAGAGAAAAATAAATAATTATTTTAAGATAAAACAGGTAAAAACAAAGCTCGTCTTGGTGCAGGCGTCTAGAATCGCTCCACTTCCTACGACCTTAAAGCTTGCCAAAGTTACGGTGTCCAATTCAGTTTCTACCACTATTTTCATTATTTTAGTTCCATGTCATACTATTCTTGAAATTTCAATTATCTTCGGCACCGTTGGGAATAAGAACGAGTAGCCACAGATATTCACTTCTAAAAACATTTAACATTACTCGTTTATTTCTTTATTTTTTTCTGTCTTTTTAAACTATATGAATGTTCTCAGATCCTAAGGAAATTAAATAATTAATATGATTTTTCTTCACTGCCATAATCCTTCCTCTTAACTCTATGGAAAAGCTATACATTGATAAAATTCATCAGTATTGCAAACCAGCATATTCCTCGATTTTTTCGAATCGTTATTGAACGTTAAGAATTCCTACATTAAATTAAAACATAAGGAAAAGTCATAATACATTAAAAATGTAATTACGTTTTACTAAATTATCTAAAAAATAAAAACATTTGTTCCGTACTCATAATTAACTAGTTCCTTCAATTCTAAAAATTAAATTTATTGTAAAGTTGGAGTACTTCTCTTATATTTGGATTATGTTAAGAAATTTCATATAATAAATGATATTGCTGTCTTTTTTTATACTAGTTAAACTTTTTTTTTTTTCAACTTACTATTTAAAATTCATCCATAAGATAATGAAACATATTATCTATAATTAAGTTTGTATTTAAAATGCCTATGTATAAATAACCTTGTAACCACTACAACCCATGAAGGGTCTTGGGCTCAGTACATATAGAGATTCGTACTGTTTCTAGGCCAACGGCAGTGCAATGAGGTCATTAGGCCTTAATCACGCTCAGCCGCCAGGTTTTTCCCCAATTAATTTGGGTACCCACTTTATAGAGGCCGGGTCTGCCCCAGGAGGGTCACCATACCCTAGGGTCGCCCCCCGACTGAATTAACAGAATAAATAATATTCCGCCACAGCCGGGATTCGAACCCAGGACCCGGAGCACAGCAGACTAGCGCTCTATCCACTAGACCACGCCGCTCCTATGTATAAATAAACAAATAAAATATTTAAAGCTTTGAACTCGGAAATTGCGGACGGAGCATGCGGGCTCCTATAAGTCAAGAAAAAAAAATTATAAATTCTAGATTTTTATTATTATAAAATTATAATTTTCTAGTGCTATTAAATTTTTTAGAAACATAATACGCCTGCAGAAGTTTTAAATACTAAGAATAAATGTGACTTCAAATAATATTATTTATTGACCCCGCCAACAACTATTTTTTGTTAATGAGGACTTAAAATTATATAGATAATAAATTCTTAAGGTTTAATTTTATACCATAACTGGTATTAATAAATTGTGTATATAGCGTGGAATGCATTTGGTTTTCTTTATTTTAATATACAATCTTATAAAGGTGTATTATAATTTTTTAAAGGTGAATACTGAAATAAATTACCACTTATCTAGTATAGGTAGTAGTATACAAAATGAACATAAATAATGATGTTCAGTTAGCAAAATTATAATATAAATTTTTATATTATATATTATAAATTTTTACTTTCACTTACCAATATATGAAATATATTGTAAGGGGAAGTATTGCGATCCTGAAACTTTTCGAATTTCAGTTTTCACCGGAAATACGCGTTGTAGGGTTCCCGGAGTCCAAATGACCAAGTCGCATAAAGGTCTGTGTGTGGTAACTCCCACGAGTAAACGAATTGTCCTATGAAACTGAAATTTCATATTTGATACGCCCGAGATGTTAGAGAAACTTTTTCATCAAAATCAGCTAACCAGAAGAGCAACTTTATAGCATGCATTTTGCACCTTTTTACGATTTCTCAAAAACGGCTCTAACGATTTTGATTGAACACTATATATAAATGTAAAATTTCAGGGGCTTTTACATGATGTAGTTTTCATTCTGATTGAAATAGTCTGACAGAGGTTATATGCCGATATATTAAAATTTCTTCCTCTAAAGGACCAATAATTTTGTAGATGATACACAAAATACCAATATAATATTGTTATCAATGATAAAAAAAACAGTTAAATATATAATTTGAACGAATTTGATCTCTAACTAAAGGAGAAAACTGCAAAAATATTTTTTAAATAAGAACAGTAATATAGATGTATAATATACCGTTGGAAAGCTAATGATTTTAGAAAAAAAATTATCTCATACACAAGCTTGTAAAAGTTAATAAAGAGTGATCAAAAGCCGATAAAACTAACTAATATAATTGATTTTTTAATAAAAAACCTGTTTATCTTAAAATCCAATGTAAATAATTCTTTAACAATTTATTTTCGTTTCTCAATTTGTTTAAAAATTCTTAAATATATATAAATAACGGAGGTAAGTGAAAGTCGTGTGTTGCGCGCACCGGATTTTTTTAAATTATACTTTATTGAAATAGACTAATTTCGACACCTATCTTATTTTTCTCCCTTGACTAGAATTAGGGATACTAAATAAATGTGAATTTTTCGCGCGCAAACTTTCTAATATTTTTACATGAATCCTGGAGAATGTTGGTCCCACCCAAACTATTTTGCAGAGTTTAATAGTTTGATGTCTAACTTTTCCTGAAAAAAAAATTCATCAAAATGACACATTTGGGATCCTTGGGATTTGGGATGTTTGTATATACTTTTTACATATGCTATGTTTACAGTTTTTAGTATTTTCTGTAACTTACTCTAATGATTTTACAGCATGACTCGGATTTGGACTGAACGTGAATAATAATTTGTAATCCTTCCGTATCAGAGGAGAATCCTTGTAAAAGACACCGGCGGCCATCAGACTATCCAGGATAAAAAGAGAAAGGAATAAGTATATTGGGTGGTCCTGGTTATGAAAGAGATGCTTGAGCATTAATGTGTCCTCAGCAGTAAAATAGGAGTTGGTCCATTGCAGCCTCGTCGGTATATTGAAGTTTTTGCTAAAATATCGGCATTGGTTCCCCGCCTGCAATAAATAGGCAGCCACCCAACGCGCAACCATAAAGATGCTCACCTTTTTTTTAGCACTCACTCCTCCCTTAGCCCTGCCTGCCCAACGTCTCATTCGCCTCTTCGCTAATCATACTGTCTATGTACACGTACATTCGTACTCATAGAATCGAACATGAACATGCGTACGTACCTAGTACTATGCATCAGCCGCTACTTTCCTAAGGCAACGGTGACTCCGAACTTGTATTAATTAATATATACATTTTCGGTTATAATTATTTTTTATTATTTATTTAAAGAAATTTACAACTGTATTAAATAAATACAACAAGTAAATAGGCTTTATATGTGATTAGATGTGAAGAAACTACCCATTGGTAGCACTTCAATGTCTAATTTATGTTAGGAGGTCTCTTGGCCATCTTCTTTTAAGGCGCCTCGTTGCGTTGTCGGGAATAGATAAGCAGGAGAGGTCACGGATATGAAAAGAGGTATATCTGTAATGGGCCAAGTCTTCAACAAATGGGATATTTAGGTCTTTATGGATGATTCTATTAGTAAGAAAGTAAGAAGCATTGAGGATTTTACGAAGGATTTTGGACTGCAAGGATTGGATGCGAGAGGAGTTCGATGGTTTAGTAGACCCCCATAGGTCCAAATAGGCCTGATAATTGTTATCTAAATGGGATTTTTGTAGTAAGTAGGAAGTTTTGAACGTTTGTCGAGTAAGAGTAGTAATCTGTATCTACGAGCAGTTTCCTGTCGTTTCAGTCTAGTATCAGGATTCCATGTTAGGCGTTGGTCGAGGTGGAGTCCTAAGTACCGAATCTGTTCAACAGGAGTAAGTAGGATATTGTTAAAGGATACGGTAGGGCAGAAAGTCATAGGTTTACGACGTAGAGTGAAGATGATTTGATGGGATTTGTTAGGATTTATTTTAATTCTCCAGTTTTGACACCATTCTTCAATGGCTGATTGTTATTATTTTATTTTAGAAACCTATTGGATTTATTTTCCTTAGGTATCATGTTTATCAATTCATTATTGGGATAAGGTGGCATAAAGGGGAATAAAGTAATTATCTTAAAATACACATTTATTTAAAAAATATTAAATATTATTAAACATAAAAATACACAGTGAGGAATTATCATTATCGACTGAGGTGTTCAGTTTTACCACATATATAACATGAAAAGGTAGCTACGGACATAACTGCATAATTCTTCCCTGGCTTGACCGTCGACTTCCTCTTCCGTGGCTGGACAGCTCCATATCCTGCCCGGCTAGACTCCCAGGTAGAGGGCTATCCCTGCTCTAGGAGTGAAAGGGTGTATTTTTTGCATAGCCCTTTTCTAAGAAACCTTCCAGCTTGTTGCCCGGAAACAGTTCTATTTTAAATTATATAAAAACGTGTGTGCTATCAGTAGATAATGATCCAGTTACTCCCACACTCTTCAATCCCACATCCGAGACCTTGAGGTATGGTGCCAGAATTGGAGGATTAAAATTAATTCTAACAAATCCCACCAGATAACATTTACCCTCCGTCGTAAACCAATGACTTCCTGCCCTACAGTATCCTTTAATGACACTCCACTAGTCCCTGTGAAGTGTTCGATTCAGTACCTATGACTCCACCTTGACAAACGTCTTACTTGGAATCCCCATTTCAAGACTGAAACAACAAGAAACTGCCCAACGTTTCCGATTACTTTAACACTTACTGAACAAACGCTCCAATCTTCCACTTAATTACAAAAGACTAATATATATGACCATCATAAGAACGATATGGACTTATGTAGTAGAGACTAAACCATCGAATTCCTCTCGTATCCAATTCTTACAATCCAAAATCCTTCGGAAAATCCTCAATGCTCCTCATTTTGTCACAAACACACTCATTCATAAAGACCTTAATATTCCATATTCATGAACTATTGTTTTTCCATGTTGTTTTAAATAAAAAATTTAATAAATAAATTCCATAGAAAAATATACATTCTGTTTGTCTAATTTATGAAGGGTTAATAAGCTAGTATAATGACAAACTCGTAAAAACAAGAAAGTTTTAGATGAAAATGATTAAATTTTTAAGAATTTTATTTGGGGAAATTTAACTACGCAACGCTCACACAGGACTGGCCCTGTTTCCTTTTTTTATGCAGTTATATTTTTTATTCCTCCGATTTCGGAATTCCTTTTTGCGGCTTCTTTGTTGAACTGAATATTTTTTAACTAACTGCATTTTACAATTTATCATCAACTAAAGACAAATAAGATTATATCTGGAAAAAGTCTTTATTATTTATTAAATCGTGTTAGAAAAGTCTTTTGTTTAAATAGGTACAGTTTATTTGATAATGACGACCAATTTTATCGGGGTTTTTTTCTTTTATTAATATTTGATTTGACGTTTCGGAGTTGTTCTCTTATCATTAAAAAAAAAAAAAAAAATTAAATTCGATAAAGGTATGAGCGATTTCTAAATTTCTAGACTTTGTATACATTTTATTGATTTTTTATTGTATATGTGTAAATATTGTATATATGTGTAAAAAACTTGAAATATTAAGTAAAACTTCCTAAAAAATTATAAAAGAAAATTACTGCTCTTCCTTTAGTATAATTAGTGTACATAGTTTTTCTACGTTTCGTGATTCTTTCCCCATTATCAAGACTTTTTTTAAAAACACTTACTGCGATATTCCTCTTGCATGTTTATTGGCTGACTCGAGTCAGGTTAAGGGGTGCATTTTTAAGTGTTAACAATATTATTATATAAACAATGTTAACACCATTATCTTATCGTATTAAAATAAATATTAAGTGAATATTCGGCCAGGACATATCGGTTCCGCAGATCCGAAGACGCGGCAGTCCATCAAGTTCTTCGTAAGGACGCTACCAAAAGTGAGAAGCGCCGGTGGAGTTCCCACCATTACCATATTGATTGAATAGCTAATGGACTAGGAAGACAAAAACTGGCGGTGGGTTCTAATGTCCAATTTATTACAGCTCTACCTTTAGTATAATTAGTGTACATTTTTCAGGTGCCCTACGCCCTGCCCCTTCATCTCCCCTGTCAGCTCCCGAAGAGCTACCTTTTAATCTCCATAAGATATGTCTGCCCCGGTGAGCCGATCATTCTGTAATTAGTGACTACCAGGTCGGCATTCCTACCATCGGGGAGGTGATGGATGCTGAAGACACGGAAGAACTGGAGGACGTTGCGGGCTTAGTATGGTAGTTGGGAATCGTATCTGCGCTCCATGAAGCTCTTAGCAAGCGACTTTATGTTAAATAACGAAAAATATATATATATATATATATATATATATATATATATATTATATTTTTTTTTTTTTTTTAAAACATATTTATTGATATTTACAACTGTATTAAATAAAAATAGATCTAGTAAATAAGATGATAATATACAAAACTGTCATGAAAAACATGTAGAGACACTACCCAGTGGCAGCACTCTAAAAATATTCTAAACTAGAAGGTCCTGGGGCCATTTCCTTTTCAGGCGCCTCGGAGGATTATCCGGAATTGAAACTAGTGGGTTAGAGTGAGAATGGAATTTGTCGTGAAAGGATTGATACCTGGTCCGGGCCAAATCAGTAACATAGGGAACATTAAGTTCTTTATGGACAAGTTTATTCGTGACAAAGTAAGGAGCGTTGAGGATTTTACGAAGGATTTTGGATTGTAAGGATTGGATGCGGAAAGAATTTGATGGTTTAGTAGAGCCCCAAAGCTCTACTCCGTAAGTCCAGATTGGTCTTATAATAGTCATGTAGATAAGCCTTTTGTAGTTTAGAGGTAAGTTTGATCGTTTGTCTAGTAAGTGTTGAAGTAGCCTAAAGCGGTGAGAAATAACGGAAATAAATAAATATGTTTTAATTTCTAGGTTCTTTTTAAATAAAACGATCTATTTTACACTCAACACTCCTCTATTTCTTTTTTCTCTCTCCCTACGTTTCGGCCTTTGCCATTTTCAAGGATCCTATACAACATCATTTATTTTAAAATTAAAAGATAATCAACATTAGTTTTCACATTGTTATAAAAATGGCAAAGGACGAAACGTAGGGAGAGAGAAAAAATAAATAAAAGAGTGTTGAGTGTAACTGGATCATTTTATTTTAAAAGAATCAGGAAATAGATTAGTCCAAACAGATTGGAATTATAATAAAAAAAATACATTTTAACATAATTTTTTTTAAAATTTATTTATAGTAATTTACAACTGCATTAAAGAACACAATAAGTAAATATGTACCTAGAATGAAAAAAAAAAGTCATGAAAATGTCTTGAGAAGGAACTATCCAGTGGTTGCACCACTTCACTAACTATTTTACGGCAGTAGGTCCCGAGGCCACCTTATAAAAATTAAATTAAATTCTAAAAACAAACTACTGATACTAATATATATATATATATATATATATATATATATATATATATATATATATATATATATATATATATATATAAATTGTTTAAATTAGAAAAGAAAATGTAAGGATCAATTATCAAAGAAGACCGGCTATATAGACTTAACAGCATTAAGGAAATCCATGAGCATTCAGACAAACCAGAACAAATTATAAACAAAACAAAAAAAGACTAATATTTTTAGTCATATCTTTAATTATGAATTAGAATAGACTGACTGAAAGAATTTTGACAAAAGAAAAACCAAGCCAAAATGTTCTACAGAGATTGATAAAAATCTCAAAAGTTTGAGAATAACATAATTTGTTATACAGGGCAGAGCAAAATTTAAAAAAAGAAATCTGAAATGGAAGGTTTACAGAAAAAGAAAAACTATCCAAAGCTGGTTTTAAAAAAATGGACAGAGGCAAGACAAGAGTGTAAAAGATAATATTCTGAGAAAACAATAAATCTATATTATGCAAAACATGATCCAAAACTATATATCTATTCTTTAAATCTGTGTTGTTATCACTATTACTATTGTTTATTTTGAAACAAGATGCAATATATTTAAATAAATATTTTTTTAAAAATCTGTTTTACAAAGATTGAACATTGTTTGTTTGTTAATTTATTTAACGTCCCTTTATGCTACTGTGGCTAATCGCATATTGAACATTGGAAAGTCGGTTAATTGTTATTGAAATATATTGAGGGTGTATAGTTGACTGTATAAATTAGGTAGAAATAATCGGGTATCAGTTTTTGTTTTTTTAATATTGCCGACGTTTCGGCTCAAACTTGTGAGCCATCATCAAGGCATTACTGAACCATGTCAAGCATAAACTCAAACTGTCATTAAAATGTAACAAAGGATAAGATAATAAAAAAAAAAAATGAAGTGTTTCATATTTTTTTATTGATATAAACTTGCGTTCTTTAATTAATTTTTTTTTCAACAGATGTATTATTATTTTAAAAAAATATTGTATTTTTTTTCTTTATTTATTTTATCTCTATTATATTGAAGAAAAAACAGGAAAAAAAATTAATTTATGTTTATCTTTATCGTATATTTGCTTTTTTGTTTGTTTATACAGTGGTGCATTGAAGAAAAAAATAAATAAGATGAGTGAAATAAATAAAGAACTTAATTTATACTTATCAATATGTATTTTTAATTTTTTACTTATTTTATTATTATTTTATTTATTTATTATTTTTTTTTTAAATTATTTTAAACAGATGTATTATTATTTCAAAAGCGTATGTATGTGTATATATATATATGTGTGTGTACTTAAAAAATGTATTGTGAATAGCCTAGCCAGGCTCTATTTGTAAGGGGAATACCCCAAAAAAAAAAAAATATATATATTCTATATTCTATATATTCTATAAACTTGCGTTAATTTTGGCTCTCCCTTCAATATACTGTTGGAAAGCTCAACATATCCCCAAAAATTAAATTACAATCATTGCAGAGGATATGGAGCGGCCCAAAAATAATTTCTACTTTTGAAAACAGATGTTCCCATTTATACTGAAGGGAATTTCGGCAGAAACGGGTGGTTGAATGTTGTGTGAGGCGCACACCAGATTTTGACTAATTGAGACGGGACATTTCTTCACAAAGAGACCATGAATCGGAAGCCGAAGGGAAGTGAGGTACAATATCCCATTGACGGACGCAGAGCCAGGTACACCCGGCCCGCCCCTTTGTTGGTCCCCTGGCCAACCAATTTGTCATTCAGTCCTATTGATCTCCGCAGCTGTCCGCCGTATGTCTCTCAAGGGGGCTCTAGTACGGTGGTCTTCGCTCCAATATCTTCTGGGAGGGACATCTCGGTCCTTGGTCACTTCCATCTTCATTCAGCCTCGTAAAGGAACAATAAGTTAGGTGCCACGGTAGAGCACGAAGCCGGAGATAGAAACGGAAACGGATGGAAGTGTAAAGGAAACAACAAAACAATTCAGTCAAGAATTTTTTTTTTCTATCTTCATATCTATATTCAAGCCTGTCAGAATGTATCCGACAATCCGCAAATGTGCTGTACAATTTGAGATTACGCATGAGGAAATAAAGTGCCCAGCAGCACCCCTTCCATGGCTTCAATTTAGCCGAGGAGGTCCCTCATCCAGCTTCTCTTTAGCCTTCTTCTGACTGAAATTTCAGCTATTGACATGTCGTTGATCAGTCTATAGTGTCGTGTCCGTTAAGTTTACTGTGAAAACGAGTATAGAGTGTTCGTATATGTTGGTCAACTGTTGGTTGTTGTAAGTCCGTATGTAGGGTTCTGTTGTTTACGTACCAAGGAGCTGTCGTTTTGAGTCTTAAATTTTGTATTGAAATTATTACAGTTTTTATATGTGAGTCTTTTTTTGCTGAACCAAAAATCTGTGAAGCGTAAGTCCATATTGGCTTAAGTAGGTATGTTTGGTATTCAGTTTCTGTCTAATTTTGAAGATTTAGATAAAAGTGAGTATAGTACTTTCAGTCGGTGGTTGTGAGTCTGTCTTTTCATCTTGACATGGGAGCCTCACGTCATCCTTCGATCGAGTGTCAGCACTAGGTAATAAACAGAAGAATTTGTTCAGTTGGTCTGAGGAATTTGGTTGTTGTCGATAAAAATTGGTGGGCAAGTCAAGAAATAGAATATGAATCTGTATTCATATACGGTAGACAGTTATTACCAAAAAGGAATCTTAAATGTTTGTGGCATTGTTGATTTAATTACTAACTTGAATATGTGGAATAAGCGTTAATTTGAAGGCAGACGATGCGGCCAGATACGCAGCATTATCCAAAAAACCAAGCAACAATCACCTGGGCAGAGCTTTGGGAAAATTTCAAAGGGTCAAATATGTCAGGAAGTATCGAAACAGAAGTAAAGTCTTACAAAAGTACAAAAGGCAGACCATACGCAACTGACACATATAACGTCTCTATTTACTTTATATAATTATTTATTTAAATAAGTGCTAGCCCAGCGGAGGGGGAGTGAGTAGTAACCATTTTTAACTTGAAACTTCTTTATTTTCACATCAGGTAATTGAACCTAAAAGGTTACAATACAATTTTATAATAAATCACATTTAGAAAGTTTACTGTACACAAAAAAAAATACTAAACGTCAAAGATAAACTTACCCCTACGGGTTCAATATTCACTAATATATCAAAACAAAATTATTGTGGATATAATTAGTTGACCGTTGAGAATTATTGAAGGAATTAGTCCGGGTGGCGGTCATTAAATGAAACAACTGAATAGTTTCAACTATTTTATTGTTTGCCAACGTTTCGACCCCCATTGTGGGTCATCATCAGGGCGTCTGGTAGGTGGTAGGTACCTACCAGACGCCCTGATGACCCTGAAGTTTCTAAAAAAAATTAATTTGGTTTAAAAAAATTAGCGCTATTGAAATAGAAAGTATATAGAAAAGGATATTTAATACATAATAATATTTAATATATAAATAATATTTAAATATTATTAGGTATATTTAGGTTTAAATATTAAATAATATTTAATAATTAAAAATTAAGTCCATAAATAAAGTAACCCAACCTAAAGTAAGTTGAATATGCAAAATACAAAGTAAAATAAAACATAATAAATCAATATACGTTATTTTGGTTGATTGATTTAAAATAGGAAATCTACAATATTTAGGGTTATTTTAGAATTGTATATAACAGCTAAGATTTGAAAGTCAGAAGTACATCGGAGGGACGGATTTTAGAAGGAATAGGATTTCTTACAGAAGAGAAGAGGATAAAGAAAGTTTTATGATATAGTGTTGTGGGATTGGAAAATTTTAAATTTTAATATGAGTTACATTCAAAAATAAAATTGATAAATACTTAATATAGTTTCTCACCTTATTATTATTGTAAAGGAAATTATTAAAATTATTGTAAAGAATTTATATAGCATTTATATTTTTAGTTTCTCGCTGAAGATTCTGACAAAATCATAGTTTAAACCTTACCGTTTGTAACTTGTAAATGAGTTTAAGTTTTCTCGGATAATTGGCTGTTCGTCTTTTTGAACTTTTATAGGCTCAGTAAACTGTCACTTTCAGTTTCTTTGGAATCTTTGGAAATACCCTAATATTGGAATGAAAGGCTAATGTTTCGTGATAATCAAGTAATAGGGGCTAACAAGGTTTCGCAGGTATAATGTCGCTTTTTTTTTTTGTTTTCGACCTTTACATTTCATCTTATCTCGATAGTTTAGTTGAGTAAACATATATTTGAACTAATGTGTTTTATAGTCAACATTTCCATTGTTGTGGGATTGGAAACTTTTAAATTTTAATATCAGTTACATTCAAAAATAAAATTGATAAATACTAAATATATTTTCTCACCTTTGTAAGGATATAAAATAAAGCCAAATTATTATAAATGAATTTATATAGCATTTATTAATCATACTAAGACTTGGCGCAGAGAAACGTAGGATCAAAATTAAAAATATAAATTACTGTGTTTAAGATACGACAATATCAGGATACCCAACGGACTCGAGGAAAAAATGATGATGAAAACAAATTTATTTTTATTATTTCTCGCTGAAGATTCTGACTAAATCTTAGTTTAAACCTCTCCGTTTGTAACTTGTAAATGAGTTTAAGTTTCCTCGGATAATTGGCTGTTTGTCTTTTTGAACTTTTATAGGCTGAGTAAACTGTCACTTTCAGTTTACCCTATTTTTCTAGGATATAGGGGGGGGGGGGGGGGTAAATACCCAAATATTTGAATGAAAGACTAATGTTTCGTGATAATCGAGTAATAGGGGTTGGCAAGGTTTCGTAGGTATAATGTCGCTTTGTTTTTTGTTTTCGACCTTTAAATTTCATCTTATCTCGATAGTTTAGTTGAGTAAACATATATTTGAACTAATGTGTTTCATAGTCAACATTTTCAAATAAATTTGTAATGACATTATATCAATATATTCTAAACAAGGAAGAGCTCATTTAATTATTAAGGTTGGTTTTGGGCTGAATAATTCTTCCATTAATACTCATTCTTTTATTTCAACAGTATGACGTTTCGGGATATTCTCCCATCTTCAGAATTCTTGTTATATATTCAGTAATCCCAACATTTTCACTAATCACACCTTGAGCTATACTCAATACTCTTGCTCAGATCTGATGTATTTAAATACTGACTTCATTTAAATATTTTACCTAGCTCAAGGTGTGATTAGTGAAAATGTTGGGATTACTGAATATATAACAAGACTCTTGAAGATGGGAGAATATCCCGAAACGTCATACTGATGAAATAAAAAAATGAGTATTAATAGAAGAATTATTCAGCCCAAAATCAACCTTAATAATTTGTAATGACATTCTTCGTTTTTATCATGTCATATTTATCAGATACGATTTCATTTGATAATTTTTATATCCCTTAACGTAGAACGTTATTTTCGTTTAGAATCTCTGTAAGTCTGATCATGTTGCAATGTCATTAAGCTTGACGCTTTCCCCATGGAGACACGACTCCAGGCTGGAGTTGAAGCCTTCCCCCGAGAAGAAGATGGACCCGTGACCCTGCGGAGGGTGTTGAGTGGATGCTAAGAGACACTAGATGCTGCTGGCTACAGAGGCTCTATAAATAGCCTAGATAAGAGGGAGATGGACTATGTTTAGTCGGGGCGCCATATGCTCTCACTTCTCAACACCTCCCCCCTCGCCCTTCGCCTCTCTATCGGTTATTGGAGGGAAAAAAATCGATTAGTGGATCAGTCGATAACGGAACGTTCTCAGCAGCCTCTGCACTTTGCTATCTCTAACCTCTTTGGTACCTTTTGGAAACATTTTTATTTATCTTTCTGCTTCTGGCTATAAAAAGAATAGAGGAGATTAAATTCTTTTTTTTTACTACATTTTACGCATTCCTCTGCTTTTCTCGAAAGAGGCCTTTAAGATTTAGATAAAACTTAAGATACTGCCGGTAGATACCACTTACTACTAGCTCTCCAAATTTCCTATCTATTAAAAAAAGTTCATTTACATTACCATTATCCTGCTTATCTTGAAATATGGCATTGGGGTTTGGCGCTCCACTAAACCATCTTATTAATGTTTTATCGTTTTCTTGATTGAATTATTAATTTTTTTTTATTTTTATATATTTATTGAGATATATTACATTTTGTTACAATATGAACAATAGTAAGAGACCACATTCATACAATATATACAGAAAATAATAATAATAGTCAAATTACATAAAATAGAAAATAAATAAATTCATATATATATACAATAAAATAATAATAAATAAAAAAGCAAAACAACAACCTATAATAAGATTATTAATTAATAATCATTATTACATTCCTTCCTACGCTTAGGCCTTGTCTCATTTCCAGCACCACAATTCCTTAAAACATTATTAAAATTATAAGTAATATGTCTTCTCATTACATATATCACATCATTTTCATCATCACAGATAATTTTCTGATAAATCTTATTTTTTTATTTAAATCATCTTTTCACAGATCCAATCTTAATAATTCACAAGCTTTGTAAAAAATCGTAAAACTTCTAATTTTTTCACTGAAAAAGACATATTGGTCGCATACTTTTAATTTATAAATTAAAAGTGTGATTTTAACCCAACAAGGATAAACTTGTAATAAGTAGTTAAAAACGCTTAGTAATCCAGCCTATCCGGATGTTTTTTTAAACTATATTTATGAGGGTCACATGTGGTATAGTGGCTAGCACAACAGCCTTCTATACCCAAGGTGGCGGTAGGTCCTCTATACCATAGGATTTTCTAATAGGATTAAAAATGTGGCCTCAAGTCTGGGCGATGTCAGGTACTCGTTAAAGATCCCAATCCTAATTGGGACGTTGATTTCCAAAAGGTACCAAAGGACATGTTTTTCGAAATTGATATTTTTAAATATTTATATTAAACATAAAAACAAACTCTTCCCGTATCCAATCCTTACAATCCAAAATCCTTCGCAAAATCCTTAACGCTCCTTACTTGGTCACCAACAAAATCATCCACAAAGACCTTAATGTTCCAAATGTTGCTGATTTGGCCTGTACCAGGTATCACTCCTTCCATGAAAAACTCCACTCCCACTCTAATCCACTAGTTTCAATCCTTGCTTCCACTTCAATTCCTGACAATCCGCCGAGGCGTCTGAAAAGAAGATGGCCTCGAGACCTTCTTGTGTAGATTCACTACTAGAGTGCTGCCAATGGGCAGTTTCTCTTCATGTTTTTTTATGTGTATTATCATTGTAGCATATTTACTTATGTATGAACATACAGTTGTAAATTTCAATAAATGAATTAAAAAATAAAATAAATAAAAATTCTTTAAAACCTTATATAAAAATAGCATTTCATTCCAAAACGTACTACATTCACATTTCATTTCATTCCAAAACGTACCATATCCTCTGTAGAATCATCCGATTAGTTACAGCAGCATAAATTGACGTACTCTCACTGTAGCATTGTGTGATCAGCCACAATAACTTTAAATGAATAAACCAACTATATTTATGCATCGCTTCTTGTAAAATGACCATATATCTCAGACAGTAGGCGAGAACAACCACCTTATTAGCTTTAAGAAGAGGACGAAGATATACCGCTGACTACAGCGGCCCAGAGAATATAGACCACATTATAGGCGCCAGATCGCCAAACCGCAGGTCGTGAGGTGCTGGCTGACGATTTTCGCCGCCTGTCAGTTCTTGCAGGACATAGCTAGCGAGGAATCTCGCCTTCTTGAAATTGCTTCCATTTTTTTATTTCTTTTCTTTGCTCCTTTTTCTTTTTGCCAGCGGAGACAGAGAACTGTCTGCCCCAGATGACATCTATTAGTGACCAATTTGTGCAATTTCTTCATTCCTAACAGTTATGTTAGCTTGGTACTTTTGTCACTTTCTATATTTTCTTTTATCTTTCACATTTTATAGAAATGAGTTAATCTTCTGCTATTTTATTTTTTCTGCTGCCTGTTTTAATGGATCTTGTTTTTGTTTTTTTTTCGTAGAAACTTCACATTATCTTACGATGTTACATTTTACATGTTCATTTCTGAAACTAATTTTTGTTTCACTGCTTTATTATGCATTTAATAAAATAAACATTCGTTAAAATTATATTGTTATTATTAGCTTGAAAATCTTCTATTTAATTATAATTTAGTGTAATATTGTTTTGTGATGCACATTTATGTTGTTTCATAATTTTTTAATGCAAATTTATTATGTTTTCATGTATATATTTTGTATATGTAAATATTCAGTGTATAGTTTCTAGCCGTGGTAAAAATTGAATGCATTGTAAATTGTTGGAATTTTTTTTTGTCATACAATAATATTATAATTTAAGTCGGGGTCAGGTATGTTTAGCAAGATGCATAGTTTTTAAGTAATGAAAATAAATAAATATAATAGATGATCTTTCTGTATCACAGAAACGCACAAAGTTCAAATCCAACTAAAATATTATTACTCTTTGCTGGAATGTTTTTTTTTTACTTTCATTTACCTAAATAAGAAATAAGTAATGAGGGAAAGTATTGCGATCGTGAAAAGTTAGGGTTCCCTGAGTTCAAATAAACAAGTCCCGAAAAGGTCTGTGTGGTGGTAACTCCAGCGCATAAACGAAAAGTCCTATGAAACTGTAATTTCATATTTAAGACAAATAAGACGCCAGACCTTTTTCATCAAAATCGGCTAAACTAGAAGACCCACTTTATACCATGCATTTGCACTTTTTTTCGATTTTCTCGAAAACGGTACCTACTTAATATCAGTAGGTTTCATATGATTAAAATGGTCTGACAGGGCTTAAATGCCTATATTTTAAATTTTCTTCCTCTAAAGTACCTTTAATTTTGTTGATTCTATAAAAATAACTATATTATCTTGTTACCACTGGTGAAAAACAGGTAAATATATAAATTGAATAAATTCGATACCCAACTAAAGGAGAAAACTTAAAAATATTTGTTTAAGCAATTTTTCGTTTTTGAACATAAGAGCAGTAATATACATGTATGATATACCGTTGGAAAGCTAAAGATTTTAGAAAAATATTATCTCATACACAAGCTTATAAGCAGTTAATAGAGAGTGATGAAAATCCGATAAAACTAACTGATTATTTTAGATAATAATATAATATATTTTTTATTAATAAAACACATGTTTCTATAGAAATTCCATTTAATTAATTCTTTATGGTTTCACTCATTTTTATCTCTTATGTACTTGAAAATTCTTTATCGATTTTAGAAACGGAGGTAAATGAAAGTCGTGTGTTCTCCGCACTAGATTTTTTTTTAGTGTCGGTTCTTACAGCCAGAGGTTTGAACAAATGCGCCATTTAAATAACTCAAAGTTGATGTTTTGTATACATATATAGCTACTTATTAAAGATATATGTGATAATATATCGGTGGGATTTAGATGTGGATGAAGAACTGGGCGGTCGGATTTGATCTTGTTTCCCACGCTCCCTTCAGCTCTCAATCTGTGCGGGGGGGTCCCATTACCGCCCACGCTGCCGTCCTCTCTCTCTCTCTCATCTCTCTCCTCTTCTCTCTCCTCTCTCTCTTTTCTCTCTCTCTCTCTCTCTACACACACACTCCATAAATCGAAATTTTACGCTAATCGATATCTGGTCCATTTCAAGTATTACCAACCAAAACATAATGTATTTTTTGTTAATCTCAAGCATATCTATATATATATAAAAATCTTATGTCACAATGTTTGTTCGCGATAAACTCAGAAATCACTGAACCGACTTTGATCAAACTTCGTGAGTATCTGTCATTTGGTCCAACATAAACGATAAAATAGTTTTCATTATTTTTCTAAATTGTTAAAAAATATATTTTTCGAAAACGTAAAACAAAATGTTTTTAACTGTGGCAACACTGGTTCCCTCCCAGTAACCTTCCTATGTCATCACATATGTGATTATTAATTCAAATATAAGTGTGTGTTGATTGTTTCTATGCTCTCTAACTTAAAATATACATTCACATTATAGTTTCCAGTTATAATAAAATACATATTACTATACGTATCCAGAAAAATTATAAGTACTTATTTGAATGACTTGCAAAGAGTTATGAGTTGCAAAGAAGTTATGATGATATACAACGGTTATGTTTAAAAGATAGAAACGATGTTATTGAATAATTTGGATGTGGCTATTTGGTACTGGTATGTAATTGTAACATTGAGTAAATAAAATTGATATCTGACATGAAATAATAATCTTTTATTTATCATAAAAAGAGTAGTTCATTGCTATTCACCTGTATTTCTTTTATATAACCTCATTCAACATAGTCACTATCAACATCTTTCGTAATTTGTAGCAATTTTAATTTTAATTATTTTATTTATCAAATTGAATTCACCAAACCGCAAATGTGTCTCGATATTAGAAAAAAGATATTTATAGTTGTATTAGATTAATTATAGAAATAGGTTAAGTTGTTTTTAAATCACTCTCCTCATCAACCATAATTCTAACTTTCGTATAATAAGTTGCCATTCAATTCTGTTAAATATACAATAGCGATCCAGTAGAAGTAGGCATACCCAAAATTACTCAATAAATTTTAGCTGTATCTTAATCGTGGTACATAGTCACGTTTGCAACATAAATGTGATTGATATACATTGATCCAACGAGTGGGAATATTTTCACTAGAAAACAACTTTGATAAACGTAATTCTAAAAAATATAATTATATTTCTTGAAAATGTATACGTCTTATTATAAAGGATTTGTTGACCATTTTGACAATATGGTAAAGAAGTTGGTTGAGGGTGCAGCCACCAAGAAAACACCAGTAAGAAAAACAAAAAATAAGTGTGTTTTATTGGTAGTTTCTTTGTTACCACATCCCCAAACAACTGCTCCATCATATGCGTTTTATAGTTACCACTCATAAACGCATTTATGCAAATTTAAATAAAGTCAAAATGAAATATTCGCGAGCAAAGCCGCGGGTTATAACTAGTATTCATAAATATTGTAAAACCATAAAGGTATAATTAAAGCGCTGAAATAGCTAAAAGAATTTTGAAAATCTCCAATCTCTGATTATTGGGACTGATTTTATCTCGAACTTTGTAAGCTCCTTCATCAGTAGTTATACTTACGACGAACATTAAGTATAATTATATATTATTAATTAATAATTAATCAGTAATATTTGTCTGTTTATTTAATTAGTTAATCGTTTCAAGAATGTTCTATCACAACTGTTTTTTTGGCGATTCCAACTAGCAAAAGCACCTTAATCTTAACCGTTTGACGATTATTGTATACTTTTAGAATAGAATAGAAAAAAGCTTTTATTTTGGGACTTAGCCCTTTAAGAATTATATGAAATTTACAAATAAAGATGGCAAATCTTGACAGAATACATTAGATCGATAAAATTATTTACATAGGTAATGAGTAACATATCTATATTTTTAGTGTATTTTCGCCAAATTATACGTGTGTTGGTGTATTCTCGCAATATTATAATTTCTATTTTTTTTTTTTCATGATAAATGCACGTATTAAAGTCTCTACGTCTAAATAACTAAGTCTCGCGAAATGGTCTGTAACTCTTTTATTATTTTTTTTAATAATGATTTTTTTTTAAAAATATTTATTTCTTCCATTAAAAAAAACTTACATATGCAATAAACAGATATCCTGCATTTTAAATATATGGGGTGACCGCTTTCTCAAAAATTATTAATATTATTTCGATCTCTTTCCAGACGATATAAAACGCCTTTGCCAGATTTGTTCGAATTTAAACAAGAGAATTATAATATTAAAAAAACTCAATCTCGAGGAAAAAAATGGTTTCATAGAAGACACGTACATTCAAAGTTATAACGACAAGAACTGACAATACAGTAGAAACGCATGAATTGCAGATTTTGACTCTAAACTTCCAAACAAAGAATATATACTATCCAACTTAAACCTATTTACCGACACCCTGAGCGTAACTCCTAGACTCAGAAAATACACCCACACACAATACACGCGAGATTTATTTCAACATACACAGTGACTTGAGTTTTTAAAACTTTAAGTTCTGTCGATCTTAAATACAGAATCACTCTAATTCACTCGTTTAATCTCATTTCTCCTCCTTATTACGTGGTCCATTCGAACTTAGATTAAAAGTGCTTCACCCTCGAAACTGATCTCGTTCACTTACAATACAATGCAATATAAAAAATCTGGTGCGGGCAGCACACGACTTTCACTTACCTCCATTTCGAAAATCAGTGAAAGAATTTTCAAATACAATACAGGAGTTGGCTATTTGGACTCATGGAACCCTAAAATGTGTATTTCCGTTGAAAAATGTAATTCGAAAATTTTCACGATCGCAATACTTTCTCTTACTATATATAGTGAGTGAAAGTAAAAATCCTATTTGAGCTCTCATAACAAATGAATAATATACAAATCAGTTATTCGCCCGTTAATTACATACGCCACGCCAGTCTGGAGCTCAACCTGCTTGACTAACTACCAAAAACTTGAAATAATTCAAAATCTATCAATGCGGATAATTAACAATTATCCCCGCTACACTAAAATATCATCTATGCTCCAGGACTCGCAGCTTCCAACAATTAAACATTTTGTCCATACTCAAACAGCTTTTACTTTAGTAAAACACCAGTCTCCAAAAACCCATTAATAAAGGAAATCGGTAACTATAATAAAACATTTCTAAAACGCTACACTCATAAACGAACTAAACATGTGTTGCTAATTTAAGCTAGTTTGTTTTAATTTCTAATTTTATATTATCAATTATGTTATCCGTTTTTATTTGTAGGTTTTTGTATAATTTTTCCTACAACCATATATAATCACAATTTAATTTTACCACATATTTAGTCATTAAAGCTAATTAGATTATAACTACAAAATGAATTTGTTGATTGTAAGGATGTCTCATCCGAAATCATTTATAAATATTTTGTCCATTTGTAAATATGTATATAAAGATTATTTTCTATCTTCTTTATTCTGTTAATTCAGTCGGGTGGCGACCTTAGTGTATGGAGACCCTTCTGGGGCAGACCTAGCCCCTATAAAGTGGGTACCTCATTGCACTGCCGTCGCCCTATAAACAGTACGAATCTCTATATGTACTGAGCGCAAGACTCTTCATGGGTTGTAGTGGTACAGGATAAATTAAAAACAAATAAATAATAATTGCTGAATGGATGGCAAAAAGAAGAAATGAATAGTTTTTATGAATGTTATTTGCATATTTGCAATGTGTGAATACAAGGAGAGACAGAAGCAGTAAACATTGAAAAAGGAATAAATTAATTAGAGAATTGTGTTTTGACCGAGCGGGACCGAACGGCGTGGAGTTGTGGCCATTAATCCAGCAAGTTGGGAGGCAGTAATTTTTCTTACATCCGTCTGTCAAAGGAGCTCCATCTTCTGGAAAAAGTGAGGGATTAACTCAGCTCTCTTCCCAGGCTTCCTCCATTCCCACAACTCGTCGAGGAAAGGTAATAGAAAAAAAGAAAAGAAGCTGGCAGTAAAGAGGCACATATAAAATATTCTAAAGGCTTCAACACAGATATAAACATTTCCCTCATCCTTTTTTTGGAATTTTTTTTTTCGTTTAATTTTATTCTCATCTGCAGAGCCGATATGTCCACAAAGGCAAATATTATGAGTCTCCCGTTTTTGTCACAGAGAGGTTATTCACTCCTTTCTTCCGATTCTGAGGCATCTTCGTTATCATTTTTGGAGACCTTTTTCATAAGTTGTCATAATTATTTTAATACAAAGAAATGCGCGTTTTAGGTCTTCAGAGTCTAAGTTACCATGTCTCCAAAAACGGTCTCAGTGTGCGTTATGTATTGGGTTGTGTCACATGAAATGTCCGTATTCAAAGTAAAGGATTTTTATTTAAAACAAGATATGAAAACAAGATAATTTTCTTCCAAGTATTTACCTTCTTTTTCTACACATTTTTATCCCCGATCTGAAAAACTCTTTGAAGTGAAACAAAATCTGAAAACGCACTTTTCACTTGATCATCATTTTCGAAATGAAAGGTACTTTAATAATAATAATAATAATAACATTATTATTATTATTATCATAACAAGGTATATCCGATAATTATCTCATGCAACGGTCTCATTCCAGATGACACCATTTTAGCAACTAAAAACTTAAAACTGCCCGAAAAGGTTCTGGAAGAAGGACAGAAAGCAGTTCTCCTCGGTACAGCCAGTATCATCAGAAAATTTTTAAATATAGTGTAGTATTTTTTGCCTAGCCCTTGACTTTGGTCCGGGTAGGTAAATATTCTGGTAAAACCAAGAAAATGTGCAATAAAAATAATAATAATAATAATAGGCTTACCGAACCCGAAGGTTCGATGCCGATACCACCAAACTTCGCCTGCACAGACTCGTCCAATGTTCACCGGTCAAGCCCAAGCCCCCCAAGGTCAGCGTCGATGGGAGAATTGCATTAACTCCCATCGACGCTTCGGCCTAACTTTCGGATGCCTGCCAGTTGGTTCAGCGAATAACAACTTTCTCGGAATCCGATCCTCACCGAGCCCGACAACTTTACGCGCCCATTTGAGTCTCCGCGATGCTATCAACTCAATTATATTCACAGAGTACAAACTCCGCAATTCCTTGTTGTGCAACCTTCTAAACTCCCCAGTGGCCTCATCTCTCTTTGGACCAAATATTTTACGCAGTACCCTATTTTCGAAAACCTTAAGCCGTTGTCCATCCTTCAAAGTAAGCTGCCACGTTTCACATCCGTAAAGAACCGTCGGAAGAATAATAGTTTTATAAATTCTAACCTTTAAGTTTTTAGACAGAAGAAGTAATTTAGCTACTGAATAATAACACGCAATTCTCACCTTTAAACGGTACTTTATTTCTTCCTGGATTGCATTTTTTCTTGTTATCATTGAACCTAAATACTTGAATGTCTACACGTGTTAAAAAGTATGCCCTGAAATATTAATATCATCAAGATCGCCACCATTTCTGCTACTAATCATATATTTCGTCTTATCGGTATTTAATTCGAGACCTATTTGTTTACCGGTTTTTATTAACATACTTGTATTTAGCTGTATAGTTTCCGTGTCTTCACCTAGCAGTAGCAGATCATCGGCATACCCCAAAACCGGAATCTTGTCACCCATATTTAAGCCTTTCTCGGTACACATCACCTTTTCTATGACCTATTCTAAAGCTATATTAAACAAAACAGGTGAAAGGGAGTCACCCTGTTTCAAACCGGATCGCACCTCAAATCTCTCGGAGTAATTATGACCGATTCTAACTTTATGAAATGTTTCCGACAAACACATCTCTACTAGGTTTACTAACTTTCTAGGTATTCCCAGTTCAATCATGATGTTATATAGCTTCTGACGGTCTATGGAAATATAAGCCTTTTTAAAATCGATATAGAGCCACGTACTTCTTCTCTAATATTTGACGTAAGGAGAAAGGTACTTTAGAGAAATAAAATTTTGAAAATCGGCATTTAAGCACTGTCAGAGTATTTGAATCAGAATGAAACTTACACGATATTAAAGCCGATTAAATATTACATCGATATAGCGAGTTTAATCATTATTGTTACTGTCGTTTTTTAGGAAATCGTAAAAGAATGAACACACACACACACACAGCTTTTCGCGCTATTTGGTTATTTGGTCTCAGGAGACCCTAAAACGTCTATTTCCTGCGAAAATTGTCATGTCGCAATACTTTCCCGCACTATATATTTAAGTGTGTATATAGGTAAGTGAAAGTAATAATTCGTATTATGGATTTTGGATTACAGATATATATATATATAATAATATATAATTAATATATATTAATGTTTGATCAGTTCTCGATTGTTGATAATTTAAGTTTTTGTTCTCAGGTTTCAGACAATGAATAAAAAATTTTATCTATGCGACGTTTCGAGAATTTATTGTTCTCATAATCATGCCTGAACAGTGGAAAAAACAGAACATTAATATTATTATAGCAATAATTAATATATGATGTTATTGTTAGAGATATAGAAAAGAATACATTGAACAATGAACACTCATACAGTATTAGAATACTCATCCTAATTTAAAATATCTATGTACCTACTGTATGAGTGTTCATTGTTCAATGTATTCTTTTCTATATCTCTAACAATAACATCATATATTAATTATTGTATAATAATATTAATGTTCTGTTTTTTTTGTTTTCCATTGTTAAGGCATGATTATGAGAACAATAAATTCTCGAAACGTCGCATAGATTTTTTATTCATTGACTGAAATCTGAAAACAACAAAAACTTATATTTTTATATACATCTATTTTTTTTTTTTTTTTTTTTTTTGATATCCTAGGCATTAAGGACTCCTTTGCCCCCCGTATTCCAAAAGCTATTTGTGGTAGCCCCCGGAAGGAACTAACCACCGACAACACCTGCCGCACCGACTGATTCCCGAAAAGCGGCGAAGCCAGGAGTACAGCTGCCCTATTGTCTGCGATGGATAATGTAGGGCAAAAAACTGGCCTGCTCCCGGAGTGTGCGCCGATAATGGGTCGCATCTGTCGTCTAGCTCCTTCCGTATAGTCTCTCTATCCACAAATAGCCACGTTAATATATATTTTATAATAATGCATTCTGATATTTTTATAAAAAATTATTAATTATTGTCAAGTTTTACGATCACAAAAAGGGAACTGAGCTAGGCAAGGAGGCAGCACTAAAAGATAATTGAGAGGTTGATTACCAAACTTGTATAAAATAATGATGAACATAACTCCGAACCTCTCTTCTACGGATTATATTTTATTTTTAAATACCTGGTCCCACTACATGTCTCTACAAATTTAAAGGACAAAAGGAATTAGAAAACACGTTTTTTGAATTGATCTATTCTAAAGAAAGGAAAATCAATTACGAGAAAATGGAAAGTTTACCAAAAGGTTGGCGAAAACTATCAATACAGTACTGGAGACTATTTCGATTTTAATAAAACCTGTACCACTACAACCCATGAAGAGTTTTGGGCTCAGTACATATAAGAGATTCGTACTGTTTCTAGGCCAACGGCCGTGCAATGAGGTGATTTGGCCGAGATCACGCTCAGCCCCAGATTTTGTGTGGTGCGCCCCAGGATCGCGCCACGGCTGAAATAACAGAATAAATAATATTCCGCCACAGCCGGGATTCGAACCCAGGATCCGGAACACAGTAGACTAGTGCTCTACCCACTAGACCACGCCTCACATTGGGGCAAGTGCGGAAAAAATTCGATATTTCAAAACATTTTATTTTGATCATCTGGCTCGCTTTTTGTTGTACATTAGCCTCTGCATCTAGATACTAGCACAAATTTCATCCAGACTAATGTTTAGTCCCCATTTATTGAGACTTAAAGTCAAGATAGTGGTAGTTTTACTTAAATTACACCTAACTTTCAGAGTTTGCTATATAACTGGGAAAAATATTAAAATAATTCTAATTTTCACTCCTCTTCTGGGATGTTTAAATATGCCAAACATAAGACGAATTGGTCAAAAAATATTTTTATTAATATTAACCAGACCAAAGTTACGGACTACCGTAAACCTTTTGAATCTTCCTTTTCAAACTTGCCAAAAAACAAAAACTTATTCAAAATCCTGTGTTATTTTACAAACGAAACAATAGAACAAACATAAGAAGATTCATTTTTTTCCATTTCAGTATCGAAAAGACAATCGGCAAATCTAAATAGAAACTTCTAGGCTGATGGTCAATCTAAGTGATAAAAAGGCTGTATGGAACACGAGAGGATTCCAGGTAGGACGTACTTCCAGGATCAAGTAGCCAGGGCGCTTATTGCCCGCCCCTGGGTCTGGAATTTATCTCTATTATGGGAGCCTCCGAGACATCTTCTGAATAGCAAGTGAGTCTTCTCCTTGGCGTCTTCTCTCCCAGCAACTATCTTTAAACTGGGTTCATCTTCTGTTTCCATCTACTCCTACAAGAATTTCTTTTATCCATATATATCTCATGTACGTCGAATCAAATATAAAAAACACACGACTATCACTTACCTCTCTTTTAAAAATCGATTAAAGAATTTTCAAATACAGTTAGAGATAAACATTAGAGAAACTATTAAAGAATTAATTAAATTGAATTTCTATAGAAACATGTGTTTTATTAAAAAAATCTATTATATAGTTGTCTAAAACAATAACTTGGTTTTATCGACTTTTTATCACTCTCTATTAACTTTTAAAAGCTTGTGTATGAGATAATATTTTTTTCTAAAATCTTTAGCTTTCCAACGGTGTATCACACATGTATATTACTGTTCTTATGTTAAAAAACGAAACCCCTTTAGTTGGGTATCGAATTCATTCAATTTATATATTTACCTGTTTTTAATCAGTGGTAACAAATAATATATTTATTTTTATAGAATTAACAAAATTAAAGGTACTTTAGAGAAAGAAAATTTAAAATTTTCGGCATTAAATCCCTGTCAAACCATTTTAATCCGAATGAAACCTAAATTATATTAAAGCCCATTAAATTTTACATTCGATTAATAGCGGGTTGTAAAAAATGCATGCTATAAAAGTGGCGCTTCTGGTGAAGCTCATTTTGATGGAAAAGGTTTTGTAACGTCTCGGAAATATATTTTACCCTGGCAATCTGTGGACGACTGCATATCACATGAAATGCAGTTTCGTCATCCTTCTTCCAGAATCTGCAAGTCGGTGAGGCCACCAAACCCATATTTCTATTTAAAAACAATAAAATAAAGACCTTTAGTCAAACATAAGTGTAGCTGTTATTATTATTTAGAATTTTTTTTTTGTATAAACTCCTTCCGTCTTACTCTTAGAGCGATCATTTAAATTTTATTGTTTTTTCCCGTTTTTTAGCATTTACCTTGAAATGACCGTTTATTCTAACGATTGTAACCCATTGGTCTTTTTTTTTTCTTTTTTTTAAATTTTGATAAGCGATTATCTCTATTTTTTCCGAGGAGGATTTTTTTTTTTTTATTTAAACATATTTATTGATATTTACAACTGTATAATTATATACAACAAGTAAATGTGATGGATATAGTACTCTGACATGAAATACGTGAAGAGATGACACCCATCGGCAGCACTCAATAATATTTTAAACTAGAAATGTCTCGGGGCCATCTTCTTTTCAGACGCCTCGGGGATTATCATGAGTCGAAGAGGATGATAGGATAGAAACTAGTGGATTAGAGTGGAAATGGAGTTTTTCATGGAATGATCGATATCTAGTTCGGGCTAATTCAGTGACATATGGGATATTAAGGTCTTTATGGATGAGCTAAATTTCGTGACAAAGTAAGGAGCGTTAATGATTTCACGAAGGATTTTGGATTGTAAGGATTGGATACGAGAAGAAGTAATGGTTTGGTAGAGCACCATAGCTCTACTCCGTAAGTCCATATCGGTCTTATGATGGTCATATATATGAGTCTTTTGTAATTAAGTGGAAGGTTGGAGCGTTTGTCAAGTAAGTGTTGAAGTAGTCGAAAACGTCAGGCAGTTTCTTGTCTTATAATTTTATTTTATGTTATTTTTATTTTCAGCTCATTTTCCATTGATTGTTTCATTATTATATTCTAATATACTAGGATAGTCAAGTGAAATTTTATTTTATTCGAATAATTTCGGCTGTGATATCAGTAATAAGTGATTAAAAACAAAATAATAATAATAAATTAACAATTAAAAGTTTCTACGTAAAGTGTGTATTTTCCATTGATTATGCAAATTAAAAAAAAAAAATAATAACAGAGCTACACGTACTGCTACACAAACAGAGGCAGAGAAGCACATAAATTATACACTCGCAATCAAAGACGGAGGAAGAGTTGGGTAATTGGCTCTAATTTGACTTGTGTATTTTAATGAGTGACGTGGAGCAAGGCATGGCTGATCAGTTTGAGTATGGTTAGCACGAGGAGACCTGGTCTGAATTATGGCATCCACCGGCCGACACCTCAGCATTCCTACTCCTCTCGGTGGAATCCTAATTGCCAGGGACAGTATGCCAGTCTCCGGGAGGCTCCTTTCTGTCTCCGCCGTCGTCCTTCGGTAGTCTATCTTCTTAGAGAACTAATTATTATGTCACTAACGCTCTCTGTTATTAATCATAAAATATTAGATTAGGTTATTCGTGGACGCACAACTGTTCTGATGTTAAGTGTCCTTTTCTATTTTAAACTATTATTATGGTTTATTATTTTCAATAATGAAAATTTGTTTGTTTGCTTATTTATTTAACGTCACTTTATGCTGCTGTGGCTAATCCGACGATTCTACAGTGGGAGTCCTAATTTTGCCTATCCAGGTTTTATTACGGATAAGGATCTTCAACGAGTACCTGACATCGAACAGGCTCGGGACCACCTTTTAACGTCTCCTCCGAAGGACGGCATAACTTAGGATTTTTTACTCCCATGAAAAAATCTAGGGCCACCTGCAGGTTTGAACCCGGGTCCTTAGGCATAGGAGGCTGTTATGCTAGCCACCCTGCTACAGATAACCCCATGTTATCGACCAAAAAAATAAAATCAGAATTTGAGAGCTTGCGTTTCAAGATACGTAGAATCCGAAGAAAGAATTTTTAAAAAATCCGTTTTTTTCTTTCTTTTTTTTAATTCGGCACAAAAATACTAGTGCATCTAAAGATGGCTCTAACATCTAGTTTTTGAAATGGCGACCGATTAATGATGCTTTGATTCAATAACTCAGTTATTTTTTAAGATAGAGAAAAAAATATTAGTTTTTTTTAACCAAGAAACCCCGAACAAATATAAAAAAGAAATGATATTCAGAAATTTAATCTATATATACGCTCTTAACTTAGTTATTTTTTACGATTAAATTAATACTAATTTTTAGTTTTTCGCTGTGTAGTGATATTCGATAGAGAATTAAAGTTTCTACAAAACGAAAAAAGAATTATTAAAATCGGTTAACAAATAGCAGAATTATGTCGTTTTGAAATTAGATTTGCCATTTCCCTTTGGGTTATTATTAGTTAATTTCCCTTAAACAGGTATATAAACAGTTATACCCTTAACAAAGTTATTTGGAAATTATAAATAATTGAGTAATAAATTGTAGCGTTTTTTTGTTTTTAAATTGCTCTGAAATTGAGTTTAGAAGTCCACACAACGCGGAATCGCGGAGTTTGTACTTTGTGAATATAATTTAGTTGATAGCATCGCGAAGGCTTAAATGGATGCGTAAAGTTGTTGGGCTCGATGAGGAGCGCATTCCGAAAAAGTTGGTACTCGCTGAACCGTCTGGTAGGCGTCCGAAAGGTAGGCCGAAGCGTCTGTGGCTTGGGCTTGAACGGTGATCATTGGACGAGTCTGTGTAGGTGGTATTTGGTGGTATCGGCATCTAACCTTCGGGTTCGGTTGGCCTATTATTATTTATTTATTAAAATTGTACTTAGAATAAGTATTCCAAAAATCAGTTATTCAGCAATAATATGCGACCACTGGTATAACACCCGAATTACTGTCTGCTAGATCGCATGGTATTTATTTCCCTTGAGACTCCCGAGAATTCCCGCAATGAGCGAAAAGGCGTTGGTTGAACGATCGAGCGGTAATAAAGTATGATGCCGACCCCTTAGCCTATAGAGAGCCGTGAAGAAGCAGAACTGAGGACGATAAAACCCGAAAAGAGATGGAGAGAAGAAGCCGGAGGGAGTATTAAGGAGAAATGACTCCCAGGTTTGGTCATTCCTAATCAGAGTCCATGTTTGGCTTCCGCCTGTCCGTCTGCTCTGGAAAAAACTCATTCCAGCGGCTAAGAACTTTTTTGTTTGCAAGGCCGTCTTTATCGACTCTCTGGATATCTAGGGTGTGGCTCTTCTTATATAGATAGCATCTGCTTCAAAGATAAATAAATTAATAGGTTCAGCAAAGCATTTACTAGAAAAGCCTAGAATCATTTAGAGGTGAATTATTATTAAAAGTGGAAGGTTTGGTAAATTTGTCCAGTAAGTGCTAAGTTGTCGTAAACGTCGGGCAGTTCTTGTCGTCTCAGTCTTGTATGAGGGTAAGAGGTATAAGTTAAATTATATTTTAAAAGTTTAATTAAGTTTCCATACGAATCCCATTTAGTTTACAGAGAAACATCTTTTTTAATGAAATAATTTAAAACAATATTAGTATATAGATTTATAACAACTCACCATTTATTTTACAGCTTAATTACGATCTAATACGTAATATTTTTTCGTACTGAATAGAAGATATTTTACGACATTGAAGTACCATAAGCTCCCTCTTTACCAATTACATATTTTAATAAATTTATGGGCTTACAACAACTTTATACTAACTTGTACGACTTGGTTTATTGCATATAGAAATTAATCCTTAGTTATTGATGATTTCGAAAATGGCTTTAGGCATGAATTATTCCAACAACTCACATTTACAAGAAAATGTAAGATATTGCGGAATAAATATTTCTTTTGTTATATCAGCTAGAGGTCGAGTCTGAATGAATTATGAAAAAATCGCAGGTTAATCACTTTATTGCAAGGTTTTTAGCCTAGAAACATTACGAGTCCTATATGTATCGAACCTAAGATCCTTCTGGTGTTTTTTTTAGTTTTTCAATAAAAAAATACTGAATGTCAATAGTTAAATAATGGGAGATTTAGAAGGAAATTAATCCGGGTGGCAGTCAAAAGGAAAATAACGAAATACTCTACGCTATATATTAGATGAGGAAGATGGTTGGGGGTGCAGTCATAAATTAGAAACACACATTTAAAATAAGTGTTATTTTGATTATGTGCAGACATTTCGGCCTACAATGTGGGCCTTCATCAGGGTTGACTCTGACCTGAAGACTCCTTTAGGCAGCGTCTGATGAAGGCCCACATTGTAGGCCGAAACGTCGACACATAATCAAAATAACACTTATTTTAAATGTGTGTTTCTAATTTATGACCGCACCCCCAACCATCTTCCTCATCTAATTTCTCAACGGTCAACAAAACTCCATCATTATAAACTATATATTGTTATA
This sequence comes from Piezodorus guildinii, assembly GCA_023052935.1. Lineage (NCBI taxonomy): Eukaryota > Metazoa > Arthropoda > Insecta > Hemiptera > Pentatomidae > Piezodorus > Piezodorus guildinii. The sequence continues at coordinate 211,378,521 of CM041292.1, forward strand.
CCAACGTTACGACCTATATTGGTGGTCCTTCAGCCATGGTTGCTAGGAAAGGTATCTTTGTCATGAAGTACCCTGATCCAGCATTGACAGGCATATGGATCAAAACGTTGGCAGAACTACATAGTTCAGACTATTTCATTGTTTTTCTTTCTCAGATTAGCACCCACAGTAGGAATTGGAATATTATGACTCCCAAAAGGTATTATAACTTTCAATCCAATAGAAATTCCGCTATTAAATACAATAATTCTATTATGTTCAGGGATAACAGTAACATGAGCACATCATAGATTAATGGATAATAATTATACAGAAACAAAAAATAATAATACAAACAATAACAGTTATTCTAGGATTATATTTTACTATATTACAAGCCTATGAATATATAGAAGAAAGATTCTGCATTAGAGATTTAATTTATGGGTCATGGTTCTATATAGTAACAGGATTTCATGGATTACATGTAATTATTGGAACATTATTTCTAAGTGTATGTTTAATACGACATATTAAATTCCACTTTACAATAAACCATCATTTTGGACTTGAAGCAGCAGCATGATATTGACACTTTGTAGATGTAGTATGATTATTCCTATATATTTCAATTTACTGATGAGGTAGATATCTTTTTAGTATAATAATTATATTTGACTTCCAATCAAAAGACCTTTACTTATGTAAAGAAAAGATAATATTTATAATATTAATAACACTTACAATAGCCAGAATAATCGCCACTATCATAATAATGATATGCACAGTAATTTCTAAATCATCAAAAAAAGATTAAGAAAAGCTATCCCCATTTGAATGTGGATTTGATCCAATAAGATCCGCACGAAACCATCCGGATTGACTTCCTCTTATTGGAAAATAGTGAATGGATATATATATATATATATATATATATATATATATATATATATATATATATATATATTTATATTTATTTATTTATATACATTCATTCACAGTATCCTTCAATTCAAATCCTCAATTCACTTACTTGAAACTAAATCATGCCATTCTGACCTTTACATTCCTACCCATAGAACCAAATCTTTTGATAATTCCTTTTATATACGCTCTGCATCTATCTTTTTTGGATAATAATAATATTGCTTTATTGGGAAATAATACAGTCTGCCACTATCTTGGGCAATAAGTATTAGGGCTAAAAGAAGTCATTCATACCATATGTACAGAGTAAAAACAAAACAAAACAGACATAACAATAAAAAATTAAATAAAAAATAATATAAAATAATGCATAATTAAATAATAATAATAAACAAAAAAAAAATATATATATATAATAACATAAGATGAAATAAGATAAGTAAACTAAAAATAAAATATAAAGTAAATAAAATCTTGGCCACATTCATATCTATATACATTATTTACATACTGCCCCTGGGAACTCCGAATCGAACCCCTACACCCAGAAGTGGATGGAGTGGCACAACACCATGAGTTCCCAGCGCCTCTCATTCAGCCGCGTCACCAGTCTAGCCAGTGGAGACTGAGTGAGGGCGCTAGAGCCACACACTCTCAGGCATGAGTGGAGAAGTTGGCCATTGCCAGCACTCCAGTTGCGTATTTATAAGAGATCTCTCGGCCACTGCCGCCTCAACCTACGAGGAGGGTTGTAAGGATGGTTGGTACTAGATAGGGATTGTGCCAGGGGATTAGGAAGAAGAGTAAGTTTCTGATGGAAGGTTGAGAATTTGGATGGGATGAGATCAAGGACGTATGGGATCTTAAGGTCATGATGTAAGGTCTTGTTTGTAACATAATAGGGAGCATTGACTATTGTTCTAAGGACTTTGGACTGAAAGGATTGGATACGTTTGATGTTCGAAAATTTAGTAGTTCCCCATAGTTCAATTCCGTAGGTCCACATTGGTTTGAGAATTGTCTTGTAAATCAATAGTTTGTTTTCAACAGAAAGTTGTGATGTTCTCTTCAGTAGTCTATATAACTGTCCGTATCTTCTGTTGAGCTCTTGTCTTTTAAGCCGAGTATGTGGGTTCCAGGTCAGTCTTTTGTCTATAAGAAACCCAGATACCGGTCTGCATCTATCTGGAATTCCCTACCTAATCATATTCGCCATGCTTCTTCCCTTCTCTCATTCAAATCCCATATTCTCCAACACCTTCTAGGATCCCAAAGAGACGCACACTAAATGTAAAATTCTTAATAAACTATCCTACTTTCAACTTAGGACAGAATTTTTTATTTTATCAAAATCCTACAGTTATGGATTAATTCATTTATTTGTTAATTAAATTGTTCAGCTCTATTATTTTATAGCAGATTTTTTTTTTTTTACATTTGTTTACATTCCAAAATATTCGTATATATCTATATAATTAGGTTTTTATTTTTATTTTTTTAAACTTGTGTATATACATGACATGTATATATTGAAGTGTTTATTTACTGTACGACATCGTTATTCTTAAGGGACATAGTCCCAGAATAAAGTTATTTTTACTATATTATATATATTATATATATATATATTATATATATATATATATATATTATATGGGGCATATAGGGAGAGCTAGCAATATAGATATATAGGAAGCTTGCCGCGCGGCAGATCTAAGGCAGAAGGGACCACCTGGACGGGCGCGATGCGGGCGGGCCAACCCGTCGTGGGGACAGCGCCCGTTTATTAATGCAACTCTCCGCCACGAGGAGCACTCACCTGCATACTCAACGCTACGCATTCCCTTCTCACAGCCTCCTCTTTAAATCTCACTTTAAATATCATAACTAGCCATTATTCTACTCCGTAATATTAATCTATGCGTAGGATCAAAGTGGTGGCCTAAGTAGATTAGCTTGTATTCAGTACTCTTCTACCGTTGTACTATCGAGAAGTTGCTTACACTGTACTCCTACCATAAGCTCTGAGTTCTTAATCTGTCAAAGTAAGCTGTTATATGTTCTCAGGTTCGTTATCAACCGACTAGATATAATCTGCAAGTACTGAACGTCTCTATTTACTTTATATAATTATGTATCTATATTAAGGTTAGCCCAGTGGAGAGAGAGTAAGTAGTAACCATTTATTTGACTTCAAACTTCTTTATTTTCCAAAAAAACACCAGATAATTGAATCTAAAAGGTTACAATACGATTTTATAATACATCAAATTTATAACGTTTGCTGTAAACAAAAAAAAACTAAATATCAGAAATAAACTTACCCCAACGGGTTCAATATTCATTAATAAAACTAAACAAAACTAACAGAATAATAATATAAGATTAACTGAGCTAGACCGAAATGCACAAGCAATAACATATAATCAATGTTTTGAAACCTCCCTTATTACTTTCACTTACTATATATAGTAAGGGGAAGTATTGCGATCTTGAAAATTTTCGAATTCCAGTTTTCAACGGAAATCCACATTTTAGGTCCCCTGAGTCCAAATAACCAAGTCCCGCAAAAAGGTCTGTTTGTGTGTGTGGTAACTCCCGGGCAAAAACGGTAAGTCCTATGAAACTGAAATTTCATATTTAAGACAAATATACGCCTGAGACGTTACAAAACCTTTTTCATAAAAATGAGCTAACCAGAAGAGGCACTTTATACCATGCATTTTGCATCTTTTTTCGAATTTCTCAAAAACGGTCCCGACGATTTTGATTAAACTCGCTATATCGTGTAAAATTTAATGGGCTTTAATATCATGTAGTTTTCATTCTGATTAAAATGGTCTGACAGGGCTTAAATGCCGATATTTTACATTTTTGTTTCCGGTAAAGTACCTTAAATTATGTTAAAATAAATATATTATCTTGTTACCACCGATGAAAAACACATAAATTGTTATAACAAGCACATAAGTTGAACGAATTCAATATCTAACCAAAGGATAAAACTGAAAAAATATTTTTTTAATGCAATTTTTTTTATTTTTAACATAGCAACAGTAATATACACGTATAATATACCGTTGGAAAGCTAGAACTTTTAGAATAAATATTATCTAATGAACAAACTTGTAAAAGTTAATAAAGAGTGATGAAAAGCCGATAAATCTGATTATTTTAGATAATAATATAATAGATTTTTTAATATAGGTTTATTTAATTTAATGAGGTTAATTTAATGATAGGAGTTTTTGTTTGTCTCTTAAGCCTGAGGTTTAAAAAGGTCGAAATGGTTTGATTGATATCTGCATCGATGTGCATTAATGATGAGTATAATATTTCCGATAAATTGGAGACGATCTATTTTATATTTCGTCCCAAAAACAACTGAAATCGAAAAAAAACAAACATAAATTACTATATAATAGACAATATAATTGCTATTTCTCTTGAGTATTTATTTATTTTGAATAATATATATCTAAAAAGAAACGTCTGCATATATATTGCTGGAAGGAATTAGTCTGGATGGCGGTCATTAAATGAAACAACTAAATAGTTTCAACTATTTTATTGTTTGCCAACGTTTCGACCCCCTTTGTGGGTCATCATCAGGGCGCATGGTGGGAGAATGGAAACTAGGTACTGGTACTATTTAGTTGTTTCATTTAATGACCGCCACCCGGACTAATTCCTTCCAGTAATTCTCAACGGTCAACTAATTACATCCACACTGCATATATATGTTCAAGAAAAAAAATTTCTAATGTTATTAGAAATATACAGAAAAAAACAAAAAAAAAACAGCTTATGCTTAATAACAGTTCGGCTTTAACGAGCGGCGCCAATGAAGGACAAACATTTTGGCCGATCAAGTTACGAAATATGCTAGAGTGATTTTCCTTTTTTCTGTGTAACGAGTCCTGTCAACAACTGACCATACCTCAATTCCGAGCGCCTTGAATATGCTAGCGTACGGTGTCAATTAGGGACAATTTGTCCACCATTATCCGTGAGGAAGACGACTTGAGCAATAGCGCCATCATTGGACCCCTACGGGTAACGAGCGTCACACACAAATCCCTAATGCCCTTGCCAAATTGGGGTAGGTCGGCAGGAAAACAAATTATGTTTTTTTTTTTTTTCTTTTCGAATCAGATAGCATTGAATCATCCCTTCATGGCTTGCTAGGTGCATTATGGCTACTTATGATTTCATGTGAATCTAGATGAATCAGGAAAATGGTAATGGATATAATGAAATTAACAGAAAACAGATTTTTTTTTTTATTTATTTATTCAAAGACAAGTAAATTGGATTGATTTGAGATTAAGACACATGGTTGTCCTGTGAAGAAACTACCCATTGGTAGAACTCCAATGTTCAATTTATTGTATGAGGTCTCTTGACCATCATCTTTTTAGTCGCCTCGGTGGATAGTCAGGAATAGATGTTGAGGAGAGGTCACGGATAAGTAGGTTTGAGTGGGCAGGGAGTTTGGAATGAAAAGATGTATATCTGGATAGGGCTAAGTCTTCAACTAATGGGATATTTAGGTCTTTATGGATGATTTTATTTTTAACAAAGTATGGAGCATTAAGGATTTTTCGAAGGATCTTGGATTGCAGGGATTGGATGCGAGAGGAATTTGATGGTTTAGTGGACCCCCATAACTCAATACCGTAGGTCCAAATAGGTCTTATAATGGTTATATAAATGAGTGTTTTGTAGTAAATAGAAAGTTTTGAGCGTTTGTCGAGTAAGTGTTGTAGTAATCGATATCTATGAATGAATGAATGAATGAAAAAAGAACTTTATTCTGGGACTAGGTCCCTTAAGAATAACATACAGGTACAAAACAAATAAGTATTATGACTGACCATAGAACACATAGAAATAAAAACAAAAAAGACTTATAACATAATGATTACAATAAATATATACAAGTATTTTAAATGGTAAAAACAGAAAGAAATGAAAAATAACAATTAAAAAGATTACAATAGTATCTAAAAGTAACAGGGTTAACAAACCAAAGAAAAAAAAAAAACTTTAGAATAATTAAAAATAATAATGAAAACTTTATAACATTTATGACATGAAGTGTGGACATTTCTCACATAGCTCAAATTTTTATACTGAAATTAGTTGGCATCTAGTTGGGAAGCAAGAAGGTGTTTAAAAAGGAGCGATTTGAATGAAGATTGGGAAGGAGCATGACGGATGTTTGTTGGGAGAGTATTCCAGAAAAAAGTGGACCGGGCTAAAAAGGAAAATTCATATTTTTTGGTTCGATGGGAAGGCGTATAGAGGTCAGAAGGACGGGATCTGGTTTCCTGAGTATGGATTGTGGATTTAAATTGCAGGAGACTATAAACGTAGGAGGGGCGATGGGAGCGGATGACTTGATAGAGAAAGGAACCAAGGAAATATTGCCTTCGAATAGAGGGAAACAGCCAATTTGACTCGTCATAGAGATGTGATACATGCAGACGGTCGCAGAGGTACCGAAGACAAATCTTATGAAACAGTTCATGACTCGTTTCAATCTGCCCTCAAGCACCTTCGAGAGGCCGCCATATACCGCACAACAATAGTCAAAATGGGGAAAAATAAGAGAGGATACAAGGAGCTTCCGGGAGGATTGTGGGAGAAGGTGACGGGACCGTTGAAATAGTTTTAGTGTACTTATCGATTTTTTGGAAATTTGGGCAATATGGGGTCTCCAGGATAGGTTTTGGTCAAGGATTACGCCAAGGTTTTTGACGGAGGCGCTGAAGGTAATAGGGTGATTATTAAGCAAAAGTGAAGGAAGGGTGATGATAGAACTAAGGAGGAAATTGGAACCGATTAAAATGGCCTGGGTTTTCATAGGATTAAGCTTTAGACTATTCAGGTTTGCCCAGGCACTGATCCTATCTAGGTCTGCCTGAATATTTGCAAAAGCTAATGATAATTCGGAAGGAGGGAAGGATAGATAGATTTGGAGGTCATCAGCGTATAGGTGGTAGGAACAGTGATGGATTGAATTAGGGAGGTCATTGATATAGGTATTGAACAGAAGGGGGGAAATACTCGAACCTTGAGCAACACCTGAGGATAGAGTTAGGAAGGAAGATAAGGGTTCATTAGGAATAGTAACTGCTTGAGAACGTTCGGAAAGAAAAGATTGGAACCATTGGATAGAACTATTAGAAAAGGATAAACATTTTAATTTGGAAAAGAGGATCGAATGGTTAAGGGAGTCAAAGGCCTTGGAGAAGTCTAGGAGTATTAGGACTGTTATTTTTTTTTCATCTATTGCGGTGTGGATATCACTAGTGATTTTGGTAAGGGCTGATTGCGTGGAGAAGCCAGGTCGGAAGCCGGATTGAAGAGGGTCAAGTTGATTAGTCTCTTCAAGAAAGTGGGATACTTGGGATTGTACAATTCGTTCTAGAGGTTTGGAGAGATTAGACAGGATAGAGATAGGGCGATAATCTTTAGGTGATGTCGGATTAGGGATTTTGTTGATGGGATGGACTAGGGCTTTTTTCCATGAAGTAGGGAATACAGAGTTCTGGAGGGAGAAATTATAAATGAAAAGAAGAACTGGTAGGATTTCAGGTAGGCATAATTTTAACAGTTTGACGGGTATTCCATCAGAGCCGATGGAAGTGGTGTGGGATTTCATTATGGAAGAAATAAGGTCTGTGGGAGAAATATTTGAGAAGTAAAAATTATCGCAATTAAATGATGGTGGGAGTGAACAATTGGAAGAAGAGGCTACAGTAATGTTAGAGGAATCAGTAGAAAAGTATGAATTTAGTTCGTCAGATGGTATTGAGAAACTTGATGAGGTAAAGGATTTACAGAGGGAAAGTTTACGAAGGAGTTGCCATTTGGTTTTAGAATCAGGGGAAGAGGACAGAGCTTCATGAAAATAGTTGGATTTCGCACGCCTTACTGTTGTTTGTGTCAAGTTACGAAGTATCTTAAACGCTTCATAATCCTCTGCAAGTCTTGTACGCCTGAAGCGTCTCCGGGCAGCCTCACGCTTCCTTTGTAAATCTCTGATCTCTTGACACATCCAAGGAGCAGGGCGGCGGCGGAAGGTACAGGTTTTGAGTGGAGCATGTTTGTCGAGGATATTAATGAGGTTGGAAGTGAGGATATTGACCATTGAGTCTATGGAGGAACATGAATATATGTCGTCCCAATTCAGGATTTCTAGGTCAGGTAGTAGGTTTTCGCGGGTGAGGGCATTAATGTTACGGAACGTTATGGTTTTAGGAAGGATTGTAGGAGTTTGAATATTGTAAGATATTTGTATTAAGTCATGGGAGGAGAGGAATGGGACAGGCAATTGTGATGAAGAGAGAAGGTTCTGGGCCGAGTCTATTACATGAAGGTCTAACCAGGTATCTGAACAGCGGGTATGGTGGGTGGATGAGAAAGGAACGATGAAAAGATTGAGGGAAAAGAAGAGATTTTCGAGGTACTGTTTATCATTGGAGTTGGAAAGGAGATTGGTATTGAGATCGCCAGAGATTATAATGTTATTGTAAAGAGGAATGTAATTATAAAGGGTATTTTCAAAAGGAGCATCAAAAGGAACTAGAGGAGGGCGGTATACTGCAGCAAACAGGAGAGGATGGGTGTCACAAATAATTTCAATGAAAAGGAACTCAATATGAGGTTGGTCAGAAGGGGTTGAGACTTCTAGAATACGGAATTTAAGATTATTATGGACGTATAGACCGACACCTCCACCTGTGCGGCCTATTCGGTCGTGGCGTATAAAGGAATAATCGGGTAAGGAAACAGAAGAGGAGGGGATATAAGGTTTTAACCATGTTTCTGAAATAGCTATGACATGATAAAAGTTCCGGCCAAAATATTGTAGGAATTCATCGTAATGGGCTGGTAAGGATTGGGAGTTAACGTGGCAAATGTTTAGGATACTAGACATGGAAATGAGGAGGGAAAAAATACAGATGCCAAGTAGAAGTTACGATTTAAAATTTGAATAATTGTCAAGTTATATGAAAAATGAATATAATAATAGAAAGTGTCCTGTGAAAAATATCAGAAAACGAAAGTAATTTAAGATTATTGATACAAAGTAGTAAATAAAGATAAAAAAAATTAAAAGTAAAAAAAGATAAATATAAAATCAGATTATTGACGGAGTCCGTGGTGAGAAGCTGGTTGAAACCGGAGGGTTGACGGTGGCCCAGGAGTCAGCAGAAGACATCAAGATCCTGTATCTTGTCAATGTATACCACCGGTTGTCCGTCATCCTTGCGGCAACGCACTCTCCCGGCAGCAAACCAAACGTATTTTAATTTGCCAGGCGACCTTTTTTGTCGGGCGAGCCAGTAAAGATGTCTATTTGCTGGAGACATCTCTTCTCCTAGGTAAATTCGGTGGCAATCGTTACCTTCCCAGCCAATATCCCGAGTAGTGAAGTCTCTCTTCACCTTTCGCTGTTTTACAAGCTCGTCCCTGGTTGTTTGCCTCACAAAGCGGGCAACGACAGGAGGCGGCCTTGGGTCACCAGGCTTTGATCTTCGTCGTTCAACCATGTCTAGGTCCTCCGGAACAATCTTCATGCCCAGGCCGGCCGCCACACTGATCACCAGGGCCGCCGGGGTTTCGCCCGGGCGGACCGGGATACCCCGAATTTCTAAGGACCTACAAAGTAGGCCCTGCTCGGCCTTATTGAGGCGGACCTCAAGATCTCCCACTTTGTTTTTTAAGGATCTGTTTTCCATAGTGAGCTCTTCAACGTACTTCGTCTGACCCTCAAGGTGGCTTTCAATTTTGGAGAGTCTCTCGTTCAATTCGAAACTAAGTTCCCCATATTTATCTAAGGAATCCCGTATGTTTTTGATTTCTTCATGTACTTGTGCTCCTTGATGGGTCACTGCCGCCAGAATATCGGATGAGGTTGGCTCCCCTGCTTGCTGCTGGCTGCTTTTCGTGATCGATAAAGGTTTCTCACTGACCGTGATCGATTTTTTTACGGAATCACAATTAGGGCAAAGCCAAGGTTTTTTATTTGTTTTGAGATTCTCTACATCTTTATCATGTAAACCATAGCATTTCCCATGATAAACAACCCGGCATTTGCTACAGCTTACGTTATTTTTATCGTCACGCGTGATGGCGCTGTCACATCGAGAGCAGAGAACCATTTTTATGTTTAATTGAAAAAGAAATAAGGAATAAAAGTAAATAGTTTAGGCGAGGTTGTTTGTAAATAGTCGAGGTTGTTTATAAATTGTACCTGGTATTGCCGTCTTAATACGTGAAGAGATGAGGATTATATGAGCAGTTTCCTGTCGTTTCAGTCTAGTATGAGGGTTCCATGTGAGGCGTTTGTCTAGGTATAGCCCTAAGTACCGGATCTGTTCAACAGGAGTAAGTAAGATATTGTTAAAGGATACGGTGGGGCAGGAAGTCATAGGTTTACGACGTAGAGTGAAGGTTATTTGATGTGATTTATTGGGATTTATTTTAATTCTCCAGTTCTGACACTATTCTTCGATGGCGTATAGATGATTCTGCAGGATTCGGGATGCAACAACAGGATCATTATTCACAGATAACACATAGGTGTCATCGGCGTAAGTGGTATGGATAGTGTTTGATTGGATGGAAATATCAGCTGTAAAAACTGTATAAAGTATCGGACCCAGGATACTACCTTGAGATACCCCGGCTGATTGGGTGAAAACAGATTTAAACTTTTGTAACTAAATTTGATGAGGGTAATCAAACACAATGTAATTTTTTGGTTTTTTTTAATACACATATTGTAATTCTCAACTGTATTAATAACACATCTAGTAAATGAAATGAGTGCCTAACTTGGGAAAACGAAAGAACATGGAATAAAATAAGTTGAAATATAAAAGGGTTTGAAACTTCATTTTTATCTTTTATAATTATAACTGGTAAAGCTCCTAAACTATTATTCTTAACAAGAAATATTTTTAATTAAAACTATGTTCCATAAATGTTTCTCATAAGGAAACTGTCAAAAGATTTTCGATTATTTTTTTTTTTCTTTTGTGGAGGGGGAAGGGAGGGGAAGTGAAAAAGTTACAAAAACCTATGGACACCCTGCGAAAAGACATTCATGTCAATAAAAAAAATATAATGAATGATTATATATGTGTAATAATATCACAGTCAATGTTATTTAACTGATAGCTTAATTACCCTAACACTTATATATGAAATGCAAAAAAAAAAATTATCTATAAAAAGTTTCCTTTGAAAAAAATATATGATTACTGTCCATCGCTTTCTCCCCAGGAGCTTATTAAAGTCTAAATTATTATCTAAAATAATCAGTTAGTTTTATCGGCTTTTCATCAATCTTTATTAACTTTTACAAGCCTGTTTGTAAGATAATATATTTCTAAAATCTTTAGCTTTCCAACTGTATATTATACATGTATATTACTGTTCTTATGTTCAAAAACAAAAAATTGCATTAAAAAAATATTTTTTTCAGTTTTCTCCTTTAGTTGTATATCAAATTCCCTCAGCTTGCATATTTAGCTGTTAATTATCAATGCTAACAAGATAATATAGTTATTTTTATAGAATCTACAGAATTAAAGGTACTTTAAAAGAAGAAAATTTAAGCACTGTCATACTATTCCAATCATAATGAAATCTGCATGATATTAAAGCCCGTTAAATTTAACATCGATATAGGGAGTTTAATCAAAATCGTTTTTGAGAAAATTGTTAAAAGGTGCAAAATGCATGGTATGAAGAAGACCTTCCGGTCTGCTGATTTTGATGAAAAAGATTCTGTAACATCTCAGGCGTATAGTTGTCTTAAATATAAAATTCCAGTCTCATAGGACTTTTCGTTTTCGCCCGGGAGTTACCACACCCTATTGGACTCAGGGGCCATTAAAACGTGTATTTCTGTCGAAAACAGGAATTCCAAAATTTTCACAATCGCTATATTTTTTCTTACTATATATTTCATATATAGGTAAGTGAAAGTAATAAGCCAAATACAGGTCTTGGGACAGATCATCATGAAAGATAAAATTCCAAAGCCTTCAAGATAGCCTAGCAAAGGCTGAAGATTTTAACGACGGGATAGTGCAGAGTCTACTGAGCATCATATTTTTCACAGCTGATTCCGGATTTGGTAAGGTTTGAGCAACAAAAGACCTCTTTTTTTCCCTATTTCGCCATTAAAATCTGGTGCGATCAAAGCATTTAGTAGAGGACGTTGGAAGACAGGATTTCCCTGCGCTAGCGGACCAAGCAGAGAGCCCCCTTAGGATGTACGCCTCGTACCCAGTTTTTCTTCTGTTCAGATTCCGGGCCTTACCTGGCTACCCTAACCTAGCAGCTACAACGACCTCAACGTTCTTCTTTTTGCCCTGTATCAGTCTTCTCTAATGTCCTTCTTGTCGGATATTTAACTAAATATAATTCCTCCTCATATAATACTTATCTTGTAATAGACTTTATCTTATTTCAGGCTAACATCTCCTTTGTCCTATTGAACAAACTATTACACAAATATCATTAATCACTCTATTGCAAATAATAATTAATATTAAGAATTGAAATAAACAAAATGTCCGACCAAAATACAAGAAGGCCTATAATGTAGACCGAAACGTCGGCACCAGTAAATTACGTTTATAGTCAATTGTGTGTTCTTTTGACTACACTCTGAACCAACTTCTTCCTTAATTCTTTATATTTCTTATTCTTGAGTGACTAAAATGTCTTGAGTCCTATAAAAAGGTTATTATCGTTTATTCATTAAACTTTAGTACATGCTACTATGGATCATCTACCGATGCTACCGTGGGAGTACTAAATTTTGCCTATCAAGGGTCAATTAGGATCTTCTTCTTCCAGTGGCGCGACAGGCCGTGTAGGCTCTGGGCCTCGCGGTGTAATCTCCTGGGAGATAACACTCACGTTTCATGATGCATTTGTAGTGTAGTGTCATCACTCCCTCCGCATAATTTTGTGAGTGGCCACCATTTGGCTGATGGGTCTCACATACCCGGGGGAGAGGCTGTGAGTGAATCCCCATTTAATTACATCCTTATAAAGCCCCGCCGGGACTGGGATTCGAACTCACAACCTATAGCATGAGAGACTAGCACACTATTCACTCAGCTACGGGCTCACCAATTAGGATAGTGTTCTTTAAGCTGACATAGCACAGGTTAGGACGACCATTTTACGTACCCTAGGAAGGGCGGCATAACCAAGGATTCATCACACCCTATAAACAAACGCGCCATCTGAAGGTTTAAATCCTTGAAATAAATTTATTTTCTATTTTTAATTCTAACCGTAGAAATTCTTAGCTATCAATATGGCTTGTTTTATGTTTTATTAAATAATCTGTTATTTTACAAATTGAATCTTTTTTTTTTTCCAATGGTGCGACAGACCGTATAGGCCCTTAGCAGCGCGGTGTATTCTCATGGGAGAATACACACGCGTTTCTAGATCAATTTTATAAGGCAGGATCATTACTTTCTACGCATTTTCCTTTATTTTACTTAATCTATAAAAAGAAAAAAAATTAACAATCCATTTCAAGCTGAAATTGCAAGTTGGATTCTTTTTACATGGTAATATAATTTTTGAAACATCATAAAAAAATCAGAAGCAATCCATTGTTAAGAATATCTTTTTTATATATACAACATTTTACAATATTTTTAATACTGCATGTTATCTCAAAAAAAAAAAAAAATCTGGTCCGGACAACACACGACTTTCACTTACCTCCGTTTTTAAAATCAATGAAAGAATTTTCAAATACAGTTAGAAATAAAAATACGTGAAACTATTGTAGAATTAATTAAATTGAATTTATATAGAAACGTGTGTTTTATTAAAAAAATCTATTATATTATTATCTAAAATAATCAGTTAGTTTTATCTTCTTTTCATTACCCTCTATTAACTCTTAAAAGCTTGAGTATAATATAATATTTTTTCTAAAATCTTTAGCTTTCCAACGGTATATCATACATGTATATTACTGCCCTTATGTTCAAAAACAAAAAAGTGCATTACAATTTTTTTTTTCAGTTTTCTCCTTTAGTTTTGTTTTTTTTAATTCGCACAACTTACATACCTGTTTTTCATCAGTGGTAACAAGATAATATAGTTATTTTTATAGAATTAACAAAATTAAAGGTATTGTGGATGTAATTAGTTGACCGTTGAGAATTACTGGAAGGAATTAGTCCGGGTGGCGGTCATTAAATGAAACAACTAAATAGTTTCAACTATTTTATTGTTTGCCAACGTTTCGGCCCCCTTTGTGGGTCATCATCAGGGCGCATGGTGGGAGAATGGAAACTAGGTACTCAACTAGGAAACTAGGTTTGGTCAGTACCTAGTTTCCATTCTCCCACCATGCGCCCTGATGATGACCCACAAAGGGGGTCGAAACGTTGGCAAACAATAAAATAGTTGAAACTATTTAGTTGTTTCATTTAATGACCGCCACCCGGACTGATTCCTTCCACCAAAAATTAAAGGTACTTTACAGAAAAAAACATGTAAAATATCAGCATTTAAGCCCTGTCAGACCATTTTAATCAGAATGGAGCCTAAATGGTATCAAAGCCTATTAAATTTTACATCGATATAGCGAGTTTGATCAAAATCGTCGGAACCGTTTTCAAGAAAATCGAAAAAAGGGGCAAAATGTACATGGTATAAAGTGGCTCTTCTGGTAAGCTCATTTTGATGAAAAAGGTTTTGTAACGTCTCGGGTATATTTGTCTTAAATATGAAATTTCAGTTTAATAGGACTTACCGTTTCCGGCCGGGAGTTACCACACATACACACCTTTTTGCGGGACTTGGTTATTTGGACCCAGGAGACCCTAAAATGCGCATTTCCGTTGAAAACTGGAATTCGAAAATTTTCACGATAGCAATACTTTCCCTTACTATATATAGTAAGTGAAAGTAACAAATGTAGAAATGAATAATCAAATTTTTTCACCTTATTCAGTTTAAAATATCAAAATTAATAAGAAATAATTTCAAAAACGTATTCCAATGTCATATAAATATTATAATACACATCTAGGTTATTTAAAAAGTAACAAGGAATAAAACGAATGTACACAACTACTGCTCACTTTTATTTGCTACGATTATAACAACCCTGAAGTGATATTTAATCCAGTGTAATTTTATATTTAAATTTGTATTAATTTATAAATTAAATTGCTCTATCCTGTGGGGTCACCATTTAGCCGCGTCCTTAAAACCGTTATTTTAATCTCTTTTTAACCTTTCTACGTGCGTGTTTAAAGTTTCTTTTCCTAGGCGTTATTTGTTTGCTTTATCCTGAGCTGGCTCGTAGACTAGACGCCAGCGATGAAAAAAAAAATACTACATCTGGATATTTTTTAGTTTTCTTGGCAGAAAAGGAGCCGTTTCTTAAATTAAAAGACAACTTAGATAAAATTAACTCTGGGAAAAGGAGAAAAAAAACAAAAAAATAAAATAAAATCCTTATCCGAGTAAACATGTAGAGTTGATAATTTTTTTTTTTTTCTTATTTGATAACCTAGCTTCTCTGAAGAAAGCGACACACGCTAATAAGCTTTAAAACATTCCGAGACGTCTAAAGTCAAAGGAAAATAAGGCAATTATTCGATAGTTAGTCAGATAATGCAAATGTAGAAGACTTGTTGGCGGAATGATGGAACTGCCTCGTAGTTTCTTTTCATTTATCGTTATCGAATTAATTTGCTTTAGTTTTTATGTATTTTTTTCTAATTTACTATTTAAATATATCAGCAGTTAATTTTGACGGCTGTCATTCAGTATTCTACAAAAAAAAACTTAAAAACATTGTCCTATATAAATTATTTATTTATTTTATTGATACAGTCAATCCACAACATAGGTGATGTTTGCCGACGTAAAATATTGCTATTTCAAATATATTACCAATAACAGTTCATAGTTATGTGGATTGAGAAGGTAGGTATGAAAGGTAGGTAGGAATATGGAGAAGGTTAAATAATGGAGTGATAAACATAATTTAATTGCAATAAAAATACAACTGGAAGAAAAAATCAAAATATTAAGCATAAATTATTCATGATAAAATAAAAATCAGTATACTTCGGGGCATTAGATGGATTCATATAATTTATTTCTTTTTAAATGATCAAATAAATGTGGGATGTGTGTACTGTTGTCATTTAATAGATTATTTAAATGATATGGAAGGTCGACACCTATCAGTTGCCTGCAGTCTGTCAGTAAGTGTTTTATAGTGATTGGTACGTTACACTGTTCACAGTAAAGTCTTGGTGTTCTAGTCAGTAAATGTTGGTGCGTTAGTCGTGAGTGTCCTATTCTGAGTCTTGTTAATATTACTTCCTCTCTTCTATTGTTTTGTACAGATGATTTCCACGGAAATACTGTTTCTTTTATTTCCCTGAGTTTGTTATCCCTTTCTTTGGTCCAATTAAACTGCCATTTGTCCATGATTAATAATTTTATAAGCGTATAGAGATCATTATGTGGAGTGTCTAAGCAATCGGATGGAGGAATCAATGACGCCGCTTTCGCCGCCTCATCTACTTGGGGGAGGTACGGTGTATCCCTGTGTCATGAACTCAGATTACAATAAACCTATATAAATTAAATATTACTCAGTTGGGACATGAATGGAAGTATTTAAAGTGTAGTTTAAAATTATTATTATTTCTAATTCCAGTTTTCAACGGAAACTGTCCTATGAAACTGAAATTTCATATTTAAGACAACTATACGCCCGAGATGTTAAAGAAATTAACAAAATTAAAGGTACTTTAGAGAAAGAAAATTAAAAATATTGGCATTTAAGCCCTGTCATACTATTTCAATCAGAATGAAACCTATATAATATTAAAGCCCATCCAATTTTACATCGATATAGGGATTTTAATCAAAATCGTTAGAGCCGTTTTTGAGAAAATCGTTAAAAGGCGCAAAATGCATAGTATAAAGTGCGAGTAGATCTTACGGTCAGCCGATTTTGATGAAAAAGATTCTGTAACATCTCGGGCGTATAGTTGTCTTAAATAGGAAATTTCAGTTTCATAGGACTTTTCGTTTTTTCCCGGGAGTTACCACACACACACACACACACACACACACACACACACACACACACACACACACAGACCTTTTTGCAGGACTTGGTTATTTAGACTCAGCGGACCCTAAAACGTGTGTTTCCGTTGTAACTGGAATTCGAAAATGTTCACGATCGCAATACTTTCCCTTGTTATATACACGTATTTCATATATAGGTAATTGAAAGCAAAAAAATAATAAACAAAAAAAATTATTAAAAATAAATTTACTTAGTAGATTATTTATTCTTTAGTTTGTAGCTAAACATATTAAAGACCTTTTTTTCTTTTCTCAGTCAGGGAAAATACGAAAAGAAAAAAAATTCTAAATATTTTGAAATGTTATTCTTTAATTGAATCAAGTGTCAATGTTAATGTTAATGTCAAGTTAAATTGGAATTATAGAATTCCATGACGGAAAAATCTTTTATGGATATCTGATAATTATTTTTTTTTCGAACAGAGGATTTGTAGCGCCAAAGAATGTCAATAAATCTCATCAAAAATAAAAGTGGCAGTAGGTCCGCACAGGTTCACAATAGACATCATTGACGAAGTTATCTATAGTCGAATGTGGGAGACCAGACGCGAAGGAAATATGCATCGCTCTTCAGAGTCTGAGAATGTTTCAGATATGAAAAAAAGAGGAGGAGGCTGACACGGCGAAATGGGATTTTGTGTGTTATTTTTTTGTTCCCTTTTTACTTATTTATTAAATCTGTGTTCCCTCTGTTCTATTATTCATTAAGAAGAAGGGCGGAGTAAAAGAAATATAGACGAAGCTTGATGCAAATATGGACGCCCACGAGGTGTCCATTGTTCTAGCTTCGACACCCACCGCCCCGTTCCTGGGTCCGAATCAAGTCGATCAAGTCAATAATAAATTAAGAAAGGCAAAGGACTGGTGCAGCGACTGTATCTCCCATCGGGTCGGTGCATGCGTCTTCCGGCTGTCTGGTCTGGATGATCATACTCCGAAGTATACGGAAAAGATTTTTTTTTTTCACTTTATTTATTGATTCGCACCTGTCAGCAATATTGTGACAACCAGAAAACGGAATAACAAAAATGAACGAAATAATAACATGTCGGACATGAGGAAGGACATTACCCAGCAGCACGTCTTCTCGTCAGCTTTTTTAATGTATGTTGTCCAGTATTTTTTACTTAATTGAAGGCTTTAATGTGGTGTTACTCAGTCTAACATTATTTGATCAGGAGGGTTCACGGCTTTGGTTATCTAAGCGGGGTCTTGGCGAAGGCTCTGGATAAGATATTCAACCCTCTAATTATTTGCAAAGTTTGGGATAAATTTTCATCTGTATACGGCTGCTGAGATATTTCCCTCCTCACACCGGAGCCTGATGGTTCGTTTGGGGAGACGAAAATGGTCCTGGTTATCGAGTCAGAGCTCTGAGGGAAAAGATATTAGATCAATTAGGGCCGTAGTTCTCGTCGAGAAGAAGTTGCTATTACCCGCATCAGATTCGGACATAGCAGACTTACCCATGGCTACTTAATTACTAGAGAAATCCCTCCTAAATGCTCACAGTGCAACAAAATTTTATCCATCAGACCTATATTTAAAGAATGCTCTTATTATCACAAAGTATTATAGCACCTGGGTATACTACCCAACATATCAATGGCTCTGCGGGATGATGAGCCCTCAATAAAAGCAGTCATTAAATTTCTAACAAAAGTGAAACTGTTAAACAGTCTCTGACTATCCAACACATTTATCGAGGACGTACTCACCTTATGTTGTATCTATTTAATTCATTTTCCTATTATTATTATTTTTTTTTATTGTTAAATTTATTTTTCTACCTTTATTTTTTATTTATTTATTTTATTATTATTATTTTTTTTATAATTATAATTCCTCTTGAACTAAGAATAAACACCTTTCAAGGATAAACCATATTAACTAACCATCGGGCGTTGATGACCTGACTGTTGTACGCCCAAAACCAAACAAAACAAACAAACAGATCAATTTTTCTTCTCTTCATAAAGTTTCTATCGAAATCAACACACTTTATTATATCAATATGAAAATCAGATTTTTTAAAAGTTTTATGGATGAAACTCAATAACTTTTTCAATGATAAATAAGTTAAACGAAGAGGGAAATTTTTAATTATTAGCACATCACAACAAATTTACCGTCTCACTGAAGTCATCATTTAAAAATAAATATTAATAAACAATAAAGTTAATCATTTTTTTTTTTTTTTTTTTTTTTTTTTTTTTTTTTTTTTTTTTTTTTTTATTATGCCAACGGGCAGTACGAGGCCTGAGCCGTGGACTGTATATACCATTGTTGCCGTATATACATGAAATGTTTGTTGTGTATTTATTTAGTAAATAAAGTTGGAGGATAAGAAAAAAAAAAATCATTTTTTTAGCTATTATATATTTTTCTTGTTTAATTTTTTTTGTTTCAATTTTTTTTTAAAGCTCATTTTAAAAAAATATTTAATGGTGTTTTTATTAATAATCAACGTTATTATAAGTATTTATTAAAAAATAATCACGCCTCCACAATACTATCCAAACTGATTAGCATCGTATGAATCTCCTTGAATGATGAATAGTATGAAGTAACATAGTTTGTAATGCGGTCAGTATAACCTTACCCCTACGACAGTTTTTTAAACAATGATATATTTTTCGATTTTATGGTCCTAGATTGGAAATAAAACATTTGATTTTTTTTTTTTTTTATTTTGTCCATGTATGTCTGATAGCTAATGCCTGGTTGAGAAAAAAAACTGTAGTAAAAAAAAAAAAAAAAAAATTCAAGTCTTATAACAGCCTTTCAGAATATGACCGAATAATTAATTATTATCTAGCCTTATAAGACATGACGTATCATGTCAAATGAGAATGAAATGTTACGAATAAGGTTATAATTATTAATTACCTTGACTATTAAGAAAAAAAATAAGCGATCTAAATTTTTTTCTTAGTAATTCATCCAATTATATTCAAAAATGTTCAAATTATCTGTAAATTAATTAGAATTGCAGATGAACGTTACTGGATATAAGCGAAATTAATTTTTAAATACTTCCTCATAACAAAAAACAAGCAAGTAATTTTCAAATTGATATACCGTCAAAATAATTTTGTTTACCGAAATTCATTCATATTGATATAGGACTCCTACTAAATTAGTAAAAATATAAGCAATGCAATAGTAATATGGGTAAAGTTAGTTGAGCGTGCAGTCAAATAAACACACGATTAATTTAATGGTGCCGACGTTTCAGCCTAAATTATAGGCCTTCTTCAGGGTTATGAAAACAAAAGATAGCAACCAGTAATATAATAAAATATATGCAAACTTAGGCACCATTACTGTTTTTATTTTATTTATATTTTATTGTATTTTACAACTGTATATTACAAAAATACAATAAGTAAAAGTGATGAATTATAATAAAAGGCGTATAAGCTTGTGAAGAAACTACCCAGTGGCAGTACTTCGATGTTTATTTAAGTAAGTAGATCCCGAGACCATCTTCTTTTCAATCGCCTCGGGGGGCTGTCAGGAATATGCGAGGTTGATAGGTGGTATATCTGGTACGAGAAAGGTCTGCCACAAATGGGATATTAAGGTCGTTATGGATGATTTTATTAGTGACGAAATAAGGAGCATTTAGGATTTTGCGAAGGATTTTGGATTGTAAGGATTGGATGCGGGAGGAATTAGATGGCTTAGTAGAGCCCCGAAGCTCGATTCCAAATGTCCAGATGGGTCTGATGACAGTGATATAAAAGAACTTTTTGTAGTGAATTGGAAGTTTTGAACGTTTGTCTAGTAAGTGTTGTAGTAATCGGTATCTACGGGCAGTTTCTTGTCGTTTTAGTCTCGTGTGAGGGTTCCATGTGAGACGTTTGTCAAGATGGAGTCCTAGGTATCGGATTTGTTCAACAGGTATGAGTGGCGTATTATTAAAGGATACGGTAGGGCAGGAGGTCATCGGTTTTCGACGAAGGGTATAGGTAATTTGGTTTTATCTTATTAGTGGGATTTTTTTAGGATTTATTTTAATCCTCCAGTTCTGACACCATTCTTCAATGGCTGTGATTTGGGACTGAAGGATTTGGGATGCAGCGGTTGGATCGTTGTGGATGGATTAATAGAACCATTAAATTAAGTTTCCACTTAATTGTGTGTTTATTTTACCGCACCCTCAACTAACTTCTCCCATATATATACACTCAGTCAACCATTCTCACTACACAGTAATAATAATAATTTTTTAGATTGGATATTATAGCGCTTAAATATTTTTTCTGATTCGAACTCCGGCTAGAGCAGAATAATTGGGGGCGAACCTGGAGTAGGAAGATAATCCTGGGGAATATCCAGTCTCTATAAAGTGGGTACCCTAAAATGGGAGGAAATCCTGGCGTCAGAGAGTGAACTTGGACAAACCACCTGCTTGCTAGGCCGTTGGTCATTGACAGGTATTTCTATGTGGACTGAACCAGTCGGGGGCTATAGAGGTACGGGTCGTTTGTTTGTTTTTTAAATTAATAGCACAAGATTATCGATATCACGAAGAAAATCATTATCACATCGATACTAAAACGATTAGGAGGAGGCACGCAACCAGAATTTAGCGTGTACTTGAAATATTTAAATGAGGAATAATTTTCCTATCGGTAATTTAGTTTTATGTTCCATTTTTCTAAAATATGTGGAAGGTTTTATAATAGATAATTATCGGATGGAAGTGTATTTTATAATTGGTGTCATAACGGCCGGAGGTGGATCCGGTGAGTATAATTACGCGGAGTGCGGACATCTGGAGGCCGAAGGAATACATAAGTAAAGATGGCGTGCTGTAATCCAGATTCTTCGCATTCCTTCGCCCTGGCTCCGGGTCCTCGCGGGACACCTACTTAGCGAAATCCAAAATAAAATACTCCGCTTATTAAAATTATAACTTAATATATATCTGCAGTATTAAAAATATTTTAAACTCGGAAATCGGATATTTAATCAACATTATGCGATTAAATACTCACGTACGATTTCCGACTCCTGATAGACTAGAACCGCGATCTAATTACTCTTACTAATTTCCAAATTAACACGATTCCATCTTTTATCCAGGATTCACAAAAAGCCTTCGAGATGTTAAAGAAAATTAAAAAGCAATAAATGAAGGACCCATCAAGACCTTTTTTTAAAAATTGTATTCAGATCTTCTTGCCCCGTTGCACATATTCGCTATCTAGGACTCCTATTTGACAAACGACTTACTTGGAATCCGCACACAAGACTGAAACGACAAGAAACTGATCGCCGCTTTCACTAACTTCAACACTTACTGGACAGACGCTCTAACCTTCCACTTAACTAAAAAATCTGGTGCGGGCAACACACGACTTTCACTTACCACCGTTTTTAAGATCGATTAAAGAATTTTCACATACAGTAAGATATAAAAATTAGTGGAACCATTAAAGAATTAATTAAATGGAATTACTATAGAAACATGTGTTTTATAAAAAAATCGATTTAATTATTATCTTACAAAAGACTCATCTACATGACTATCATAAGGCCGATATGGATTACGGAGTGGAGCTTTGGGGCTCTACTAAACCATCGAATTCTTCCCGTATCCAATCCCTACAATCCAAAATCCTTCGTAAAATCCTAAATGCTCCTTATTTTGTCACGAACAAACTTATCCATAAAGACCTCAAAGTTCCGTATGTTGCTGATTTGGCCCGATCTAGATACCATTCCTTTCATGACAAACTCCATTCCCCCCTAATCCTCTTGTTTCAATACTTTCTTCCTCCTCAATTCCTGACAATCCTCCGAGGCGTCTGAAAAGAAGATGGCCTCGAGACCTTCTAGTGTAGAAAAGTTACAAGAGTGCTGCCATTGGGTAGTTCTTCTTCAAGTTTGTATCACGCCATTTAACTTTTGTCACATTTACTTGTTGTACCTTGAAGTACAGTTGTAAATTTCAATAAATGATGTTAAAAAAAAAAAAAAAAATTATTATATAAAATATTCGCTTAGTTTTATCGTCTTTTTATCACTCTCTATAAACTTTTAATACATGTGTATAAGATAATATTTTTTCTAAAATCTTTAGCTTTCCAACGGTATATCTATCATACATATATATTACTTTTCTTGTGTTCAAAAACAAAAAATGCATTAAAATAATATTACTTCACTTTTTTCCTTTAGTTGGGTATCGAATTAATTCAATTTATATATTTAGCCGTCCTTCATCATTTTTATTAATATGATATGGTTAATCTTTTGGAATGTACAAAATTAAAGGTAGTTTAGAGAAAGAAAATTTAAAATATCGGAATTTAAGCAAAACCTCATTAAATTAACTGTATAAAAGGGGTACAGGAAATTATGAAATTGACTGAAAAAAATATGAATTTGATTGAAAAAATTATGAATTTGACTGAAAAAAATTATGAATTTGACTGAAAAAATTATGAATTTGATTGAACAAAATATGAATTTGACTGAAAAAAATTATGAATTTGACTGAAAAAATTATGAATTTGATTGAACAAAATATGAATTTGACTGAAAAAAGCTATAAACGTCATCCCTAAAGCTGAAATGTTAGAAGAAGAATAAAAAGAAATTGGATGAAAGACCTCCTCTGCTAAATTAAATCCCAGGAAGAGATGCTGCTGGACGGACACTTTCCTTTGCAATGCCTACCTACCATGTTGGCTGCTGAAGTTTTATATAGCATATTCGCTCATTGTTAAATAATTTTAACAGTTACAAATATAAAATTATGATTTTTTTTTTATGGAAATATTTACTCAATATATAGTTGATATCAAATTCCTTACATAAAGCTCTTTAAATGATAGATTCAATGTTAGTTCAACGAAACGGCCAACATAAAAATGGACGGGAACCAATACTACTCAATGAGAGACCACAAAGGATTGGAACTATGCCAGCCATCGACTTCTTTTATCTTGATTAATCCTGGACGGAGGGTTCTTTCGGGGCAGGTCGTGTCTTCGGAGCATCAGTCTTCTTCCGTCGCATGATAATAACACTCGGCTTTTAGCAGATTAGGATCGGTCTCTAGGATATAGTAGAAATAATTAATTTTCTCTTACGTCAAACAATCAACTGAATGTATCTTCTATCATATTTTCGGCTTTTAAAAGCGTCATTAAGGGCGACTGGCCTATGAGAGAAACACGCGAATGAATTTTAAATTATCCATTGTAATAATTACATTTTATTTGAAAGTCTATTTGCACATATAGCTGTAAACAAAAGTAACGAAAAACGTTCTAAATTAAAATAATTATTAATTGGAATATTGAGTTAAATGAAAAAAAAATTTGGATTAGGAAAATAAATGAAGATAATGGAAAGTGATAAAAATCGCATTAAACTAAGTGATTATTGTTGATGATAATATATTAGATTATTTAGTCTGAACGCATATTATCATCAAAACTTAATGTAAATTTGTTTAACTTTTTTTCAATTCTAGCTTTTTTTATAAAGTTTTTAAAATTTAATTTTACAACGGAATTAAGTAAAAGTCGTATCTTGCGCGTACCAGTGTTTTCATTAATTGATTTATAATATGTTTTATTTATTTATAATATGAATGATTAAATTTAGTGATGTTATTGGGTTGTTTCACATGAAATATCCGTTTTTATCGTTTCTGAAATACACAAAGGATTTTGCAGGTCTCTGTTGTTTTCTTCCGAATTTTTACATATATTAAAGTAAACAGTTACCAATCCTCTACCTTTGTATTATAAACATTAGCTTCCCAATCAATTACCCACTTTTTAGTATACCTCCAAATATGAACATGGAAACACGCGATTTTCAAGTAATATTTTTGTACGAGTTTAAACTCGGCCATTCAGCAGCTGAGGCCGCTAGAAATACTTGCAAGGCGTTTGGGGAAGGGAGTGTTAATGAACGGACCATTCGCCGTTGGTTTGCTAAGTTTTCAGCTGGGGATACCGACTTGTAATTGCCCCGAGGAAGACTTCCGTCCGCAATAGACAACGATGTCCTCAAACATACAGTAGAAGGAAACACCTACCAAACAGTTCAAGGACTCTCAGCACAACTAAATGCAAGTGCATCTACCGTTTCCAGACATTTACAGTGTATTACGAAAGTAAAAAAGCTCGATACATGGGTACCTCATGATCTCACTGAGCGGCAGCAAGACCCCATGTTTCAAAACATACCGTACAAAAATTGAAAGAACTGGGCTACGAAGTTCTTCCGTATCCACCATATTCTCCAGACTTGTCTCCAACAGATTACCACCTGTTCAGGAATTTAGACAACTTCGTCAAAGGAAATCTTTTTGAAAATGATGATCAAGTGAAAAGTGCGTTTCAGATTATGTGTGACTTCAAAGCTCAGAGTTTTTCAGTTCGGGGATAAAAAAGTTGGTGTCACGTTGGGAAAAATGTGTAGAAAAAGACGGTAAATACTTCGAATAAAATTACCTTGTTTTCATCTCGTATTTTCAATAAAAATCTTTTACCTTGAAAACGGACATTTCATGTGACACAACCCAATAAATTAGTTCTTAATTTTGAGTAGCCTTATTATCTTTTTTAAACTAAAGATTAAAAGGGGAAGTCCATTTATATTCGATTAAGATATTTTTGTTTATATTAAATTTTTGTTTATCTGCACTGATTCAACGTACATATTATTTTACCACTGTAGCTGTCCAAAAACTGAGGATAACTAGTTAAATAATAATTAATTAAAATAATCTTTACACTGCGTTGTGACAATTAATAACACATATCTTTTTAAGTATAAATAGAGTTTCACATTCAAAATCAACGTCTTATATATCTCAAATATTTTGTATTAACTCTCAACTCAATATTATAACATAGACTATTTCTTTACTGAAAATAAACGCTTATTCTTCAACTACGAAAAGGAAAGAAATATTTTCAAATTTTTTTTTTCTGTCTGTTTACATAGGCACTTCTAAATGTCCCAAGGACTAGAAGGATAGAATAAAAAGACAAATAATTTTTTGTCTATGTTAAACTTAAAGTAAATATAAATATTTAAAAATTATACAGACATAATAAGAGTAAAAAGAACTGATATATTAGCGATAACGGAGAAGAGGAACGGACAGTGTTCGTGTGTGGCCGGTCGAAAAAAAAGACGAAGGAAGCAGTCTACTGGACCCTCGCAGATTTAGACATAACGTTTTCTCTTCCTCTACTCCCGTCTCTTCTTCTTATTCCGCGCCGCTCTCTGTCCCATAGGTCATGGTTATCATAATATTTCCACCGAGAATAGTTTACGTAATCCTGATTTTCAACCGAAAAAAAAATCACTTATCCGTTGTTAAATTCAATTAAGTATTTTAAAAACAGTGATGATGAAAAAAAAAGATTCTAAGTATTTATCACATTGAGTTTCGATAGAAACATCTGTTTTATTATAATGCATTATACTATGATCGACAAAAATCAGTTAGTTTTATCGTTATAGTTACGGTTTTCCTCATTACATAACCCTGCAATAGGTGCATTTATTTATTTTAATATATTTATTGGTATTTACAACTGTATAATAAAATAAATTTATTATTAGGTTTCTTTAATTAAAATGATCCATTTCATTCAACTCATTTTATTTTTTTCTCCCTACGTTTCGGCCTTTTGCCATTTTCAAGGGATCTACAAAAAACATTTATTTTAAAACTAAAAGATAAACAACATTATTTTTTACATTCTTATAAAGCAATTTACATACCTTTTTATATTCCATCATGCACTCTATATATAATATATAGATATATATTTTGTCATAATTTATTAAAATAAAAATAAAACTATTACAGGCTGACCAGCCCTGTCCTGGTGGTTATCATCCACTGGATTAAAGAAATGTTTTCCCTCACTCTTAACTATTGATATCAAAACCAATATACACACATATATTGTTTTATTTCTCCCTCCTCAAACAGTCAAGTCCACATTTGTTTTCACAGCCAATAATTTTTCTTTTAAAATTCTTTAATAAATTATTACCACACATAAACATATACATATGCACACATTCACACACACACACACACACAACACACATTCCCACACACTGTATATTGGTTTTGATATCAATAGTTAAGAGTGAGGGAATACATTTATTTAATCCAGTGGATGATAACAACCAGGACAGGGCTGGTCAGCCTGTAATAGTTTTATTTTTTAAATTATGACAAAATATATATCTATATATTATATATAGAGTGCATGATGGAATATAAAAAGGTATGTAAATTGCTTTATAAGAATGTAAAAAATAATGTTGTTTATCTTTTAGTTTTAAAATAAATGTTTTTTGTAGATCCATTGAAAATGGCAAAAGGCCGAAACGTAGGGAAAAAAAAATAAGAAAATAAAGTGAGTTAAATGAAATGGATCATTTTAATTAAAGAAACCTAACAATACAATTATTCATTCAAACAATTTTTAATTGTAATAAAAATTAAAATAAATGTAGTCAACGTGATACAAGATATGTTGACATGATTCATATATAGGGATACTACCCATTGGCAGCTCCCCAAAGACTATGTTAAAGTAGAAGGTCTCGGGGCCATCTTCTTTTCAGACGCCTCGGAGTATTATCAGGGATTGTAGAGGAAGCAAGGAATGAAACTAGTGGATTAGAGTGGGAATGGAGTTTGTCATGGTAGGAGTGGTACCTGGTTCGGGCCACAATAGGAATATAAAGTCTTTATGGATGAGTTTATTTGTGACAAAGTAAGGAGCATTTATTTCTACGCCTTGCGATACAACGCGTATTTTTATTACATAATATAAATTAAGTTACATAACATATTTTATAAAAACAGTATGTAAAGAAGAGTTAGTGAATAAACTAAGGGGGGAAAAATATGATACTGAGAAAATAAAAAATTAAAAATAAATAAATAATAACTAGTAAATAATTAATTTGGTATAACTAATTAACAAAATAACACTAACTAACTAACTAAGAAACCAGTTACTAACTAATTAATTACTTTATTATAACTATCAAATAATAACTTAATTTAACAGCAATTGGACTAAATATATAATAACTTAATTTCAAATGCAGTGAGAGATGAAAAAAGAAAGTATTTATTAATTTGAGTTTCGGTTGAAACATGTATTTTATTAAATTATTATCGATAACAACCAGTTAGCTTTATTGGATTTTCATTATTCTCCAATAAATTTTACAATTTTCTGTATAAGATAATATTTTTTCTATAAATCTGTAGCTTTCCAACGTTATATTATACAACTATATTACTGTTCTTATGTTTAAAAAAAAAGTGGTACGCGAAACACATGACTTGCACTTACCCCCGTTGTTAAAATCAAAGGCTTATGAAAAACTAACTTATTACTAACTTAATGCCTAATTATTTATAACTTATGTACTAATAAAAACTAACATTTATGTTGTGTTTTAACATTGTACTGGAGCCGGTGCTGGTGTTATCGTATTGAATAAGGGATTTGTAAATTATTTTAACGAATCAAGAAATTTAACATGGCTTTGATTAATGTAGTTGAACTGCGCATCCTTCTGAGCATCTTGTTTTGAAATATCTGAAGATGTTTCACTGAGTCTTCTTTTATGTGATCCCATAAATGGACAATATCTTCATATATATATATATATATATATATATATATATATATATATATATATATATATATATATATATATATATATATATATATACGATTCAAACGGAACAGAATAATAACTTTAATAAACGAAAACCACTCAATAATAATATTTATTTTGATTTAAATTTAATTAGGTTGAGCCGTGGATAGGGCACAGATGTTTAATTAGACTGTCTTTTGTTTTGGCTCAAGCGTCAGTGTTTGAGTTTTGAGATTTTGTCCCGGTTGTATTTTTGTTGTCCGTGACGATTTTTATGGGTTATATACGGTTCCCGGTCACGAACTGGAACTAGAAAATATTCTCGATCGCAATACTTTCTCTCACTATATATTAGGGATACTCACTACGTTTGCTACAGCATGCTATTTGTGTTATTTTGCTAAACCCGTCGAGTTTCTACAGTTATTTCCTGTAGAAAATTAATGGGTTTAGCACAATAGCACAAATAGCATGCTATAGCAAACGTAGTGAGTATCCCTATTTTATATACAGATAAGTGAAAGTAAAAAAGTTAAACTATATCTGTGGGGGTCGTGAATAAGTGGTTAAGTCAGAATCTTTAATTTTACAGGTTAGCGGCTTAAACTTTTCGTAATACCCAAAATAGAGTAATAACATACAGCTTTCTTTCCACCTGAAATTTCTTCCACCAAGAAATTTCTTTAACCTATTTAACACGATGTGGGAGACGGTCTGGGGCTCGGTCGAGAAAAAGTACGTGAATCTCCTAAGTTTTACAAGATAAAATTTCGAAAAGACTCCAAGAAGGAGACTAGGTAAGCTGCTGTCTGTCTTAAATTTACTTGCAAAACTACTTGGAGATTCCTGAGATTCTGGGCAAAATCTAAATTTAAAGTTTTTATTATTGTTTTTTAATGATACAGTCCACAACCAGAGATTTTTTAATTGGTACAATTCGTACCAAAAAGAAATTGCTGTATTAAGCCTTTATGCATAGACAAATAGAATGTTTGCTTTGGATTCACTTCTGAAGTTGTTTATTCTGAGTTATCTACTTAAACTATTGAGCTGATGCGAAATTAATGCAGGTTTCCTCTATTGCAATATCTTAATTCCAATTGTGTAAACAAAGCTAATCCTAACATTGATCATTATTATACCAAAACAAACCTTATCTAATACCCTCTCTTTCACCATGAATTTGTTTAGTAAAATCGTTTTGTTCAGTGTGTTCAAAGGTCTTGAATCGAAAATGTCAAAGTGCGATTTTCGTCAAATTTATTTTTACGAATTTAAATTAGGGCGCAGCGCTGCGCAAACGGCTCGTAATATTAATGAAGTGTGGGGTCAGGGGGCTATTAATGAGTGCACGGTGCAGCGTTGGTTCCAGAAGTTTCGCAGAGGAGATTTCGACCTCGAAGACAAGGAAGGTCGGGGCCGTCATCTTGCTCTGGACAACGACCAGCTGAGGTCAAAAGTGGAAGGAGACCCAACCAAAACCACACGAGAAATGGCGGCGGAACTCGGTGTGAACCAATCCACAGTTGTACGCCACTTGGAAGCAATTGGTAAGGTAAAAAAGTTGGCCAAGTGGGTGCCACACCAATTAAACGACCACCAAAAAAATCGCCGCTTTGAAATCTGCTCTTCGACGACTGCACGAGTTGGGCTACGAAGTTCTCCAACATCCGCCTTATTCACCTGACCTCTCTCCTACAGACTTCCACTTTTTCAGGCATCTGGACAACTTTTTGAGTGAGAAAAATTTTCAAAACCAGGACGACATTGAAAATTCTTTTCGTGATTTCATTGAGTCCAGGGATTCGGATTTTTTTTCTGGTGGAATAAGAAAGCTTGTTGAACGTTGGCAAAAGTGCATTGATTCAGATGGAAATTATTTTGATTAAATATATATGGTTAAAGTAAAGATATGGCGTATTTACAATACCTACTAAAAACCTGCATTAATTTTGCATCAACCCAATATAAACGGGATACAGTTTGTGAGAAGTGTGATATTACAATAAGTTAAGTAGGGTTTTGTTCCGACTGAATTATTTACTATAATTCTGTGTATGGCCTTGCGTTGTTGGGTTATGGATGTCATGCTTTACAATACGCACTAACTGTGTCAGTGTCGCTCTCGGACAAATGTCAACGAGAAAACCAGATAGCCGTAGTCCTAAGCTGTATCCACGGTTATCCTTCACTACACATTTCAACAATGCTATACAGTGAAACATTACTTCATCAATACTTCTAAAAAAATTTTTTAATTTATTTATAGTAATTTACAACTGTATTAAAGAACACAATGAAATGAAAATGTCATGAGAAAGAACTACCCAGTGGTAGCACTACACTAACTACTTTAACTCAGTAGGTCCCGAGGCCACATTCTTTTCAGTCGCCTTAGAGGGTTATCAGGGATATCTAATAATAATAATAATAATAATAATAATAGGCTTACCGAACCCGAAGGTTCGATGCCGTTACCACCATATTCTGTCTACACAGACTCGTCCAATGTTCTCCGTTCAAGCCCAAGCCACCAAGATCAGCCTTAACGCATTCCTCCCATCGACGCTTCGGCCTACCTTTCGGACGCCTACTAGTCGGTTCAGCGAATACCAACTTTCTCGTAATCCGTTCCTCGCCGAGAGCAAAAACTTTACGCGCCCATTTGAATCTCCGCGATGCTATCGACTCAATTATATTCACAGGGTGCAAACTCCGCAAATCCGCGTTGTGCAGCCTTCTAAACTCCCCAGTGGCCTCATCTCTCTTCGGACCAAATATTTTTCGCATTACCTTATTTTCGAAAACCTTAAGCCGTTGTTCATCCTTTAAAGTAAGCGGCCACGTTTCACATCCGTAAAAAACCGTCGGAAGAATAATAGTTTTAATAATTTTAAGTTTTTAGACAGAAGCCGCGAACTAAGTAACTTAGCAACTGAATAATAACACGCATTTCCCACCTTTAACCGGGACTTTATTTCTTTCTGGATTTCATTTTTTCTTGTTATCATTGAACCTAAATACTTGAATTTCTCTAAGTGTTCAAAAGTATGCCCCGATATATCAATATCACCAAGATCGTCACCGTTTCTGCTACTAATTATATATTTCGTCTTATCGGTATTTGATTCGAATATCAGGGATATCTGAGGAAGATAAATTACGGACAGGTGGGTTTGTATGGGCAGGGAGTTTAGAATGAAAAGAGGCGTATCTATCACGGGATAGGTCTACAACAAATGGGATGTTTAGGTCATTATGAAGGAGTTGATTTGTAAAAAAAATAAGGGGCATTCAGGATTTTGCGAGGGATTTTGGTTGTAAGGACTGGATGCGGGAGGAATTAGATGGTTCCTTAGAGCCACAAAGCTCGATTCCATGCGTCTGATAATAGTGATGTAAATGAGTCTTTTGTAATATACTGGAAGTTTTGAACGTTTGTCTAGTAAGTGTTGTAGTAATCGATATCTTCGAGCAGTTTCTTGTCGTTTCAGTCTTCTGTGAGGACACTTCTAAAATAAACCCAAAATTTACGTAATATTTCTTGGATGTGAAGTATATTTGGCGAAAAGGCGATAAATAGAAATAAGAAGAGATAATGCAATGCTAATTGTCACTAATTAAACTGTAGAAGGGTGCTCTTATGAGTGTAGTAAGTCCGTTCTATTTTATAATAGAGAAATGTTTTTAGTCGTTAAAAATCCAATAACAAATGAACATGTTTCCATAGAGACCAACACAGAAAACTATAAAGAATAAGTCTTATTATATACTGTTTGTTTATTTATTTAACGTCAGTTTATGCTACTATGACTAATCGGATGATGCTACAGTGGGAGTCCTAAATTTTGCCTATCCAGGTTTTATTAGGATAAGGATCTTTAACGAGTACCTGACATCGCACAAGCTCGAGAACACCTTTTAACGTTCCCTCTAAAGGACGTCATAAGTAAGGATTTTTTACTCCCATTAAAAAATCCTAGGACCACCTTTGGGTTTGAACCCGTGTTTTTTGGCATAGGAGGGTGTTATGCTACAAGTGATCCCATCTTACTATATATAAATACATCTATAAAGATAAATAAAAGTATATTTACTATATTATTACTTCATAATCAATTATGTTATTCAATCAAACTTCAAATTACGGCCGAGGACCGAGAGGAAACAGTAACAGCGGGCTCGAACTGGCACAGACTGGCAGGACTTGCGTCATTGCTCCCGAATCACAACACTCTCCTGGGTCTAAGCCAGGCTAATTCCTCACCTTCACTAGTCTAGTTCTTAGTTCTCAGTTCTTCACCTATTATCGATTTAACCAAGCAGACCTAGAATATATCACCTACGGTGGGCAAACAAAAAAAAATTATACACCTGGTTTATTCAGTAAAAATCGTTTAATTAACGTATATCTCGCGAAAAAAATATGGTGATTGTAGTAAGTGTCATTTTTTATTAATTAAAATATATTTAAAAACTTGTGGTAAATCCTGGCGGCTGAATGTCATCAAGGACTTTTTTTTCTACTTTTTTTTTTTTTTTAATTTACTATCTACTACAAAAATCACATTTCCATTAGCATCATCCATTAAATTTTCTTTCTCTAAAATATAATAATATTAGGCTCACCGAACCCGAAGGTTCGATGCTGATACCAACAAACTCCGCCTGCACAGACTCGTCCAATGTTCGCCGGTCAAGCCCAAGCCCCCGAGATCAGCCTTAATGCATCCCTCCCATCGACGCTTCGGCCTACCTTTCGGACGCCTACCAGTCGGATCAGCAAATACCAACTTTCTCGGAATCCGCTCGTCATCGAGCCCAACAACTTTACTCACCCATTTGAGTCTCCGCGATGCAATCAGCTCAATTTATTCACAGGATACAAGTTCCGCAATTCCGCGTTGTGCAACCTTCTAAACTCCCAGTGGACTCAACTCTCTTCGGACCAAATATTTTACGCAATACCTTATTTCGAAAACCTTAAGCCGTTGTTCATCCTTCAAAGTAAGCGGCCACGTTTCACATCCGTAAAGAACCGTTGGAAGAATAATAGTTTTATAAATTCTAACCTTTAAGTTTTTAGATAGAAGCCGCGAACTAATTTAGCAACTGAATAATAACACGCATTTCCCACCTTTAACCGGGACTTTATTTCTTTCTGGATTTCATTTTTTCTTGTTATCATTCAACATAAATACTTGAATTTCTCTACGTGTTTAAAAGTATGCCCTGATATATCAATATCGCCACTATTTCTGCTACTAATCATATACTTCCGCTAAAGATCATTTTGTAGATTCAAAAAAAATAATCATATCATCTAGTTAGCATTGATAAAAAAACGGGTAAATACAAAACAAGTTGAACGAATTTGACAAAAAACTAAAGAAGAAAAAAGTTAAGACTGAGTTTATGTTTGGACATGGCTCAGTGATACCTTGATGATGGCTCACAAGCTTGAGCCGAAACGTCGGCAAAATTAAAATTTTTAACAAAAGACTGATTCCCGATTATTACCACCTAAAATAACGATAAAATGTATCTGAAATAGAACGACCAGTGTAGACTTTTGTCTCGAACAAGTTTGGAACCGCAGTGCGTTGCTAGCTCTGGTACACTGGTTGTCCTCCGAGAAGGACATTACGTACGAAGAATTGTATGGACGCTGTTGACAAAACAACTGGAACTAGTTTTGCCATATCCTCCATAATCCTCGTGGTTCCTCCCCATTCTGGCAGAACCATATCCTCCGACCTCTCTCGAGGGCACGACCTACATCGCCAATTCAGCAGAGCTCCGGTCCTTGTCGATGCAGCACAATACTAGTATGCATGCACCTGCCATTAGGCTATTGCTCTACTTCATGGCTTTAATGTTATTAACTCGTTCTGTGATTTGGCATCCTGTAATATACGTGGCTATACAACATGATTAACATCATCATTTAGTCCTAGTTATTTTTAAAGAAAATATTCTCTGCATATTTAGGGAATGAGAATAATATTTTAGTAAATTTTACTTGTACCAAATTTCGGCCAGTGAAGGTGTTAGGGAGATGGGCAAAATCTTCAGAAGCTAATGATGTTGGACAAAATGGGAAATAAATGAATAGATATAAGAATTTAAATACAAAGAAAAAATAAATAAAGAAAAATAATTAGTAACATTATTCTGGTACTTAGTATTCTAAGAATAACATTAGCTTTGAAATAATAAAGGATCTATATCTGGCCAAGAGTTAATGAAAGATAAACCAATTAAACAGTAATAAAAATAATATAATACAATAATAAGTAATGAAATCTTCTAGTGACAAAATAACAATTTAATTTTTTTTTTTTTAAATACTGTAACGATTGAACCAAACGATGTCCTGATGAGGTTTCATGGAAAAAAAAAAAAAAAAGAAAACTGTATAATTTTTATGATATTTATCAATAAATCATTTAGTATTAATCTTTATTTTTTTATCTGTTTTAAAAAATAGTTATTTTAAATATAATTAAAAGTTTTGAATAGAAGAGAAAGAACAAGAAGACGATCGTACTTCAATTGTTTTTATTACTGCCTAGTGGCGGGGGGTCTTAAGCTAGGGTCTAAAGGGTAGATGTGCCTTATAGTCCCGAGTCTGCTCTCATACTTAGTACGTTTTCAAACGAAGTTCTTCATTTTCTCATCGTTCCTCTTGGAACTTGGAAAATCCGTCCAGCGGTCATTCAACATACCTGAGAACTTCGTCCAAGCCGCCCTGCGGTGATTTTCCACAATACTCAACTGGACTTTTTCACGTGAATATAGCCTACCAATTAATGGAACATTTAATTTCTTAATTCTTATTCAAGAAACTGTTTAATTTTGATAACTATATTTTTTACATCTTTAATCATATACTAGGTTAATTTTTTCTTATATAAATTTATTAGGTTAATTTGTTTCTTATCTTGTTTATATGTATTTTAGTCTATTAAATGTATTGTGATTCGTCGTTTGCTTCCATTATTTTTTTTATTTTAAATCTATACAGTCCACTAATTTATTTCAATAGAACCACCCTCAATTTTGAGTTGTCGCTTGGAAGTACTGTTCTTTCACGGATATCCCAGCGTATACATAATATATATATATAATATATATATATATATATATATATATATATATATATATATATATATATATATATATATATACTAGCTGTGACCTGCGGCTTTGCTCGCGAATATTTCATTTTGTCTTTATTTAGATTTGCATAAATGCGTTTATGAGTGGTAACTATAAAACGCATATGATGGACCTGCTGTTTGGTGATGTGGTAACAAAGAAACTACCAATAAAAAACACTTCCTTTATTTTTCCTTACTGGTGTGTTTTCTTGGTGGCTGCGCCCTCAACCAACTTCCTAACCATCTAGTCAAAACGGTCAACAACTACTACATTATTATGGGATCACTTGTAGCTGGGATCACTTGTACCTATTAATGTCTAATTTCTGCTGTTATTATTTTATTTTTATTTATTTTTTTTAATCTGTATCCTTTACTTATTTTAATTATTTATTTTTTCTTCTTATTCTTAATCTCACTTGAATTAAAAATAACCTCCTTGAAGAATCAATCATAATAACAAATCATCGGGCGTTGATGACCTAGATGTTCTATGCCCTAAAACAAAACAAAACAAACAAACAACGCAGGTGGTCCTAGGATTTTTCAATAGGAGTAAAAAATCCTTAATTATGCCGTCCTTCGGAGGGGACGTTAAAAGGTGGTCCCGAGCCTGTGCGATGTCAGGTACTCGTTAAAGATCCCTATCCTAATAAAACCTGGATAGGCAAAATTTAGGACTCCCACTGTAGCATCGTCCAATTAGCCATAGTTGCATAAAAGTGACGTTAAACGAATAAACAACAAACAACTACATTGTTATAAGACGTATACATTTTCAAGAAATATAAATATATACAGTACTAAGTAGCCACATCCAAATTATTCAATAACATCGTTTTATCTTTTAAACATAACCGTTGTATATCATCATAACTCCTTTGCAAGTCATTTTAATGAGTACTTATAATTTTTCTGGAAACCTATAGTAATATGTATTTTATTATAAATGGAAACTATAATGTGAATGAATATTTTATAAATAAAAACGCATAGAAACAATCAACACACAATTATATTTGAATTAACAAATTTTGTTTTGCATTTTAGAAAAATATATTTTTCAACCATTTAGAATAGTAATAAAAACTATCCTATCATTTAAGTTGGACCAAATAAGAGATACTTACGAAGTTTGATCAAAGTCTGTTCAGAAATTTCAGAGTTTATCGCGAACAAACATTGTGACGCAAGATTTATATATATATATATATATATATATTGAATACAATCAAACTTTATGTACAGTTTCATACTTATACATAATGTTTATAAATGTATAACGGATTGCTATCTAGTTATATTTTGTCCTCAATAATAAATTTTCCTTTGAATAAAAGAGTGTTATAACTTTGGACTAAGTGTAGAAATCACAAAGAACTTTTTTTTTCCAAAATCAACTAAATTTGTAAATTAATGCCTTAAGATTGTGATTTTTCCTCCCTTAAAACTGCTCTTAAGTTCCCTACTTCACCATGAACAACTCCCACTTTACTAAATTGTTACTTTCACTTACTATATATAGTGAGGGGAAGTATTGCGATCGAGAAAATTTCCTAATTCCAGTTTTCAATGGAAATATACGTTTTAGGGTCTCCTGAGTCCAAATAACCAAGTCCGGCAAAAAGGTGTGTGTGTGGTAACTCCCGGGTCCTATGAAACTGAAATTTCATATTTAAGACAACTATACGCCCGAGACGTGACAAAACTTTTTCATCAAAATGAGCTTACCAGAAGAGCCACTTTATACTATGCATTTTGCACCTTTTTTTCGATTTTCTCAAAAACTGTTCCAACGATTTTGATTAAATTCGCTATATCAATGTAAAATTTAATGGGCTTTAATATCATTTAGGTTTCATTCTGATTAAAATTGTCTGACAGGGCTTAAATGCCGATATTTTAAATTTTCTTCCTCTAAAGTACCTTTAATTTTGTAGATTCAATAAAAATAACTAGATTATCTTGTTAACGCTGATGAAAAACAGGTAAATATATAAATTGAATAAATTCTATACCCAACTAAAGGAGAAAACAGAAAAAATATTTTTGTAATGCCATTTTTCGTTTTTGAACATTGATATATATGTATGATATACCGTTGGAAAGCTAAAGATTTTATAAAAGATATTATCTTATACACACGCTTTTAAAAGTTAATAGAGAGTGATGAGAAGAAGATAAAACTAACTGATTATTTCAGGTAATAATATAATGTTTTTTTTTAATATAACACATGTTTCTATATAAATTCAATTTAATTAATTCTTTAATAGTTTCACGTATTTTTATCTCTAACTGTATTTGAAAATTCTTTCATTGATTTTAAAAATGGATGTAAGTGAAAGTCATGTGTTGCCCGCACCAGATTTTTTTTTAAAAATTACTATTTCATTTTCATAATTTTTACTATATTATAAGGTTCAAAAACAGTCCATCACTATTCGTCACACACCGAGTAGGAGTTTGTGAAGAGCAGATATAGGATGGAATGATGTATAAGGCGGTTAATTATTAATTACCAATGTTAATTTACCAGTTTGCTAATTAGCGTTCCTTCATTCTCTTCAATGCTCTTCGGTTGAATACATTATACACTAGTTCCCAGCCCTGGGAACTCCACGCCGTCTTAGCTCGTGAAATTTTAAATTTCACCATTAATAAAAGAATGGATACGGATAATTGGACGCATTGCTGCGGTAACTGTCTTCATATTGAATCAAGAGGTTCATACAATAACTTAATTTAAATTATAAATCATGATTCCTATCCTATTGGATTGTGTCACATGAAATGTCCGTTTTCAAGGTAAAGGATTTTTATTAAAAATACGATATGAAAACAAGATAATTTTACTCCAAGTATTTACCTTCTTTTTCTAAACATTTTTCCCAACGTGATACCAACTTGTTTATCCCCGAACTGGAAAACTCTGAGCTTTGAAGTGAAACAAAATCTGAAAACGCACTTTTTACTTGATCATCATTTTCAAAAACTTTTCCTTTGACGAAATTGTCTAAATTCCTGAACAGGTGTTGGAGACAAGTCAGGAGAATATGGTGGGTGTGGAAGAACTTCGTAGCCCAGTTCTTTCAATTTTTGCACGGTATGTTTTGAAACATGGGGTCTTGCTGCCGCTCAGTGAGAGCATGAGGTACCCATGTATCGAGCTTTTTTACTTTCCCAATACACTTTAAATGTCAGAAAACGGTAGACGCACTTGCATTTAGGGGTTTGCTTCTACGGTATCTTCGAGGACATCGTTGTCTATTACGGACGAAGGTCTTCCTCGGGGCAAGTTTTCCAAGTCGGTATCCCCAGCTGAAAACTTAGCAAACCAACGGCGAATGGTCCGTTCATTAATACTCCTTTCCCTAAACGCCTTGCAAATATTTCTAGCTGCCTCAGCTACTGAATGGCCAAGTTTAAACTCGTACAAAAATATTACTCGAAAATCGCGTGTTTCCATGTTAATATTTGGAGGTATACTAAAAAGTGGGTAATTGATTGGGATGCTAATGTTTATAATACAAAGGTAGATGATTAGTAATTGTTTACTTTAAATTTGTAAACATTCAGAAGAAAACAACAGAGACATACATTATGTATTTCAGAAACTATAAAAACGGACATTTTATGTGAAACAACCTAATAATTCTAAACTTTTCTTCATTTATTTTATGAGTATATAAATTATTTCGTTATTCAAGACTCATATATTTATTATTCCTTATTAGTAAAATTTATTATTTAGTCACGTGTCAATTCAGTGGTTTCTGGGTCTCCGATTAAAAACGGGAGAATATTGTTCTTTCTATTAATGTTTGAAAGAAAAGGACAATAGGTCAATGAAACAATATCCATTAATTTATTGTTTGTTAGCAAAAAAAAAAAAAATCTAATTTAATTCAGATCTTAAGGCATAATAAAACCTAAAAAAACAAATATAATTGCGTTTCACATCCATTAATATTAAGTGTGGTCAAATGGATAGAGTTGATAGACTCTACTGATCTCAGAGTTCCCGGTTTCATACCTCGGTTGGGATCACTTGTAGCTGGGTAGTTAGCGTAACAGCCTCCTATGCAAAAGGTCACGGGTTCAAACCCGCAGGTGGTCCTTGGATTTTTTAATGGGAGTAAAAAAATCCTTAGTTATGCCGTCCTTCGGATGGGACGTTAAAACGTGGTCCTGTGCGATGTCAGGTACTCGTTAAAGATCCCTATCCTAATAAAACCTGGATAGACAAAATTTAGGACTCCCACTGTAGCATCGTCCAATTAGCCATAGTAGCATAAAGTGGCGTTAAATAAATAAATAAAAAATAAATCAAACCTCGGCTAAGGAAGAATTGTTTATTCTGTTATTCCAGCCGTGGGGCGACCCTTAGGGATGGAGACTCTCCTTGGGCATACCCAGCATCTAAAAAGTGGGTATCCAATATTGGCGGAAAAAACCTGGCTTCTGTTCGTCATCTATGCATAACCACAAACAGTAGGACTCTCTATATTTACTGAACCCAAAACTCTTCTTTGGTTGTAGAGGTAACAGTTTTTTGTTTTTTTTTTACATCCATTAAAACACAAATATTCTAGTAAAAAAAAAAAAAAAATTATTTGTCCACAAAATATCTGTTCGTACAGTCAAATAAGCAAATTATTTGGTTTCCTATAACGAGCTAAGATCATCCTCAACTGTTGGGTTAGGACTAAAAAATATGTTAAAATAATAATGACAAAATAAATAAATCATAATAACATGCTATGATTGTTCCATGTTTTTATCAACTCGTTTTCTTAGCTAACTCAACGATATGGCCATAGGCATAATAGCCACATCGACGAGGAGCTCGAGCCACTATCAGTGCCTGAGTACATAGGCCGGAGGCACATCAAGTTCTTTGATGGGCTAAAGGACTGTGCCAACCCTCTCTTCAGAGATACTGCACCACCACCCAGAGCTGGGAGGTGGCGAAGCACTGTCCCTTTGGTCGACGTTCTCGCCGAGGGACGGGCTCTGGACTCAGCAGTCTGAATCCATTATATTTTTAAAGGTCTGAAAGAGTGTTTCTTCCCATCCAGAAAAGTTGAGGCGAAAGCCTGCAGTTGCAACCACCACATACAGTGGGACTTAGGAATGTTCAAATTAAAATACCTCAAAAGGTAGTGTAAGTTCTGATAAGGCTGAACTTTTGCAATAATTATTTTTGCAATTTGTTATATTTGTTACTTGTACAATTAAGGAGATAGGAAAAAAAAAGAAAAATATAACCACATCTAAGAGATCTATTGAGAAATTACTAAAAAAAGAGCTGAATGTGGAATCACTTCTAGCTGGGTGGTTAGCGTAACAGCCTCCTATGCAAAAGTTCACGGGTTCGAACCCGCAGATAATTCTTTCATAGGAGTAAAAAATCCCTAGTTATGCCGTCCTTCGGAGGGGACGTTAAAAGGTGGTCCCCTCAGGTACTCGTTAAAGATGAAATGTTCTAAATAAAACCTGGATAGGCAAAATTTAGGACTACCGCTGTAGCATCGTCTGATTAGCTATAGTAGCATAAAGTGACGTTAAATAAATAAACAAACAGAGCTGAATGTTATATCTCCTTAGCTGATTTAAAGGAGAAATTCAAACTAGAAAGCGCCTCTATCCTTTCTTAGGCCTAATATGTCTTGATTATCAAAAACCCATCAGCACATTCCCTTATTAATATTTTAGATTGAGACAGTTACGAATAAATACGAATATTGAAATGGAAAAAAGTAAAGTCCAATAAAGAGAAGTTGATATAACTCAATAACTAATGTAGTTAATCAGAGTTCATTTGATAATATAAAGATAGCGTAGTAAGAATAAAGGCAGGACAGGCTGTTGACTAATCTACAACTCGCCTCGACGTTATTCGGATTTATTATGATTTGACGCAAAGATTCATCTCCTACTACCGGTTCCCTCCGCCTTCCTCTGTTTGGTCCTTCGTTAAGACTCCTCTACCAACATGTTCGATGCTTCCTCTCCTCATTCTAACCATCCCTAATGATGACCACACTCCGCGTTATGGAATGTCGTATACCTTTGACGGGTCCCGGCTAGCATAAATCGGCATAATTAATAATGTAACTCAAGAAACTAATGATATCTATATAGTTCTAAGCACTAATTAATTGAGGCAACTATCTCGAATTATATGGATAAGAACATTAATCATTTGTTAATAGCTTAATCAGTTAAAATAATTGTTTACTTTGCTTGTTTTATTTTACTTTTACGTACTATAAATAGTAAGAGAAAGTATTGCGGTCGTGAAAATTTTCGAATTCTAGTTTTCAACGGAAATACACGTTTGAGGGTCCCATGAGTCCAAATAACCAAGTCCCGCAAAAAGGTCTGTGTGTGTGTGGTAACTCCCGGGCGGAAACGGTAAGTCTTATGAAACTGAAATTTCATATTTAAGACAACTATACCCCCGAGACGTTACAAAATCTTTTTCATTAAAATCGACTTGCCAGAAGAGCCACTTTATACCATGCATTTTGCACCTTTTTATGATTTTCTCAAAAACGGTTCCGAGGATTTTGATTAAACTCGCTATATCGATGTAAAATTTAAAGGACTTTAATATCATGTAGGTTTCATTCTGATTAAAATGGTCTGACAGGGCTTAAATGCCGATATTTTAAATTTTCTTCCATCCTCTTATCGACATATATTCCCGATAATCCTCCGAGGCGTCTGAAAAGCCGGTGGTCTCGAGACCTGCTGAACAAATAAACATTGAAGTGCTACCGCTGGGTAGATTCTTCCCATGTATTTTTCAAGCCAATTGTATGTTTTTAGCACATTTACTTATTGTACTATGTAAATTGTACAGTTGTAAATTTCAATAAAAGAATTTAAAAAAAAAAATAATAAAAAAAAATAGTTGTATAAAGAAGTTACACAGCATTGTCCTTGGGTGTGTCAGTTTGTATTATTTTTGAAGATGAAATTAATATAAAATAAAAACCAGTCCTTTATTGACCATTATCGATAATTTTTTCATCAATCATTGCGATTTTTATTGAAACAACCACTGCTGAGAGATATGATTCGTATGCCACTGAATTAGATTACGGGCAGTATATTAGTTAGTTATTTTATATTAGACTCCCTTCGGAAGTAATCTGCTCTTGGGCGGGGGCCAAAATAGAGTTAGAACTATTAGAATAAACTGCGGGGCATAGGAAGGTCTCATTTGAAGGGGTGTAAATTGGTAAGGTATATTGGGACGTGGAAGCGGCGTCACATCAAAACATCACTTCCACTCTTCCTATCTCCTGCCCTCTCAAACTAATCCTACAACACACTTTTTCTTTTCTTGTAGAAAAACCGAACCTTGAGGAAAAAAACAGAAAAAAACAATAGAATTTTTTTAATTTTATTTTATTTATTTCAAGATATTTACAACTCTATAAAAAAAAATCTTGTGCAGGCAACACACGACTTTCACTTACCTCCGTTTTTAGAATCTATCAAAGAATTTTCAAATACATTAAGAGACAAAAATGAGTGAAACCATTAAAGAA
This sequence comes from Piezodorus guildinii, assembly GCA_023052935.1. Lineage (NCBI taxonomy): Eukaryota > Metazoa > Arthropoda > Insecta > Hemiptera > Pentatomidae > Piezodorus > Piezodorus guildinii. The sequence continues at coordinate 211,422,034 of CM041292.1, forward strand.
TTAATTAAATGGAATTTCTATACAAACATGTGTTTTATTAAAAAATCTATTATATTATTATCTAGAATAATCACTTAGTTTTCATCACTCTCTATTAACTGTTAAAAGCTTGTGTATAAGATAATATTTTCTCTAAAATCTTTAGCTTTCAAACGGTATATCATACATGTTCCTAAGTCAAAAAACAAGTTCATTAGTTGGATATCGAATTCATTCAATTTATATATATTACCTTTTTTTCATCAGTGGTAACAAGATAATAAAGTTATTTTTATAGAATCAACAAAATTAAAGGTAGTTTAGAAGAAGAAAATTTGAAAATATCGGCATTTAAGCCCTGTCAGACTATTTTAATCAGAATGAAACCTACATCGTTTTAAAGCCATTAATTTTACATCAATCATTTACATTAGATCACTGTAGCTAGGTGGCTAGCGTAACAGCCTCTCATTCTAAGGTCACGGGTTCAACCGCAGGTGGTCCTAGGATTTTTATGATAGTAAAAATCCTTAGTACGCCGTCCTTCGAAGGGGACGTTAAAAGGTGGTCCCGAGCCTGTGCGATGTCAGTACTCGTTAAAGATCCCTATTCTAATAAAACCTGGTAGGCAAAATTTGGACTCCCACTGTAGCATCGTCGATAGCCATAGTAGCATAAAGTGACGTTAAATAAATAAACAAACAACATGAAACCTACATGATATTATAGCCTATTGAATTTTACATCGATTATAGCGATTTAAAACAAAATCGTCAGGACCGTTTTGAGAAAATTGTAAAAAGGTGCAAAATGCACGGTATAAGTGGATCTTTGGTAAGCTCACTTGGATGAAAAGATTTGTTACATCTCGGGCGCATATTTATCTTACATGTGAAATTTCAGTTTCATAAGACTTTTCGTTTCCGCCGGGAGTTACCACACAACAACATTTTTGCGATACTTGGTTATTTGGACTCAGGGGATCCTAAAACGTGTATTTCCGTTGAAAACTGGAATTGAAAATTTTCACGATCGCAATACTTTCCCTTACTATATATAGTAAGTGAAAGTAAAAAACATTAAAACTGCAACAAAATTAATTTTAAAAATTAAAAACATGAAATAATGACTAGTATAAGGCATCCTACTGTTATTTATGTATTAGTATTCACTTTCAATATATTAGTATTACATTTTTTTTGTATATAATATTTTCATTACACTTAGATATCCAGCAGTAATTATTCAATTACAATTACGAATCAATATTTATAGAAATTAAAATTCATATGTCTAATTAAGCCGTATAAATATTCACAATCCATAAATTAATTGGACCAGTAATCATTGATGGAATTTGTTTATATATATATATATATATATATATATATATATATATATATATATATATATATATATATATATATATATATATATATATATATAATCAATACCTTCCTGATAATAATTAGTTTACATTATTATTGTTATTGTTATTATTAGTTTATATCATCTCATTAATTAGTGCCATAAAGTATACTATCTTATTTAGAAAAGGAAAATAAACAACTAAAAATGTCTCTATTCTATTTCTACAACGAAGATTTTGGCTTTGAATCGCTCGTAAGTTGTCCGACATTTCGTCAGAACCCAAGTGCTTTATTTGGCAATGGTCCGAACTTGGAATCTATTGTTATCGACCGAAAAAGGAATTGTATTTATATAATAATATTTTTCTGTAGTATCTTCCTCGTATCAAATTCCATGAAATAGGTGCAATATATTGATTTTTTTTTTTCTTGGAACGAACATGAGAATCTGTTTCGTTTTAAAAGTCTGACCTAAAAGTATGGTTTCATTCCCTGATGTTTGACGTTTGAGTTTGTATTGACTCTTACCAGAGAAAGCAAACTCCGAACTCTCGGTCCAATATTGCGTTACAAGAATATTTTGGGAATCGTGTCAAGTTCAAGGACAAAGGACAGGTTTTTAGAAATGGCAACTTCGCCTTATTTATTCTGTTTTTTAGTGGACGATTGTTAGCGGATCCAGATGTAGTAGTGTTTAAAGGCAGATGCAGTATGTTGTTTTAAAGGAGAAAGAACCATAAAAAATCTGGTGCAAGCGACAAACGACTTTCACTAACCTCCATTTATAAAATCAATGAAAGAATTTTCAAATACAGTTAGAGATAAAAATACGTGAAACTATTAAAGAATTAATTAAATTGAATTTATATAGAAACACGTGTTTTATTAAAAAATCTATCATATTATTATCTAAAATAACCTGTTAGTTTTATCGGTTTTTTATCACTCTCTATTAACTTTTAAAAGCGTGTGTATAAGATAATATCTTTTATAAAATCTTTAGCTTTCCAACGGTATATCATACATATATATCAATGTTCAAAAACGAAAAATGGCATTAAAAAAATATTTTTTCTGTTTTCTCCTTTAGTTGGGTGTCGAATTCATTCAATTTATATATTTACCTGTTTTCCATCAGTGGTAACAAGATAACATGGTTATTTTTATAGAATCAACAAAATTAAAGGTACTTTATAGAAAGAAAATTTAAAATATCGACATTTAAGCCCTGTGAGACCATTTTAATCAGAATGAAACCTACATAATATTAAAGCCCATTATATTTTACATCGATGTAGCGAGTTTAATCAAAATCGTCGGAACCGTTTTCGAAAAATCGAAAAAAGGTGCAAAATGCATAGTATAAAGTGCCTCTTTTGGTAAGCTCATTTTTATGAAAAAGGTTTTGTCACGTCTCGGGTGTATAGTTGTCTTAAATATGAAATTTCAGTTTCATAGGACTTACCGTTCTCGCCCGGGAGTTAACACACACACATATAGACATTTTTGCGGGACTTGGTTATTTGGACTCAGGGGACCCTAAAATGTGTATTTCCGTTGAAATTTGGAATTCGAAAATTTTCACGATCGCAATACTTTCCCTTACTATATATAGTGAGTGAAAGTAAAAATGAGTTAAATTTTCATCATCCTTACTATTACAAATCGAGCATGTGTAAACTATTTCCCTCATCCATAGTTTACAATTTAAGGATATCATTTCGGCTCTTGTTTATTATAATATATATATATATTATTTATATATATATATATATAATATATATATATATATATATATATATTCTGGTTACTCATCTTCTGTTTTATTATGTTTGCAGTGAGACAGGCCAGCGTGTTCGGCCTGAAAGACGTGAAGAAGAAGACGAAGGAGAAGCTGCGGTTGGTCTGCCGGAGCAAGGGGAACCCACTCCCGGCTATCTCCTGGTACAAGGACGACCAACCCCTCAACGCCACGAGGAATTCTAAAATACAATTTAAAAAGTAAGCCAAAATATATTATTTATATCACTAAATCATTATAATATATCAAGTTAGTTAGTTTCTTGGCACTACAACTATAAGAGACACAGGCATTTTTTAATTTTTTAAGGATCAAAATTAATATATGTATTTATTACGTGGAGATTACGATACGTAAAGAAAAGCATAGGCTATTCATATAAATATAAATATAATATACATATACAATATAAATATAACATGTTTTTGAATATATTTAAAAAAATTGTATCTTCTACAGCTGATTTATTAGAATTTAAAAAAATTACATGATTCCCTCCTCTTAACCTTCAAATAAACTTTTTCATGCTTTTCTCATGCTATTTATTTCCAGAAATTGAACAACTAAAATAATATTTGTTAAGGCTGTTTCCTTTTATACATATTTTTTCGTTATTTATAGTTATGTTTAAAAAAAAAATTAAATTTAAAATATATTGATAACCTTTTTTAATAAAATATTAAAGCTTTAATTTTTTTTTAAATATTTATATTTCAGTATTGTTTTTTTTTTTTTTTATCTTAAGAGAGATTTATTTAAATTATACAATTGATATTAAATAACCCTAAATAAGGTTGATTATGCATTAATTAATAAGTTGGATTAACATTTAAAATAATTGTCGATAATAAAAATAATAATTGTGCATAAATTAAAATGTTAGAAAACAAATGTTTTATTTTATCTAAATTAGATTGATAATGTAAGCTGTGTACAATAAAGCAACCCACTGTATTTGGGCAGCACGATGTTCAGTAAAATATTTATCTCTATTTAAAAAAATTATAATTTATAAAATTACACTGCATATCCTTAAAATCAATTTATTTAGAGTGTAAAAGTTTTTCCTTCCAGCTTTCTTCCAGTGGCGCGACAGGCCGTGTAGGCCCTGGGCCTCGCGGTGTAAACTCCTGCGAGTTTACACTCACGTTTCACAATGCAATTTTTAGTGTAGGGTCATCACTCCCTACGACTAATTTTGTGAGTGGCCACCCTTTGGCTGACGGGTCTCACATACCCGGGGGAGAGGTTGTGAGTGATTCCACATTTTTTTACATCCTTATAAAAGCCCCGCCGGTACTAGGATTCGAACTCAGAACCTGTAGCACGAGAGACTAGCGCGCTAGCCACTCAGCTACGGGCTCCCTTCCTTCCAGCTAGTAGATCTTAATTTTTTTCTTATGCCATTTTAACTATTCTTTGGGAGAAAAATGTAATGCGTTATAGGCCATCTATTCCACAATGTTCATTTTTTTAAATAACTTCCATGAGAAAAATGTCTCTGATATAAAATAATATCGCATGAATTATTAAATATAAAGACCTGGTCCTAACAAATTTCAAACATTATAAGAAATAATATCATAGCACTTGTGTATTTCTATAAAAATAACAATTAAACAAAATGATGAAAAATAAAAGTAACAAAATGTTTTACTCTTCTGGATCGTGCTGGGTATTTGGTTTTTTAGTTAAAAGTAAAAAGGTGGCTTTTTTTGGTTTCCGTTTAATCAGGTTACTAACCGCATTTACTAAAAAAAAATTATATTCAATTTGTTTTAACTTTGTTGTGGTACTTAGGACTCCACCTCGACAAACGCCTAACATGGAATCCTCATACTAGACTGAAACGACAGGAAACTGCTCGTAGATACAGATTACTACAACACTTACTTGACAAACGCTCAAAACTTCCTACTTACTACAAAAAACTCATTTATATAACAATTATCAGGCCTATTTGGACCTGTGGCATTGAGCTATGGGGGTCTACTAAACCATCGAATTCCTTTCGCATCCAATCCTTGCAGTCCAAAATCCTCAATGCTCCTTACTTTGTTACTAATAAAATCATCCATAAAGACCTAAATATCCCATTAGTTGAAGACTTGGCCCGTTACAGATATACCTCTTTTCATTCCAAACTCCCTGCCCAATCAAACCCGCTTATTCCGTGACCTCTCCTCCATATCTATTCCCGACAACCCACCGAGGCGCCTTAAAAGAAGATGGCCAAGAGACCTCTTAACATAAGACATTGAAGTGCTACCAATGGGTAGTTTCTTCTCAGGACTACCATGTGTACTAATCATATATAAAGCCTATTTACTTGTTGTATTTATTTAATACAGTTGTAAATTTCTTTAAATAAATAAAAATATAAAAAAAACTTTGTTGTCCACCTCTGTGAAAAAAATCTTTTATTACTATGATTTCTCTATGCTTACTAATTACAGTAATTATTATTTTTAAGAAAATAATAATAATAAAAACTACAGACCTTACGTTTTACACGAACGAGGTCAATCAATGGCTTTGACATAATCTATGGTTTACCTTTCGGTCATTCTGACACATTCTATACCAATTAATAAATATATAATTTATATTAAGGACGCATTCCTATTACTCTTCGAAGAATACTCTATCTTAGAAGGCAATTATTATAATAAGAGAGAAATAATATATTGAAATGAGGCCCTAAAGACAGGCAATCATCCTCAGGCTGAGCAGAGAGAAGAATAAACAAAGGGGTAGATTAGGATCCCTTGATGAGTGACAATTAAACAAAGCTGTTGGCAGGCCTGCTTTCTGTTCCTCTTTGATCAGTTCCCTCCACCTGTAATTATATTTTAGAAAGAATGTTGATTTGAATTCGGATTTCAAAGATAAAATTCCAGCTAGTCACCGTCAACGAGAAAAGGCTCTGTTAATTCTAATACAAAAAATCTGGTGCGGGCAACACACGACTTTCACTTACCTCCATTTTTAAAATCAATGAAAGAATTTTCAAATACAGTTAGAGATAAAAATACGTGAAATTGTTAAGGAATTAATCAAATTGAATTTATATAAAAACATGTGTTTTATTAAAAAAATCTATTATACTATTATCTTAAATAATCAGTTAGTTTTATCTTCTTTTCATCACTCTCCATTAACTTCTAAAAGCTTGTGTATGAGATGATATTTTTTCTAAAATCTATAGCTTTCCAACGGTATATCATAAATGTATATTACTGCTCTTATGTTCAAAAACGTAAAATTGCATTAAAAAAATATTTTTTCTGTTTTCTCCTTTAGTTGGGTATCGAATTAATTTAATTTATATATTTACCTGTTTTTCATCAGCGTTAACCAGATAATCTAGTTATTATTATTGAATCTACAAAATAAAAGGTACTTTAGAGGAAGAAAATTTAAAATATCGACATTTAAGCCCTGTCATACCATTTTTATCTAAATAAAACCTACATGATATTAAAGCCCATTAAATTTTACATCGATATAGCGAGTTTAATCAAAATCGTCGGAACCGTTTTCGAGAAAATCGAAAAAAGGTGCAAAATGCATGGTATAAAGTGCCTCTTCTGGTAAGCTCATTTTGATGAAAAAAGTTTTGTCACGTCTCGGGCGTATACTTGTCTTAAATATGAAATTTCAGTTTCATAGGACTTACCATTTCCGCCCGGGAGTTACCACACACACACACACACAGACACAGACCTTTTTGCGGGACTTGGTTATTTGGACTCAGGGGACCCTAAAATGTGTTTTTCCGTTGAAAACTGGAATTCGAAAATTTTCACGATCGCAATACTTTCCCTTACTATATATAGTAAGTGAAAGTAAAAATCTGGTACGGGAAACACACGACTTTCACTTACCTCCGTTCTAAAAATCAATTTAAGAACTTTTAAATAAAGTCAGAGGTAAGAAAAAAGATTAAAGAATCACATTGAGTCAAGTTCTGATTAAAAAAATATAATAATAATGAACAGACCATTGTCACACTTAATCTGATTAATAGTGGAAGATAAAGTAAAACTTATAAGACAAAATGAGGAAATTGATTATATAAATACAGTAAACCCTCGTTATAACGAACACCAAGGGACCGAAAATTTTCCTCTATTCGTTATATCCGAAAAATATATTGTATGTTTTTTATATGTCTTGGTATAAATTCAGGTGGTTAAAAAGAAATATTTTCAATACAGCATTCGCTTTCAGGCACATGTTTATATAGAAACTAAAAAAAAAGTTAAAACTATGCACTATGTACATATATCTATCTTATTTCACATTTTACATAATACTTTAAGATTAACATAAACCATCATTCAAAATACAATGTCAAAATCACAGCAATTCGTATAAAGTTAAAATGATAATTTTTTTTTTTTTGTACATCCCGATGAAGACGCAATGAAGGCATCGATTTTATCTTTATTAGCGATAATCGTTGATAAAGGATATTTTGATATCCCTTATTTTTCAGCAATTTTCGATTTCGACACAATTTTTTTATCCACTTCTTGGAGAATCGCCAACCTTGTATTTAAATCAATGGTTTTTTTCTTGACCTCGTAGGAAACTCCAATTAAAAGCAGTAAAAACAGAAAAAACTAGCTGAAACACTAGAAACCAGAAGCTGTCACAGACTGAATCACAGAATTGAGCCGAATAGAAGGAAGAGTTAAGGATTTGGACAGAAAGGCGCCGCTCTTTACTGGGAATCAAAATGTTTCGTTATTTTTTTCTTCTTTATTTTTCGTAATAACCGAACAAATTCAATTCTGAGGTCCACAAAAGTAGTTCGTTAATTCGTTATAAGAGAATATTTCGTTATAAACGAGGAGAAAGCATAGTTTTCTATTCATTTTTCAAGGTACCGCAACGATAGTTCGTTATAAGCGGGTGTTTCTTATAACCGCGTTCGTTAAAAAGAGGGTTTACTGTACTAGGATTTGTCGGTTTTTTGAAAAAAATTATGAAATACGAAAACTGATTTTTTTTTGTAGAAAATATCGGTGTTCAATGTATGAATAACACAAAATGTTTTTGAAAATGATAAATGTACCAGATTGATGAAAACACTATTGCAAGCGGTTTGGTTCTTGGAATCATATCGGTCGGATTATGTTTTGTCTATTGGATAAATTAATTAGATTTTATATCATTTTGTCTTCTGGCTTCTTCATGTACAGTTCATAAATTCAGTATTCAGTTCCATTTATCGATATTTGATATAGATGGTATTATACAATTTATATAGGTAACATATTTTAATATTATAAATTTTTAAAATCAGGCTTTAAAAACGATTAAGCCTAGTTCAGTTGCAAGTGAGAGGGTATTTTCTATTTCGGGAAATTTCGTGAATAAACTAAGGACACGGCGAAATAGCAAATCGATAGACGTCCTCTGTATTCTAAAATCATATTTCATTAAACAAAAAAATAAATACAATATTTAAATTTGTATAAAAATTGCTCAGAATAGAAAATACTCGGTCCTTTGCTTAATTTTCTTTAAAACTAAAATTGATATTAATAAGTATGTATGCATAAACTTTATTTACTATTGTCTTACAGCTTTGACTATAATATGCATTATATAATACACAGTTATATATTTTATAATTGTTTTTTATAAGTATCCTCCTCTGTCTAATAACATTTTTTTTTTAAATAATATGGTTATTATGAAAATATATTGTTTTTATTTATTCGAACCCTTTACTGAATAACTCGTTTCACTATTATAAAAATATTTACGTCCTTATAATAAAAATTATGCATAAAGAACGAATAATTATTTTTAAAGTTATTTAATCCTGGTCAACAATTATTTCATCAATCTACTAAATTGCATAAACAATTTTTACCGTCAATAACATTCAACACCCAAAAACTGCTTTTAATCACTCTAAATTTTTTGTTAAAATTTTTTGTTCGAATTACAGAATATTCGAGTAAAATTTTTTTTATTTATAAAAATTCGAAACCGGTTATCTGTGAAAATTACTATTCGAAAACCGGTTTTTTAAAAGGTCGATTTTTTGTATAAACTTAATAAATACTACACAAAACATAATTATTTTCCTCGCTATTGAAAATCTAATCGATTATCATAGCCATCTTTCGCTTCTTTTAGAATAAGGAGCTAAGGGACTAAACTTTAAGTAAACCTTTAACATAAACAACTTTTGCATACAATGCTATAACCTAGCTTTGCGAAGTATTGAAATCAACATAAATATATAATCACATTTTGTATTTTACAGCAATTGCCATAAAACTAACAACCTAACATGTTTTTTTATTGAAATACTGCCCTGAATTCAGTAAAAAAACATAACACACTACTTTTACTAACCAACGTTTTTAAAATCGATTTAAGAACGTTTAAATGAAATTAGAGCTAAAAAAACGTTAAAGAACAACATTGAGTTTCGATAGAAATATGTGTTTTATTAAATAATCTATTATATTATTATCTACAACAATCTGTTAGTTTTATCGGCTTTTCATCACTCTACATTACCTTCATGTTGTATTGGAAATTAGGCTCTCAATTTTATTCCTCTATAACATAGAAGAAGCTTTTAAATACATGAATATTAGTCCTGTAATTAAATCATACTCGACAATTCCTTTCTCATTCGACCCTCAATCTTATTAGTCTCAGATCCGAACTTGAAACGATCTGCACCGAGCTGATATTATAATGAAACATGTTTTATAACAAATTTAGTGTATTATGGAATATGTTAAGAATGGGTTGCCTAAAAAAATCCTGGACAGACTATTTTTAATTAAATATTAACAGTAAATTTTTGTTTTTCCCAATTATCAGCCAAGAAGTGTACCAAAGCATCTTTGAAACGATGATTTTTCTGGCTTTCCCCAAAATCTTTGGTTCTGATTTGTTGAGGTCCTGTAATTTTATATGGGATATCAAACTTTCTTGTATTCAATGTCCGATTACGTGCGGCTGCAATGTTGGGTACTTTATTATTACACGCTATACTCAACTCGGATTTCTCTGTCACGCATTTCCACTCGTGTTAAAATTTAATCTTTAAAATTCGGCATCCCAGATTAGGACCAAGCTTTTTGTAGGCAACCCTATATCAATGTGTTTGCAATAAAACAACGCTTATATTGGTATAATTTGTTTTTCTATTATCAAGCCGGTGCAGATAACTGATATCGACATACCCGCTTTTACCTGACAACCGATAGTTTGTCCAGGAAAAGATTAGGCAACCCAACGGCTGCACATTCTATACCTTTGATACTTTAAGTCAGGGTAAAAGTTTTCTTATTATCATGATGTTGCAGCATTTAATTAAATTTTTTTAGGCAACCCATTCTGAACATATTTCCTATTATACTAGATTTGTTATAAAATATGTGTCATTCTATTATGAGCTCGGTGCAGATCGTTTCAAGATCGGATCTTTATACCAGTAATTATTTACTTGTTAATATTTATTTAATTTACCTTAAGACTCCAAAGCACATTTTGTACATTCTGTATATTTTATTCTAAAGGGACATGTCTCAATAATGGATAAAAAGAGAAAAAAATTCAATAGTATCTTTATTATGTATTATAATTATAAACCCTATGAAAATATTATAGTTAAGTAATGTAATTCTGTTGTAAGTGGCACATTCATAAGAAAAAGTTTATAATCTTGTCTGTAAAAAAGAGCTTCTAGCCCTAAGACAATAAAATTATTTATTTATTTAAATATAAACGAAAAATCATTTAAATTTAATTACTTGATTAATTAAAGTTTTAATTTATCTTTAGTTATTTTTTTAAATATTATTTGACGCTGGCGTCAATTTAGAATAAACAGGAAAAAAATTAATTTTAAACTGAAATAATTTGTTATTATAGATTCAGGTTTCTTAAATAAAAGAAGTTGTGGTAATTTAATAGTTATTATAATTTTAGCTCTTAATAATTAAATTTTCGCTTATTTTTCAATTACATGCCCTAGCCCACGATATTTCTTTTGAATTATAAAATGTAAAAACTCACCTGTTAATTATAATATTACGCTGATATTAAATCAAATATCCGTTGAAATTATATAACATTAATAAAAATATCAGTATATTAGTAATCATTCAACTTTTTTCTCTTCTGGTTAATGAAAATCCCATAGTAGTAACTAATGTGGGACGGTGCACGGCGCAAGGTATATGCAACACGCGACGCACTCCGCTGTTGCACTACCACGTGTGCATCACGTGAGACCCTACTCCCGCCAAACTTTGCATTATCCAATAAATCGCTGTCTTTTCATGTTGATAATACCGTGTCCTATCTCGGAAATAGTGTTCCATTGATATAATCGATAGTGTGTTTGATTGAAAACTCGAAATCATCATTTGAATCGATTAGTTAACAAAAAAAATCTAGTGCGGGCAACACACGACTTTCACATACCTCGATTTTTAAAATCAATGAAAGAATTTTCAAATACAGTTAGAGATAAAAATACGTGAAACTATTGAGGAATTAATCAAATTGAATTTATATAGAAACATGTGTTTTATTAAAAAATCTATTATATTATTATCTAAAATAATCAGTTAGTTTTATGTTCATTTCGTCACTTTCTATTAACTTTTAAAAGCTTGTGTATGAGACGATATTTTTTTGTAAAATCTTTAGCTTTCCAACGATATATCATACATGTATATTACTGCTCTTATGTTCAAAAACAAAAAATTGCATTAAATTTTTTTTTTCTGTTTTCTCCTTTAGTTGGGTATCGAATTTATTCAATTTATATATTTACCTATTTTTCATCAGCGTTAACAAGATAATCTAGTTATTATTATTGAATCTACAAAATTAAAGGTACTTTAGGGGAAGAAAATATCGGCATTTAAGCCCTGTCAGACCATTTTTATCCAAATAAAACCTACATGATATTAAAGCCCATTAAATTTTACATCGATATAGCGAGTTTAATCAAAATCGTCGGGACCGTTTTGGAGAAAATCGAAAAAAGGTGCAAAATGCATGGTATAAAGTGCCTCTTCTGGTAAGCTCATTTTGATGAACACAGTGTTGTCCCGTCTCGGGCGTCTTAAATATGAAATTTCAGTTTCATATGACTTACCGTTTCCGCCCGGGAGTTACCACACACACACACACAGAGACCTTTTTGGGGGACTTGGTTATTTGGACTCAGGGGACCCTGAAACGTGTATTTCCGTTGAAAACTGGAATTCGAAAATTTTCACGATCGCAATACTTCCCCTTATTATATATAGTAAGGGAAAGTAATAAAAGGGTTTTTTTTTATTATTTCAAATATCAGATATCTTCTTTATTTTTTTGCATGTAATTTTACTTATTATTAATTTTTTTTTTAGAAATATCCATTATTAATCAGTTATTATCAATGTCATCGCGCGTAAATTAAATTATTTATTTATATATCTGTAGACTAAGGGAAATTATATTATTAGATAAAATGTAAGAGATACCAATTGTTTAACTTATTAAAAGAAAAGAAAATACTCAATTCGGTATAATAAAGCAAAAATTGTAAACGCAATTACTCTATTGCAGTTATTCAAGTCTTTATCTATAAATGGGTGTTATATATTCATAAGGAAGTACATTTTTATATCATTTCCTTTGATTTTTAACTCAGAATCACAATTGATTATCAGTATTATTCTTATATAGTTATTCATCTTATATGGTATATAAATTACAAAAATAAATATAATTTATCAGTAATCTTGCTAATAAATAAATAAAGTATTGGGTTGCTTCACATGATATGTCCGTTTTTATAGCTTCTGAAATACATAAAGGATTTTGCAGGTCTCTGTTGTTTTCTTCCGAATGTTTACATATTTATAGTAAACAGTTACTAATACTCTACCTTTATATTATAAACATTAGCATCCCAAATAATTACCCACTTTTTAGTATACCTCCAAATATGAACATAGAAACACGCATTTTCGAGTAATATTTTTGTACGAGTTTAAACTCGGCCATTCAGCAGCTAAGGCCGCTAGAAATATTTGCAAGACCTCCGTCCGTAATAGACAACGATGTCCTCAAACATACAGTAGAAGGAAACCCCTACCAAACAGTTAAAGGACACTCAGCACAACTAAATGCAAGTGCATCTACCGTTTCCAAACATTTAAATTGTATTGGTAAAGTAAAAAAGCTCGATGCATGGGTACCTCATGATCTCACCGAGCGGCAGCAAGACCCCATGTTTCAAAACATACCGTGCAAAAATTGTCTCCAACAGATTACCACCTGTTCAGGAATTTAGACAACTTCGTCAAAGAAAAACTTTTTGAAAATGATGATCAAGTGAAAAGTGCGTTTTCAGATTTTGTTTCACTTCAAAGCTCAGAGTTTTTCAGTTCGGGGATAAAAAAAGTTAATGTCACGTTGGGAAAAATGTGTAGATAATGAAGGTAAATACTTCGAATAAAATTATCTTGTTTTCATATCGTATTTTTAATCAAAATCCTTTACCTTGAAAACGGACATTTCATGTGACACAACCCGATAAATTCCAATTCGAGTTTATAGTTTTTACGTCAATTTTTTTCTAAAGTATCTTTTCAACTTCAATTCTAAAATACCAATTGAAGTACTTTTAAAGCGAATTTCTGTTGAAAATTATTCGTTGAAATTATTCTGATGGTAAAATTTTCCATTATTTTCTTACATTATGCATGCTACAATTCTTATGCAGTTCCTCATGAAACTATAGCTTTCATTTTATGATTCGTTGAAATAAAATATGTAAAAAAAAAAATAAATAAATAAAATTAATAATAGTAATAGTGTCAAAGAACAATTTTCATAACTTAATTATTAACAATATAATAGGTGGGTGGAATAATTAGGAGTCAGTATTTTTCTAAATATTTTTCTCACCTATAATTCCACTTCTATTCCACCTATAATAGTTTCTACAGTCGACTGTACATCCTCAATATATTAACAATGTCCTTAATATATTTTTTTTAAAATATTTATTTATTGAAATTTACAACTGTAATTTATATTACAAGTAAATATGCTAAAAGAAAAATCACATGAGACAGACTTGTAGAGGAGCAACCCAATGGAAGCACTCCAGTAACTATTTTAAACAAGAAGGTCTCGAGGCCATCTTCTTTTCAGACACCTCGGAGGATTATCAGGAATCGAAGAGGAAGCAAGGGTTGAAACTAGTGGGTTGAGGTGGGAATGGAGTTTGTCATAGTAGGATTGATATCTAGTTCGGGCCAAATCAGCAACATATGGAACATTTAGGTCTTTATGGATGATTTTATTTGTGGCAAAGTAAGGAGCGTTGAGGATTTTACGAAGGATTTTGGATTGTAAAGATTGGATACGGAAAGAATTCGATGGTTTAGTCGAGCCCCAAAGCTCAACTCCGTAAGTCCATATAGGCCTGATGATAGTCATGTAGAGGAGTCTTTTGTTGTTAAGTGGGAGGTTGGAGCGTTTGTCAAGTAAGTGTTGAAGTAATCGAAATCGGCGAGCAGTTTCTTGTCGTTTCAGTCTTGTGTGCGGATTCCATTTGAGACGTTTGTCAAGGAGGAGACCTAGGTAGCGGATCTGTTCAGCCGGGACAAGCGGAATATTATTAAAGGATACTGTAGGGCAGGATGTCATTGGTTTACGACGGAGGGTGAAGGTTATTTGGTGGGATTTGTCTGAATTTATTTTCATTCTCCAATTCTGACACCATATCTGGAGGTCTCTTATGTGGGATTGTAGGTTTTGAGAGGCAGTAGTTGGATCGTTATTGACTGATAATACACAAGTGTCATCAGCATACGTGGAGAGGAAAGAGTTAGGATTGGTTGGGAAGTCAGCTGTATAGACGGTGAAGAGAATGGGTCCGAGGATACTGCCTTGTGGGACGCCAGCGGACTGAACAAAAAGGCCTTAATATTTTAAAATTTATAGATGTAAAAACGTTATTATTAAAATTTTAGGAATGAACAAATCATAAAATGTATATTCAAGATCACTAAAAATTGAATATTTCATTGTTCCCTTGCTATTTTGGCTATGGAGATGATCTTATATGTTTAAAAATCTGAGAATATATAATTTTATTGGATATTTATAAATCCGGAATGCTTATCATACGAATAGCCTAATTATGGCGGCAAGAGAGAAAGGAGTTGATTAATCCATCAAGCCACCTAACACGATCCAGAGATTACAAAAATCAGGAGTCGAGGCGTGTGGTCTATAAAAGATATAAACAATAATAAATAAAATGGACTAGGTGGTCCGCCCTTCTGGGGAATATATTAATAAAGAGATCCCAGCGCTTATCTGGCCGAGGGAGTCGGGTCGTAAAACTGTCCCGTTCCAACAGGAATTGATCAGTCTCTCTTCAAAAGTTTATCGATAATTATCGATTTGAGCCTATTCCAAGGGCGGTTAGGATCCACTCTTCGGCCTATTTGCATATCCTTCAGATCGCCTCTCTCTCTTCGTCTTCCATCAGTTTTCCTTATATCATTAGCCCACGGTATTAAGTCATCGACGCACCGGTCGGTTTATTACTTCATTATTGAATAAATATCCTTCCAGCTTATTTATTTTATTGGAAAAATGGAAATTTTTGTTTGGAAAAAAAAAATGTTATCCTCCTACTCATGCATGTAGAGGGATTTTTTTTATTTTCCTACCGCTGCTTCCAGGGATCAGATAGCATTTTAATAATCAAGTAGCTATGTACTCAGCTCTCTTAAAACCACTTACAATGTTGAGAACCTGAAGATGGATTATATGGTAAGGGAAAGTATTGGGATCGTGAAAATTCTCTATGACAGATGACTTAGTTAAAATCATTAGCTTTCCTACGCTATATTATATAATATAACATATATTATGTTACAATATAATATAATATTTATAAACAAATAAAAGTGACTAAAAAGTTCAAATACCTAGGAGAGATAATATGCAACAACGGGATAGATAAAGCAGGCCTAGATGAAAGATTAGCCAAACTAGAAAGACTGTACTTTGCAAC
Source organism: Piezodorus guildinii (assembly GCA_023052935.1). NCBI lineage: Eukaryota > Metazoa > Arthropoda > Insecta > Hemiptera > Pentatomidae > Piezodorus > Piezodorus guildinii. The sequence goes on from CM041292.1 coordinate 211,438,268, forward strand.
TAGAAGCATGTACAGTAAGAAAAGTTTATCCTCCAATGCAAAAATGCACTACTGTACAGTAGTAAGACCAACAATATTGTATGGTATGGAAACAGTTTGCCTTCCGAGTCTTGAGAAATTTCTCAAGATTAAGAGAAAAATTCTTAGGAAGAATCATGGACCCAAAATAACACAAGAGGGCTACAGGCTAAAATCCCATGAAGAAATATATAGAAATTTGGAAAACCTTGAAGTAGTCATCAGACCTAGGAGACTGAGGTTTTATGGCCATATGGTAAGTATGAACAATCAGAGGCTGAACAAACAGATTTTTTACGAAGTTCTAGGCTATAAGAATATGGGATCCTCCACTCATGTAATGTATGTTTGTGGCTATTGAACCCTAGTTCGGTCACACCAGTGACGCGGCTGAGAGCGAGGCGCTAGGATCTCTTGGATTCCGCTTTTTCCTCCACAAGTGGAGGGAAAGGCCCAGTCTGGAGTCCCTATAGCAGTTGTATATCTTGTATATAGTTATGTTTGTTTGTATGATGTTTATTTATTTGTCAACTTCTTATTTATCTCAATTATAGGTTGATGTTTTGATTTGTTTTCATATTTATTATTATTTAATTCTATATATATCATTTATTTGTATTTATTATTTCATTTATTTATCTCAATAAGGGAGCGGCGTGGTCTAGTGGATAGAACGCTAGTCTGCTGTGCTCCGGGTCCTGGGTTCGAATCCCGCCTGTGGCGGAATATTATTTATTCTGTTAATTCAGTCGGGGGGCGACCCTAGAGTATGGAGACCCTCCTGGGGCAGACCCAGCCTCTATAAAGTGGGTACCCAAATTAATTGGGGAAAAACCTGGCGGCTGAGCGCGATTAAGGCCTAATCACCTCATTGCACTGCCGTTGGCCTAGAAACAGTACCAATCTCTATATGTACTGAGCCCAAGACCCTTCGTGGGTTGTAGTGGTACAGGTTTTTTTTTAGGTTTATTTATCTCAATTATAGGCTGTTGTTTTTTCTTTTATTTTGTTTATTGTTTATTTATTTAACGTCACTTTATGCTACTATGGCTAATCGGACGATGCTACAGTGGGAGTCCTAAATTTTGCCTATCCAGGTTTTATTAGGATAGGGATCTTTAACGAGTACCTGACATCGCACAGGCTCGGGACCACCTTTTAACGTCCCCTCCGAAGGACGGCGTAACTAAGGATTTTTTACTCCCATTAAAAAATCCTAGGACCACCTGCGGGTTTGAACCCGTGACCTTTAGCATGGGAGGCTGTTACGCTAGCCACCCAGTCTTTTATTTTGTATATATATTATATTTTATTTAATTTGACTTTATCATTGTATACTGTATATATTGTGTGAATCTGATCTTATATCACTATTACTAATGTTCATATAGAAACAAATTGTAATATATCTCAATAAATAAAATTTAAAAAAAAATATTCTACAAATTAAGGTAACTTGACTTGAAGCTTTTGTCATGAATAATATTTTGCTAATTATGTCCTAGGAAGAGGTCGATGGTCGTGTTCCCGAAGGTGCGACCGGAAGACGCCGGAAGGTACGAGTGCAGGGCTACTTCCGTATCCGGAGTCGTCAAATCCATCTTCGCCGTGGTGACCGTCGAAGCGCCGCCTGCTTCCAATGTCCAGGACAACAGTGAGTATCGTAGATTGTATGTTTTATCTTTTATGTTGTATTTTGTAACATTTAACGTATTTCGATCGAATGTATCGTTCGCGAAGGAGCGACATTGCTCCTCCTTCCTGTAAGATCCTCTTATATCGTGACATCAGCAAGGGCACCCGATGACACACTATCTGCTGAAAGATGCATGAGTCGCTCTTGGCAACCCAGTTCCATAATCACCGTATGTCGTGTCATTAGTCTGACTCATCTCTTGGTCCTTAATACTAGCTCATCCCTCTGCAAACACACTTCGTATCCCATATAGGCATCAGTTTAAATGCCTTATTTTTTTTATTTTTTGAAATTTACAACTGCATTAGTCAAAACATCAACTAAATTAGCGGATAATATACATATATAATATACATGGAAAGACTGATATGCCCATTGGCAGCACTCCACTAGGCTATTTAAACTAGAAGGTCTCGAGGCCATCTTCTTTTCAGACGCCTCGGAGGATTGTCAGGAATGAAATAGGTAGCCAGGATGGAAACTAGTGAGTTAGAGTGGAAGTAGAGTTTGTCATGGAAGGATTGTTACCTGGTTCAGGCCAAATCAGCAAAATATGGAATATTAAGGTCTTTATGGATGAGTTTGTTGGTGACAAATTAAGGAGTATTGAGGATTTTAGATTGTAGAGATTGAATACGGGAAGAATTTGATGGTTTAGTAGAGCCCCAAGGCTCAACTCCGTAAGTCCAGATAGGCCTTATGATGCTGATATAGATGGGCCTTTTGTAGGTAAGTGGTAGGGATGGGCATAATCGAATGACGATTATCGGATCATTCGATTATTTCAATCATTGGTTTAACGATAATCGAGGGATTATAAGCTGCTCGGATAATCGAACGACCATTTTTTTTTTTTTTTTTTTTTTCCTCATCACATAAATTATATGCATATTTCCACCTATGCTCAGCCACCTCAGCCTTCATAGAGACGAGAATTGTGGCATATGGTCTCTCAGAATGCATATTAATCATTCAATCAATTTCAATCATGAGAGATTATGACGATCATTTGATTATGCCAACCCCTAGTAAGTGGTAGGTTAGAGCGTCTGTCCTGTAAGTGTTGAAGTAAGAAAAGCGGCGGGCAGTTTCTTGTCGTTTCAGTCTTTTGTGCGGAATCCTAATTTAGACGTTTGTCGAGTAGGAGTTCTAGATAGCGAATCTTTTCAACCGGGACAAGCGGAATATTATTAAAGGACACTATAGGGCAGGATGTCATAGGCTTACGACGAAGGGTAAAGGTAATTTGGTTGGATTTGTTGGAATTTATTTTAATTCTCGAATTCTGACACCATACTTCAAGGTCTCTGATGTGGGATTGAAGAATTTGAGAGGCAATAGTAGGATCGTTGTTGACTGATAACACACAAGTGTCATCCGCATAGGTAGAAAGGAAGGTGTTAGGATGGGTTTTTTTTTTTAATTTTTTTTTTTTTTTTTTTTTTTTTTTATACAATTCGAAATAGTTTAAGATTTTGGAGATAAAACTGAACTAAAAATTAGACGAGAGCCTCAATTAAAAATTTAAGATAAGCTCTTTTAATTAGTGAGGATAAATTGAGAGGTGACCGTGGCACTAATTTCACCACTAATTGGAGCGTTAGTTCTTCCCTGCTTGAGACATACGAATTTACTACCTCCATGTAACGCTTCCGTCTGATATTATCCATCTTCTCTGCCATATAAAAATGAGGAAACGGACTAAATATCTTGTGGGAATATTCACAAAGGTGTCCATTGTTGCTTGTGGGAGCGTATTGTTGTAAGTCAATAAGGATAAACTGTATTGGGCAAGTTCTCTTAGATGTTACTGCAATTATCGAAAGAGCCAAGGTTAGGAGCGTTGTGTAACGTTCAAGGGACTTATTGACGTTGATGATGTTCAGATTGGAACACTCGGTTTCCCTTAACCTCATTAATACTATTAGGTATTTGGTCATTAACTTGTACGTGGAGAAATTTTAAGTTTCATTTTACAGTTAGCAGCGTTTTGCTACTCAATCCCCCTGTTAATAACAAAAAAATCTGGTGCGGGCACAGACGGCTTTCACTTCCGACGACTCATAAAATTAATTTAAAAACTGTCTGTATATCAATAATAAGTTTACTCCCTATTCGTCACTTAATATTACTTTTTACAACTTTGTGTATCAGATAATATTTTTTCTAAAATCTTTCTCTTTCCAACGGTATATTATACGTCTATATTACTGCTCATATTATCGAAAAACCCCCCAAAAAAAACTTTAAAAAATAGTTTTGCTCTTTTATGCTTGCTCGTTGCTCATCAAATTCGTCCAACTTGTATATTTAGCCGTCATTCATCAATGTCCTTAAGATGATTTGGTTAATCTTTTGGAATGTATAATATTAAAGGTACTTTAGAGAAAGAAAATTCTAAATATCCACTTGTGGAGGAAAAAATCGGAATCCGAGAGATCCCAGCGCCTCTCTCTCAGCCGCATCACTGGTCTTAGCCAGTAGAGGCTGAGTTAGGGCGCAATAGCCAAAAACATACAATACATTAGTGGAGAATCTGACCAGTGTCAGAACTCCAGTATAAATGTTTACAGAACGTCGCGGGGCCACTGCCGTTTTAATCTTCGTGGAGGATTGTACGGATGGGTGGAGCTGAAGAGGGATTGAGCTAGAGGATTAGGATGATGAAGAAGGTTCTGATGTAATTTAGAAAATTTGGACGATACCATGTCTAAAATAAATGGAATATTAAGGTCGTGGTGTAAGGTACAGTTGGAAACATAATAGGGAGCATTAATTATTGTTCGTAGGACTTTGATTGGAAGGATTGGATGCTTGATGTTCTTTTGGAAATTAAAGTCTCATAAACATTATTTATAATTAAATTTTATAAAAATTAAATGATTACGTTTTATAGAAAATACGATTATAGTATACTTCTTAAGAATATGTTGAAAGTTTGTGAGTGTATATGATAATTCACTATCGCCGACATCAAATCAAATTTACATGCATTTTCACTCTCAACTCAATTAAAACTCTTGGTGTAGCGTCATTCTAAATCAGTCGTAGTTCCACTCTGCTGGGGTTGTAAGACCCTCACAAATGGGTTGGGGCACAAACTAGTTAATATTGTAAATTGAAGGAAAGCCTGGAAGTTAAATGTTATTCCAGCCTAACCGCTAATCTGCGCAGTTGTCTTGGAATATCGTGTGTGTGTGTGTGTATATATATATATACACACACACGCGCGCATGATGTATGTATATATTGCCTAGCATTGAAGGTATACATGAATTATACGTGTACATTCTAAGCGTCGAAAAGCGCGTATATTCAGAAATATCGTGTATCATATATTCGGAATTGTCTTTATCAAGCAAATATTTACAGAATGGAACTGGAGTGAACAGATGCAGCAAATCCCTGTATTTACTTCAACTAACTGGATTGTACTTTACTGCCCGCCAGGAATAGAGCATGTCTTCCACCCACTACCTTCTTTATATTTTTACTATTCATGGGCATAGTTATATATATATATATATATATATATACTAGACGATTTTGTTCTCTATGATTGTACATACAAAACCTAATTCGTCACATATATTTATTTTTAAAGAAGTTAATGTGATACATACTAATTAGTCATTAGATATCATGAAGGCAAGGTCTCGTGAATTTCCATATCTAAATTATTATTATAGTACAGTAAAATTAGGTAAAAAAATCAGAAAAAATTAATTTTTGGGATATCTCAAAAAAAAAGTATGATGTTTATCGCAAAATACAATTAACCATTGCCACTATAAATCAATGATGTAGGCTTGAAAAAAAAAAAAAAAAAAAAATGCTAGTTATTATTACACAATGGTTTATTATTTCCAAATAATTATATGGTATAAGAATTTATATAACTGTTGAGGCAATTAACTTATATGTATAGGGATAAATTAATCAAAGAGCTTAAAAAAGATAAACCAGCAACAGTGTCGATTTATAGTCAAGAAAAATGGCTGATCACCTAACCTATACATAAAATTTAATGACCTTGAATATAATATAGGTTTCATTCGGATTGAAATAGTATGATAGGGCTTAAATGGCAATAATTTAATTTTTTCCCTTTAAAGTACTTTAAATTTTGTCGAGTCCAAAAAATTAATTAAATCATCTTGTTAGCATAAATAAAAAACGGGTATATACAAGTTGAAAGAATTTGATATCCAACTAAAGGATAAAAGATCAAAAATATTTATAATTTAATTTTTTTTTACAGCAAAGATGTATAATATATCATTGGAAAGCTTAATTAGTAATATTATCTTAGACACAAAGTTGTAAAAAGTTATGGAGTGATGTAAAACCGACAAAAAAGTTGTTGTAGATAATAGCATAATAAATTATTTAATTGAACACAGGTTTATATCAAAACTCAATGTAATTCTTTTACCTATATCCATCCCTTAAAAGTTCTTAGATTTCAACAAGGGGTTAGGTGAAAGTTGTGTGTCGCACGCACCTGATTTTTTTCCACGTACGTCAGAAAACAACATTTTATAATACACAGTGTAAGGATAATCAGAGAACTGTTCTTCAATATCTCGGCAACCATTCATTTTAGCAAAGAAATGTATATTTCACCCATTTTTAAATAATATATTTTAAAGTACTTCAATTTTGTATAGAACAATATTCAAAATAAATACAATACTTTTTGAGATAGTCAGAAAAAACTAATGAATTCATTTATCATGATTTTTATCTACCTCTTACAAAACCCAATGCGAAAAACATTTTACCACTAAATAAGGTAAGAGTACTCAACGATTCCCAATAATTTCAGATTTTTTTTCGGTGATTATATAAGCAATTGATGTTTATATTTTTTAACGGATCATAATAAGTGATCTAAAATCGGATTGCTATAGGACTGCATGTTTGAACCTCAACAATTTCAAAACTTAAAAGTAATAGGATAATTTATCTAGGAGGTCATAGATCACGCTTATTTAGTTCTGTGCCGAAGTGTCGACCTAAGTTTGAGGCGGTCAAATGAAAATATGAGGTTTAAGAACCTACATCGAATTGCTGAAATTGTAGTAAAACATTCTTTTTATATATTATAAAAATCAAAAAGCAATACCAATTATATTTTAAATAATATCATTGGATTTTGTAAAGTTTCAAATTCCATTATCATATAATAATCATATACCTTACAGATTATAATAGTTTGTTTGTTTATTAATTTATGTCATTTTATGCTACTGTAGCTAATCGGACGATGCTACAGTAGGAGTCCAAAATTTTGCCTATCCAGGTTTAATTAGGATAGGGATCTTTAACGAGTACCTGACAGCGCCAGTACCTGTTTGGGACCATATTTTTACGTCATAACCAAAGAGCGCCATAACCAAGGACTTTTATACTCCCTTAAAAAAAAAAAATTCTAGCCCATTAGACGGGTTTGACCCGTATTGTTGTTTTTCTTTTTTTTTCTAATTTCCTAGCCAAGTTAAGTAAAATAGTTCGTGTTAAACAATACGTAACCAATACATTCTACCCGAAGCAAAAAGGTCCAGATTCATTGCGTATGATCGCTACGGATGAATTTAACTCAATATGAAACAGCTTCATTTGCGGCTTCAAACCCGCAGGTGGTCCTAGGATTTTTTAATGGGAGTAAAAAATCCTTAGTAACGCCGTCCTTCGGAGGGGACGTTAAAAGGTGGTCCCGAGCCTGTGCGATGTCAGGTACTCGTTAAAGATCCCTATCCTAATAAAACCTGGGTAGGCAAAATTTAGGACTCTCACTGTAGCATCGTCCGATTAGCCATAGTAGCATAAAGTGACGTTAAATAAATAAACAAATAAACAGCGTCATTTGTTTTTTAGTACGCTGAGACGCAGTCTCTATCTCCTCCCACCGCACCATCCCCATGATCCCTTAGGCTAAATATACAGGATCCTATTAATTATAGTTTTCAGAATATCAATATTTTAAAGACAGTGCTATCTAGTCAGCAGTTATGGGATCACTTGTAGCTGGGTGGTTAGCATAACAGTCCTCCTATGCGAAAGGTCACGGGTTCAAACCCGCAGGTCGTCCTAGTATTTTTTTAATGGGAGTAAAAAATCCTTAGTTATGTCGTCCTACGCTAAAAGGTGGTCCCGAGCCTGTGCGATGTCAGGTACTCGTTAAAGATCCCTATCCTAATAAAACCTGGGTAGGCAAAATTTAGGACTCTCACTGTAGCATCGTCCGATTAGCCATAGTAGCATAAAGTGACGTTAAATAAATAAACAAATAAACAGCGTCATTTGTTTTTTAGTACGCTGAGACGCAGTCTCTATCTCCTCCCACCGCACCATCCCCATGATCCCTTAGGCTAAATATACAGGATTCTATTAATTATAGTTTTCAGAATATCAATATTTTAAAGACAGTGCTATCTAGTCAGCAGTTATCGGATCACTTGTAGCTGGGTGGTTAGCATAACAGTCCTCCTATGCGAAAGGTCACGGGTTCAAACCCGCAGGTCGTCCTAGTATTTTTTTAATGGGAGTAAAAAATCCTTAGTTATGTCGTCCTACGCTAAAAGGTGGTCCCGAGCCTGTGCGATGTCAGGTACTCGTTAAAGATCCCTATCCTAATAAAACCTGGTTAGGCAAAATTTAGGACTCTCACTGTAGCATCGTCCGATTAGCCATAGTAGCATAAAGTGACGTTAAATAAATAAACAAATAAACAGCGTCATTTGTTTTTTAGTACGCTGAGACGCAGTCTCTATCTCCTCCCACCGCACCATCCCCATGATCCCTTAGGCTAAATATACAGGATTCTATTAATTATAGTTTTCAGAATATCAATATTTTAAAGACAGTGCTATCTAGTCAGCAGTTATGGGATCACTTGTAGCTGGGTGGTTAGCATAACAGCCCTCCTATGCGAAAGGTCACGGGTTCAAACCCGCAGGTCGTCCTAGTATTTTTTTAATGGGAGTAAAAAATCCTTAGTTATGTCGTCCTACGCTAAAAGGTGGTCCCGAGCCTGTGCGATGTCAGGTACTCGTTAAAGATCCCTATCCTAATAAAACCTGGATAGACAAAATTTAGGACTCTCACTGTAGTATTGCCCTATTAGCCATAGTAGCATAAAGTGATGTTAAATAAATAAACAAACATTAAAACAAGTGCTATTTTAATTGTGTGCCGACCTTTCGGCCTACATTGTGGGCCTTCATCAGGGCTAAAAGAACAAGATAACAACCAATTATAATAGCACTTGTTTTACTGTGTGTGTCTCTCTAATAAGTAAAGCATTTTCACTGAATGATATTTTCCGTTGGATTCTTGTTAAACTCATGATATTTAACAATCTGAATTGTAGTAACAAACCTCTTAAATTAAATAAATAAACAAACAATAGTCAGCAGTTGCTGTATGCTCGTCCGATGTTCCCACCTATACGGATGTTGTTGTTATGTATTGAGACTCGTGCGTTGCGCTGCCTTCACTATGTAGATATATTGATGGGATAGCATTATTTATACGGTGCAGTATTGGCTGGAGTTTGGTGGAGAAGGACAATGACTAGGGCTGACGCTGAAGGCTGAAGCAGAGCGGAACGGAGCAATGTCTCCAGTTTCCAGTGGCTGCTTCCTTTGTCTTATTGTTTCAATTTGGAGATCTTTTGTCTCCTTTTGTCGGAGCTTTACCGGCACCAGCTGTCTCGCCAAGATCAAGGTGACAACTCGATCCATCCGCGCCATTTCTTTTTTTCTCAAACGAAATATGGAGTTCCACGTCACTTTTTGTCGGCTATGCTCTAATATTTTTTCGCAATGCCCATTTCTCAACACGTTAACCAGATAAAGCCAGTAGAAACAGCTAGACAACGCGAATCTCGGAGCTTCTCTTTCATTTTTTTTTTTTTTTTTTAGTTTGATTTATTATAGAAAACAGAACTACAATAATACAGTTAATTGTTTCTTTTTTAATTTTTCCGGAGGTTTTTCATAATATTAACACTTAAATGAGCACACCTTAACTTCCTTTTGTCAATCATTACTTTATTTTATAACCATCACATCTATCAACGTTTCAGGGCAGTTTCCCCATTTTCAAGACTTATTTTTACTTTCACTTACTATATATATATATATATATATATATATATATATATATATATATATATATATATATACTATATATATAATAAAAATGACTGTATTATCTTGTTAACGCTGATGAAAAACAGGTAGATATATAAATTGAATAAATTCGATACCCAACTAAAGGAGAAAACAAAAAAAATATTTTTTTAATGCAATTTTTCGTTTTTGAACATAAGAGCAGTAATATACATGTATGATATACCGTTGGAAAGCTAAAGATTTTAGAAAAAATATTATCTCATACACAAGCTTTTAAAAGTTAATATATAGTGATGAAAAAAAAAGATTAAACTGACTGATTATTTTAGATAATAATATAATAGATTTTTTAATAAAACACATGTTTCTATATAAATTCAATTTAATTATTTCCTTAATAGTTACACGTATTTTTTTCTCTAACTGTTTTTGAAAATTCTTTCATTGATTTTAAAAATGGAGGTAAGTGAAAGTCGTGTGTTGCCCGCACCCACACCCACCACTTCACTCCATAGCTTACTGCTATTCGTACACCATATTGGCTTACTGTTCAACAGCCCCGAGATGTTGATAGATGTTAATGGTTATGAAATAAAGTAAATGATTGACAAAAGGAAGTTAAGGTGTGCTCATTTAAGTGTTATGATTAATTATTTATTTAACGTCACTTTATGCTATTATGGCTAATCGGACGATGCTACAGTGGGAGTCCTAAATTTTGCCTATCCAGGTTTTATTAGGATAGGGATCTTTAACGAGTACCTGGCTCGGGACCACCTTTTAACTACCCCTCCGGACGGCATAACTAACTATTAACTCCCATTAAAAAATCCTAGGATCACCTGCGGGTTTGAACCCATGGCTTTTGGCATAGAGGGCTGTTATGCTAACCACCCAGCTACAACTGATACCAATAATACAGTTAATATTTAGTATATTCAAAGTTCATCATCTTAAAATGTTTTGATCCAATACGAACTTATAGATAATATTTACTACCTTTTTACTTTCACTCACTATATATAGTAAAGGGGAAGTATTGCGATCGTGTAAATTTTCGAATTCCAGTTTTCGACGGTTTAGGGTCCCCTGAGTCCAAATAACCAAGTCCTGCAAAAAGGTCTGTGTGTGTGTGTGTGTGGTTACTCCCGGGCGAAAACGGTTAGTCCTATGAAACTGAAATTTCATATTTAAGACAAATATACGCCCGAGACGTTACAAAACATTTTTCATCAGAATGACCTTACCAGAAGAGCTACTTTAATAATATAATATAATGGGCTTTAATATCATTTAGGTTTCATTCGTATTAAAATGGTCTGACAAGGCTTAAATGCCGATATTTTAAATTTTCTTTCTCTAAAGTACCTTTAATTTTGTTGATTCTATAAAAATAACTATATTATCTTGTTACCTCTGATGAAAAACAGGTGAATATATAAATTGAATGAATTCGATACCCTACTAAAGGAGAAAACTGAAAATATATATTTTGTATGCAATTTTTTGTTTTTGAACATAGGAACAGTAATATACATGTATGATATACCGTTGGAAAACTTGAGATTTCCGTTAGTAGAGAGTGATGAAAAGCCGATAAAACTAAGTGATTATTTTAGATAATAATATAATAATTTTTTTAATAAAACACATGATTCTATAGAAATTCCATTTAATTAATTCTTTAATGGTTTCACTCATTTTTATGTCTAACTGTATTTGAAAATTCTTTAATTTATTCTAAAAACGGGGGTAAGTGAAAGTCGTGTGTTGCCCGCACCAGATTTTTCAGATTGTTTTGGAATTATCAAAAAAAAAAATCTTATATTTTTTAACTAAATGGAGATTTTACCGAAGACAGCCTCATTGCATATCAAGCCGTGGTCTTGTAAGGTCATGACATACATCGAAGGCTATAAGAGTGTGTTAGTTATAGATATCCACTCAAAATAGTTACAATTCATTATTTTGCTTGAATAAACCGAGTTTAATAAATTCAGTAAACTTTAAACCGGGGAATAGGGTGCACTAAGTAGACAGGAGTCGCTTTTAGATTATTTCGAGAGCCCGTAGAGGGGGCAGAACAACCAAGGACTCAGAGTGAACAATCCCCACCGTCTATGACCACTTTAACTATTTCACTCATTATAGGTAATAGTCATTAAAATTTGATGATTTCTTATATATATATAGGTGAAACTTCTAAAAAATTAAAAACAAGAATAAACCAACATATATCCAACTGTAAAAATATAAAAAACACAAACGCAACAGCATTATCATCCCATAGTTTAATAAAACAACACAAATTTAACTTCGAAAACACAGTAATTTTAGACACATCTCAAAATAATAGAAATAGAAAACTACTAGAAGCAATCCATATAACCAAAAATAATAGCAGGACAATAAATTATAAAACAGATACGAAAAACTTAGGAACTCATTATACAGATATCATAAATAAGATACAATTTTAAAAATAAATAAAACAATAGCCCAAGAACCATAATTAGGACAAATAATTAATAGAGGTAAAAATAAAAATAAATAAAAAGCAATAAGGATTACACCGGAATACTGACAAGGTACAAAGGTTTAAAATAGAAATATAATGGAAACAGTGAGCCAATAGACAAGTAGCAGTGTGCTATAAGATGTAATGAATAAAGAAAAATGTTGTAGCAAGGATTAAGGTAATTAAAATTAGTTAGTTTAAAATATTTTTGACAAATTGCTAAGCTTCATTTTTCAAAGAAAAATACTTAAAAAATGTAATTTTATTCAATAATGTAAGTATAAAAAACAGTTTCAGTCTTGAAAATGGGGAAACAACCCCGAAACGTCGACTAAGATGGAATAAAAAAAGGTGTTAAAAGACTTAGGAAATAAAGTAACTGGATGATGAATGGAAGGTAGTGGGTGCTTTATTGAATGTTCCAATTAAGAAAACTTCCACAAAAATTAAAAAAGAAAAGATGATTTCTTATTATATAAGAATCAAACGAAGGACGTAGCAATTACATTCATAGCTCGAACCCTCAAAAACTACTCTACATCTATGTACGTTCATGTATCACTACAAAATTTCGAACCTGGCTTGAGGAGAGACTTGGACCTATTCTGTATATTAAGAAGGTACAGTTATGAAACTACTTATAAAAAAAATAAAATTATAAAATCTGGTGCGCGCAACACACGACTTTCACTTACCTCCGTTGTTGAAATCAATCTAAGAATGTTTAAATATATTTCGAGATACAAAAAAATTGTTAAAGAATTAATTACTTTGAATTTCAAAAGAAGCATGTGTTTTATTAAATAATCTATTATATTTTATCTACAACAATCAGTAAGTTTTATCGGCTTTTCATCACTCTCCATTAATCTTTAAAATTCCGTGTATTAGATAATATTTTTTTCTAAAATCTTTAGCTATCCAACAGTATATTACACATCTATATTACTATTCTTGTGTTCAAAAACATAAAAATTGCATACAAAAATATGTTTCTAATTTTATCCTTTAGTTTTTTAACAAATTGGCTGAACTTGCATATTGCCCCGTTATTTATCAATTCTAATAAAATTATGTTACAAAGTTTTTTAAATCTAAAAAATTAAACGTACTTTAGAAGAACATTTGAGCCCTGTCAGACTATTTCAATCAGAATTAAACCTACATCATATTAAAGCCCATCAAATTTTAATTCGGTATATAGAGTTTAATAAAAATCGTTAGAACCGTTTTTAAGAATTAAGTTGTTCTTCTGGTAAGCCGATTTTGATAAAAAAAGTTACTGTAACATCTCATAGTTGTCTTAAATATGAAATTTCAGTTTCATAAGACATTTCGTTTTCTCCCTGGAGTTACCGCACACAGACCTCTTTGTGGGACTTGGTCATTTGGACTCAGGGAACCCTAAAACGCGTATTTCGCGATACTTACCCTATAACGAATCGCAATACTTTCTCTCACTATATATTTCATATATAGGTACGTGAAAGTAAAAATCGTCTACATATTAAACCGCATTAGTGCTTAACTAGTTTTATCGATCTATAATCTCAAACTAGCTAGGTCGAATCTGTAAGTATTGAAGGTCGCTTTTTTAAAACGGTTACACGTGGTTATTTCAATACAGTCAGTTTTGTTTGTTTATTCGTTTAACGTCACTTTTATGCTACTATGGCTAATCGGACGATGCTACAGTGGGAGTCCTAAATTTTGCCTACCCAGGTTTTATTAGGATAGGGATCTTTACCGAGTACTTGACATCGCACAGGCTCGGGACCACCTTTTAACGTTCACTCCGAAGGGCGGCATAACTAAGGATTTTTTACTGCCATCAAAAAATTCTAGGACCACCCACAGGTTTGAACCCACGACCTTTGGCATAGAAAGCTGTTATGCTAGCCTCTACGCTATGGGTGACCCCTACAGTCAATTTTGATAAGTATGTATACTTTTCTTCTTATCATAATACTCTTTCCGTAAGCTGCTCATGTATCTTATTTCCAACAAGCCTCGTTCGATTGCTCGGTGTTGAAGATGAATACAAATCGAGAAGACTCTAGAAGATCGGGTGAGACACGTTGGTGAGGGGATTGGCATGAGTTTATAAGACTGCCCTGAGAGTGTGTATAGAGCTGGGTTTATTTTAGACTTATCCCTAAGCGCATGCCCGGGAGCCAAGTGAAACCCAACCCGCCTCTCTCTTTCTTTAATCAGGAGCAAATTATATCAATCCTTTCTTCTCTCTGGGTATATAAGTATCTGAGGGGTACGGTACCCACTTTCTATATCGTGTGATAATAATACGTCACTTCCTCAACAGTGGAATACATTCTATGACCTGTAATTTAAATCAATGAGGTTACATTTATACTTCCTCTTACCTATATATGGAATATATAGTAAGGGAAAGTATTGCGATCGTGAAAATTTTCGAATCCCAGTTTTCACCGGAAATACATGTTTTAGGAGCTCCTGAGTCCAAATGACCAAGTCCCGCAAAAAGGTCTGTGTTCTATTAAACTGAAATTTCATATTTAAGACAACTATACGTCCGAGATGTTACAGAATCTTTTTCATCAAAATGAGCTTACTAGAAGAGCCACTTTATACCGTGCATTTTCCACCTTTTTACTCAATTTTCTCAAAAACGGCACTAACAATTTTGATTGAACTCGCTATATCGATGTAAAATTTAATGGGCTTTAAAAACGATGTAGTTTTCATTCTGATTGAAATAGTCTGACAGGGCTTAAATGCCGATATTTTAAATTTTCTAGCTCTAAAGTACCTTTTAGCATTGATAAAAAACAGGTAAATATATAAGTTGGAAGAATTCGATATCCAACTAAAGGAGAAAACTGCAAACAAATAAATTGTTTCTACGTACGGTTACCTGTAGCATGGTGGTTAGCATAACAGCCGCCTATGCCTAAGGTTTCGGGTTAGCCCTAGGATTTTTGAATGGGAGTAAAAGATCCTTGTAAAGAAAATATATTCTTCCTTAAAGAATTAATTCTTTCCAAAAAGTACTGTATCCACGTTTCATTGCAAAGTTCTTTATCCATATTATATTGATAAAAAGTAATTGGGAAAGTGTAATAATTTGGACAAAATAAGTTATTAACAAAGTAAAAAATTAACTTTAGATTCTTATAAAAAATCTGGTGCGGGCAACACACGACTTTCACTTACTTCCATTTTTAAAATCAATGAAAAAATTTTAAAATACAGTTAGAGATAAAAAATACGTGAAACTATTAAAGAACTAATTAAATTGAATTTTGTATAGAAACATGTGTTTAATTAAAAATCTATTATATTATTATCTAAAATAATCAGTTAGTTTTATCTTCTTTTCATCACTCTCTATTAACTTTAAAAAGCTTGAGTATAAGATAATATTTTTTCTAAAATCTTTAGCTTTCCAAAGGTATATCATACATGTATATTACTGCTCTTATGTTCAAAAACAAAAAATTGCATTAAGAAAATATTTTTTCAGCTTTCTCCTTTAGTTGCTTTTCAAATTCGCTCAACTTGCATATTTAGCTGGTTTTCATCAGTGGTAACAAGATAATTTAGTTATTTTTATAGAATCAACAAAATTAAAGGTACTTTAGAGGTAGAAAATTTAATATATCGGCATTTAAACCCTGTCAGACCATTTTAATCAGATTGAAACCTACTTGATATTAAAGCCCATTAAGTTTTACATGGATATGACTTTTGACTCAGGTGACCCTAAAACGTTTATTTCCGTTGAAAACTGGAATTCGAAAATTTTCACGATCGCAATACATTCCCTTAATATATATAGTAAATGAAAGTAAAAAAAAAAAAAAATCAAATAAATTGTTTCAATAATAAATAAACGATTTGAGTTTCCTTTAAAATTCTACAAAGAGGATATAGTACATTAGGAATAAAAATTCATTTCATTCTGTTGAGATATAAATGTGATTTGTTTTTTCTATTGACACGAAGAAGACCTGGGTACTGCATGATATTTTGACTGAATCCACTTCGACCAGACAGATCGCTCTGTTCCCCTCTTCATTAGCGGGTGAAGTGCCACTGGTGATTTACTTCTACAAGACACAGAAGGAGGTGTAGTAGATCCGCCGACAGATGCGAACAATTTAAAGGTTTTGGTTCATTGACTAGGTCCTTGACGAGAGCGAGGCCGACCAATGGTCATATCCGTTCTATACCTCTTATCATAACCAACAGAGCTGCAAACCCAAGCCCTTGGCTTCCTCCTTAGCATTCTCAAGTCAAACATCATTGAAAAAATAAACATTATCTCAATATATAAAATTATATTGTCCTAAGTCAACAAAGGCTAAAAAAAGGGATTTGGAAGCATTTTTACTTTCACTTACTATATATAAAGGGAAAGTACTGCGATCATGAAAATTTTCGAATTCGTTTTCAACGGAAATACACGTTTTATGGTCCCCTGAGTCTAAATAACCAAGTCCCCCAAAAAAGGTCTGTTTGTGTGGTAACTCCCGTGAGAAAACGATAAGTCCTATGAAACTGAAATTTTGTATGTAAGACAAATATACGGCCGAGACGTTACAAAACCCTTTTCATTAAAATGAGCTTACCAGAAGAGCAACTTTATACCATGCATTTTGCACCTTTTTTCGATTTTCTCGAAAACGGTTCTGCGATTTTGATTAAACTCGCTATATCGATGTAGAATTTAATGGACTTTAATATGATGTAGGCTTCATTCTGATTAAAATAGTCTGACAGGGCTTAAATGCCGATATTTAAAATTTTCTTCCTCTAAAGTACCTTTAATTTTGTAGATTCTATAAAAATAACTATATTATCTTGTTACCACTGATTGTTACTCTCTGGGATTGGGATTCAAACTCACAACCTTTAGCATGAGAGACTAAACATTTGTAAATAAAAGTTTATTTTATTGGTTTCTCGGCCAGACATGTACATATTGAAGTGTATATTTTCTTTACGAAATTGTTATTCTTAAGGTACATAGTCCCAGAATAAAGTTATTATATTATTATTATTAAATGAATCCGTTTTACTCTTGGCCGTCGCATCACGCGTGGCTTGATCGATTTTCCCAATTTTTTTTTTTTTTTTTTTTTTGTGTTAATAACAGTCAGAAGACGGATCTTTTGAAGGAAAATAAGAAAAAAGTTGATAATCGTTAGTTTTTTTTTTTTTTTAATTTTTTAAGGTGATACTTATCTCTCTCTCCCTCTCTCTCTCTCTCTCTCTCTCTCTCTATATATATATATATATATATATATATATATATATATATATATATATATATATATATATATTTATATATTGGGTTGTCACATGAAATGTCCGTTTTCAAGGTAAAGGATTTTTATTAAAAATACGATATGAAAACAAGATAATTTTATTCGAAGTAATTACCTTCTTTTTCTACATTTTTCCCAACGTGAAACCAACTTTTTTTATCTCCGAACTGAAAAACTCTGAGCTTTGAAGTGAAACGAAATCTGAAATCGCACTTTTCACTTGATCATCATTTTCAAGAAGTTTTCCTTTGACGAAGTTGTCTAAATTCCTGAACAGGTGGTAATCTGTTGGAGACAAGTCGGGAGAATATGGTGGGTGCGGAAGAACTTCGTAGCCCAGTTCTTTCAATAGCTTTTTTTACTTTCCCAATATACTTTAAATGTCTGTAAACGGTAGATGCACTTGCATTTAGTTGTGTTGAGAGTCATTTAGCTGTTTGGTAGTGGTTTCCTTCTACTGTATGTTTGAGGACATCGTTGTCTATTACGGACGGAGGTCTTCCTCGGGGCAAGTTTTCCAAGTCGGAATCCCCAGCTGAAAACTTAGCAAAGCAACGGCGAAGGGTCCGTTCATTAACACTCCCTTCCCCAAACGCCTTGAAAATATTTCTAGCGGCCTCAGCTGCTGAATGGCCGAGTTTAAACTTGTACAAAAATATTACTCGAAAATCGCGTGTTTCCATGTTCACATTTGGAGGTATACTAAAAAGTGGGTAATTGATCGGGAAGCTAATGTTTATAATACAAAGGTAGAGATGGAATACATCACTGCGAAGTAATCGCCGCGAGGAAACTGCTTTGGCGAGACTTCGCATAGGACATAGCAGACTCACACATCTCCATCTCATCCTCAGGCAGCCCGTACCAATGTGTGACTTGTGTAGAGTGCCTCTCTCAATAAAACACATAATTGAGAACTACCCCAAATTCCATGTACAAATGGATAAACTTAACCTAGCTAGATCGTTGAGTGAGAGTTTGAAGGACTCTAGTGAAACAGTTAGTTCACTGATTAGGTTCGTCAAAGAATGTTCTCTGCTCCCGGAACTATAAGAAAAAAAAATAAAGAAAGAAAAAAAATAATAGTAGTAATAAAATAAAAAATATAAAAATAATAAATAAATAAAGAAAAAATTGGAATAAATTCACTAATTCAGAATGTGTCAACAAAAGAATAATAAAAAAATAAATAAATACACAATAAAAATAAATAAATAAATAAATAAAAAAAATAGAAGGAAAAATAAATAAATAAAAAGAAGAAAAAAGAGTAAAACAAATCTGTTACTACAAATTTATTCGGTGCTAATAACCAAGAGGTTGAGCACCTACTCCAATACCCTGACCCTACAAAGGTAGAGGATTAGTAACTGTTTACTTTAAATATGTAAACATTCGGAAGAAAACAACAGAGACCTGCAAAATCCTTTATGTATTTCAGAAACTATGTTTCATGTGAAACAACCCAATATTTTTATCACGGTAGTCTCATTTATCATCTAATGTGTACCTATTTATGTGCGTGCTAGCCCCTCAGCCACGGGCTCCTCCTCTTCTAACTATTTGTCTCATATTTTAACCGTAATCAGAGAACACGAATGCAGGCATCATTTTCTATCGAGGAACAAGGAATCTAATTGGAAAGACGTTTTATAAATTCACATGATTATGCGTGGCAGATGCTTATTGATAAGATTTGAATTATTTGGATTACCCTCGACGAGCCACTATTAACGATTCCTCCGTTCTTAAATACCTTTTAACTAAAGAGTAAACGGGACCGAACAAGTTCATAAAGATGAATATATAAAAGGCTGACCACACCTCCTCCTAATAGAGTTATGAAATCAATTAGCATATCAAAGTTCAGTTAACCCAGTTATTTTGATGGGCCCTTGGTCGTAATGGCCGCAAAGCGAATCTTTATTATGTTTTAAAAAATAAAAAAGGGGATCTAAATGAGATGAGCCCTAGAGTGGTCCGGCGGGAGAGAGAGGGTGGGAGAGTTACGACTGGACCGCCTTTTACGGCGGAAATGCGCCTCTTTCAAAAATGGAACAAACACATGTCGGACGAACCAGTCCATCGGGTTTACCGCGCTACTAGCTCTAGCCTCTCACTCCTCACAAACAACAAATATTTCCGAATTAATGGAGTCCCATCAAGAAAAGTATATAAAGTCTACCCAACTAACTAACTCCATCCATATTTGTTTTTTTAATTAATTGTTGAAAAATCATTTCCGATTAGATTACGCAACCAATAAAAGGGATCACTTGTAGCTGGGTGGCTAGCATAACAGCCTTCTATGCCAAAGGTCACGGATTCAAACCCGCAGGTGGTCCTAGGATTTTTTAATGGTAGTAAAAAATCCTTAGTTGTGCCGTCCTTTCGAGGTTGCAGATTCGAATCCTGGATAATAGACCAAATATTAAATATAACATGGAAGAAGACGAGTTTGACGATACGCAGCCTTTCGCTCAAAATGATACATTATACACATCAAATACATTTGAGAATAAAAAGAGAAAAAAACAATTAACAAAAATGCTTTATATTTTATTTAAAGTTGATGGTGTATCATTAAAATGTTTTTGTTTTGTTTTTATTTATTTATTTCTTTAATCCATCAAAACAAAAGTAATATACTGAGAAATTGTTCTTATTAGTTGCAAAAAACGCTTTTCTGGTTTTAAGATAATATTACGTTTGGAAGATCTGATCAAAACGGATTTTTTTATTTTTTATTGACAGAGCACTTTCAGTGAAAAAGTTATTTCAACATTTCTTGTTCGTACAATTAGAAGTAATTAAAAATGTTATGCATCTAACTTAGAAATTTAATGCTCTAAAAGATTGTTTCTTATGTATTTTTTAATAAACTGCACACCTAAATAGTTATTGAAGCTAAACCGCCGACTTTTCTGACATTTTGTGTTTTTTTTGCGTTTTTTTTCACGTATCTCAATAGGTGTTCCGAATTTTACAACATGTTACATACCAAACATGTAGGCAATTTATTTTTCTTTAAAATTGCTAAACACAAAGTTTGCTCTAAAATGTCGAGGAACAGATTTAGAAGAGAAAAACTGAAAAAAGTACTTTTTTTTTAGAGGTTTTTCCAAGATGGCGGAAAACGCACAAGGGTGAAAAGTGTGAAAACTTGGGTTTTTAATGAGGGGAGAAGTACAAACAATCGTGCCTAAAAATTAAATTTACCCCACCTTTTTCTAGCCAACCCCTTTTTTTGGTCTAATTCTACTGGGCTAAGTGGGCCAAATCACCAATTTGGGTGGACAAAAGTTTGGAATTTTCCAGTGCTTCACCTTTTTTATTATTAGTTGGCAAGACCCTTAATACTAATATTTCCCGCCGTACCGTGTTTATAAATAAATAGTAAATCAATGAATCATTTTTATTCACACAACTGCCTAATAACCGGCAATGGGATTATCTTTATTCGATGGTCATTTATTCTGTTCAAGGTGTATTTAGAGCAATGTCTTTTTGCTTTTATTTAACAATGGACATTGCTGAGACAGGTAAGACATTATATTTCCAAACTCGTAATTAAATATACATTACAATCTCACCTGTAGTGTTAATTTAGCAATTGGTAAATGTATGCCCCTATTCAATAACGAAAAAGTATATAATCCCCAAGTTAACCCAAGGATTGGTTTGTAGGATTTGTTTCATAAATCCTTCTAGTATTTAGATATTACAAAGAATTTTTGCGTTTTGGGTGATACATAATTTTTTTCAGACACAACACTCCGTATCAAACGTTTTACAATCTATAATTTCTTAAACGATATGAATTATATATTAACAGGTTTTGAACCATAATTAGGTTTTTTGTATTATTTTTTCCTGTATTCTGGGACTCCAAACGTAAAATATAGGGATGTTTTAGATTTTAGCAAATAAATGTTGACCACAGTGCGTTCGTCGATCGTGTCAACAAATTAATTAGTTTTTATAATTTGTCTTATATTTTTTTTAAAAAACATTTTCCGTAATCTGGGACCCCAAAGGTTAAATATAGACAAGTTTCAGAATTTTGTGCACCTAGATCGATCATATTGCCCACTGTGGGACGTTAAAAGGTGGTCCCGAGCCTGTGCTATGTCAGATACTCGTTAAAGATCCCTATCTTAATTAAATCTTTATTTAATGTTTGTTTATTTATTTAACGTCACTTTATGCTACTATGGCTAATCGGACGATGCTACAGTGGGAGTCCTAAATTTTGCCTATCCAGGTTTAATTAGGATAGGGATCTTTACGAGTACCTGACATCGCCGGGACCACCTTTTAACGTCCGCTCCGAAGGACGGCATAACTAAGGATTTTTTACTCCCATTAAAAAAATCCTAGGACCACCTGCGGGTTTGAACCCGTGACCTTTAGCATGGGAGGCTGTTACGCTAGTCACCAAGCTACAAGTGATCCCAAACCTTTATTTAAGACTCCCACTGTAGCATCGTCCGATTAGCCATAGTAGCATAAAGTGACGTTAAATAAATAAACAAACAAACAAACCAATAAAATGACGTCTCGGGGAATTACTCCCGATGGGATTCATGAATCATTTCTTAAATAATACGAATAATAATCCGGAGTCAGATTCATTTTTTTTTAAATTTTGTAATCGTTTCGGCCCTATTATTTGAGCTATCATGCAGGGTTAGAACCAATCGACGTGATATAACATTTTTTCAGGCGCACGTAAGATTGAATGAAATAATTATTAGTGGTAAAACAGATACATTTAATAAAAATATTCTTAATGAAGACGATAGAACAATAAAATAAAAAATTAAAAAATCTCGTTTGGGTAGCACTTACCTCGGCTGTTTAAATCAATTTAAGAGTAATTAAATAAACATTTTTTTTTACATAATTATTTATATTTACAGCTGTATTATATACATCAAGTAAATGTGATGTACATAGTAAACTGACATGAAACACATGTAGAGACAATACCCATTGGTAAAATATTCTGAACTAGAACGTCCCGGGGTCATCTTCTTTTCAGAAGCCTAGGAGGATTATCGGCAATCTAAGTGGATGGGAATGGAGTTTTTCATGGAATAATTGATACCTAGTTCGGGCTAAGTCAGGAACATGTGGAACACTAAGATCTTTATGGATGAGCTTATTCGTGACAAAGTAAGGAGCGTTAAGGATTTTACGAAGGATTTTGGATTGTAAGGATTGGATACGAGAAGAATTTGATGGTTTAGTAGAGCTCCATAGCTCAACTCGGTAAGTCTATATCGGTCTTATGATGGTCATATAAATAAGTCTTTTGTAATTAAGTGGAAGGTTGGAGCGTTTGTCAAGTTGAAATTTTAAAGTTCATTTAAATAAAAAGTTTATTTAGTTTCTTTGGAAAGCTCCGTCTATTTCTACCTCCTACCTATTTTCTTATTATCCAGTCCTACCTCGCTGATAGATCTTTCAAAATAAATCACAATAGTTCGTATTCCTCCATTTTTTCTCAATCTGCTGGTGTTCCTCAAGGCAGCATCCTGGGGCCCGTTCTTTATACAGTCTATACAGCTGATATCCCAACCCATCCAAACACTTTCCTTTCTACCTATGCTGATGACACGTGTGTGCTATCAGTTGATAATGATCCTGTTACAGCCTCCCACACTCTTCAATCCCACATCCGAGACCTTGAAGTATGGTGCCAGAAGTGGAGGATTAAAATTAATTCTAACAAGTCCCACCAGATAACCTTTACCCTTCGTCGTAAACCAATGACATCCTGCCCTACAGTATCCTTTAATGACACTCCGCTAGCCCCTGTTGAACAGATTCGATACCTAGGACTCCACCTTGATAAACGCTTAACTTGGAATCCCCATAAAAGACTGAAACGACAAGAAACTGCCCGACGTTTTCGACTACTTCAACACTTACTGGACAAACGCTCCAACCTTCCTCTTAATTATAAAAGACTTATTTATATGACCATTATCAGACCGATATGGACTTACGGAGTAGAGCTATGGGGCTCTACTAAACCATCGAACTCATCTCGTATCCAATCCTTACAATCCAAAATCCTTCGTAAAATCCTCAATGCTCCTTATTTCGTCACAAACAAACTCATCCATAAAGACC